>SJYX01020105.1:195389-228058 GCA_006410675.1 Oreotragus oreotragus
TCATCACCATCTCCCGGAGTTCACTCAGACTCACGTCCATCAAGTCCGTGATGCCATCCAGCCATCTCATCCTCGGTCGTCCCCTTCTCCTCCTGCCCCCAATCCCTCCCAGCAACAGAGTCTTTTCCAATGAGTCAACTCTTCGCATGAGGTGGCCAAAGTACTGGAGTTTTAACTTTAGCATCATGCCTTCCAAAGAAATCCCAGGGCTGATCTCCTTCAGAATGGACTGGTTGGATCTCCTTGCAGTCCAAGGGACTTTCAAGAGTCTTCTCCAACACCACAGTTCAAAAGCATGAATTCTTCGGAGGGGATTACTGGTGTATTACTGTGCTTTATTTGTGTGTGTGTGCTGCATAATACTGGAGAGGGTGGATCTGTCTTAATTAATTACACTGTTTTCTGATGTAACTATACCATGTTCAGATAATGTGTTAGTTGCTCAGTTATGTCCACCTTTTTGCAATGCCATGGACTGTAGCCCACCAGGCACCTCTGTCCCTGGAATTCCTCAGGCCAAGAATATTGGAGTGGGTTGCCATTTCCTTCTCCAGGGGATTGTCCTGACCCAGGGATCGAACCCAGGGCTTCCACATTGCAGGCAGATTCTTTACCATCTGAGCCACCAGGGAAGCTGCTGACTGAGCACATAGCTTCCACACAAATATACTGGGGTAAGTTTATCTCTCTATCTCTGTTTCTATCTATATCTCTTTCCATGTTGGCACTTTAGTTTCTCTAGGGTGGATTTCTAGAAATGGGTTTGCTGTGGTAAGCTATTTCATTTTCAGTCGGTGTCCCAACACTTCAGTAGCTTCAGTTCAGTTCAGTCACTCAGTTGTGTCTGACTCTTTGCAACCCCATGAACTGCAGCGCGCCAGGCCTCCCTGTCCATCACCAACTCCCAGAGTTCACCCAAGCCCATGTCCACTGAGTCCGTGATGCCATGCAACCATCTCATCCTCTGTTGTCCTCTTCTCCTGCNCTTTGCAACCCCATGAACTGCAGCGCGCCAGGCCTCCCTGTCCATCACCAACTCCCAGAGTTCACCCAAGCCCATGTCCACTGAGTCCGTGATGCCATGCAACCATCTCATCCTCTGTTGTCCTCTTCTCCTGCTGCCCTCAATCTTTCCCAGCATCAGAGTCTTTTCAAATGTGTCAGCTCTTCGCATCAGGTGCCCAGAGTATTGGAGTTTCAGCTTCAGCATCAGTCCTTCCTGTGAACACCCAGGGCTGATCTCCTTTAGCTTCCTTTCTTAGCTTGGTCATGGCTGCCACCACAACGGCCCCACCGAAGTGCACCCAAGATGGCGACAGTGGGGGGTAAAGTAGCTATTGCAGCTCCTGACCTCAGCTGTTTGTTTATAGTGACCCCACCTCAGAAGCAGTGTGCTCCTTTTGACCACTGGCAAAGAGGGCAATTAATATAAAATTCATGTGCTTTTCTGGATTGTAATTCTGTACTACCTGCCTTTAAGAGAACTTCGAATAAAAAGAAACATATGGGGACGTTTGGAAAATTTTTACATAGTTCATTCATAAAAGAGGAGGGGAAAGTACTGCTGCTTCAAGTCCCATTCAGCTGTGTTGCCGGAACATATGCCCCCGAGTGTTTGAGAAAGAATATATGAAATACATCATTAGAGCACCTAAATGCCATAAACAGTTGTTTAAATAATCCCACCAAATGATTTAGAATTTAAATCTGTACTTTTATCGGAATTCTATTGGCATTAGGCTAATAGAGTAACCTTTTTGATTTTGTCCCTTCATCCTGGCTTCTCTTTCATGATTTACTCGTTCTTAGTTTTATCTTTTAGAGCTTCTAAGTTACTTAGTTTTTGTATTTTTCAAGCAAGTAGTATTTGGCAATTAGAACTTGGTGGTTAAAAAATCTTTAGTTTTGGGTTAACAGAAGTTAAAGGAGCAGCAACAACAACGACCTAAAAAGCCAAAGGAACTCTGTGGACCAGGAAAAACATAATGAAAAAACTGCCAGTGAATTCACCAGGACTGAAATCAACTAGGCTGATACCTACACATATTTAACGATGAACTGAATACTCCATTTTAAGATATTCAAATCAATTTGGTAAAATTAATACAATCTGAAACACTTTCTACATTTTAAAGTAAATTTAAGTGATTAACTCCTGATATCAAAATGACATAATAAAAAAGCCAAAAGGTAATAATATACAAAGACCACTATTAAATGACTCTGCATGGCAGTGTTGGCTGCCTGGTTTCACTGTATCAGAGATTTCAACTCAGAACCTAGGGCACTGATCAAATAAAAATCAAGAAATGAAAGGGGATTTCATGACCTTATTGTTGACTGTGTTCTCTTTGCCTGAGATTTTGTTTGTTTGCTTGTTTGATGAGAAAATGAAGAACTTGATTCTCGAAGGCAGTGGGAGTGTGGCACAAAGCACGGAACTACAGTGCTATCGCCTCTATTCTGATCTTGCTCAAGTTCATCAGGGAAAATTAACGTTGGCAGCTTATTCAGTGACTAAATCTTGATATTTTTCTGGCTTAATTCATAACATAACTGTAAGCTATTGCTCCATGTTTATATTTCCCATCCATTTCTCACATTTCCAAAGCATGCTGATATGTGATCCAGGCAGTTTAGCTACCATAATTGGCATTTTTCTTGGGCCAAAAGGAAACAAATTCCTTATCCACCATACTTTTTTAATTTCTGAAAAACAACAAGTAACATGGTTAATCCTCTTTTTGATCTTTTTTCCTTTTGAATTTTTCTTATATTCTTTCTCTCTTTTAATCTTTTACTCTCTTTTTAATCTTCTCCTTTTGCCCCACCCCTTTTATTTGACTTCTCGTTATGTACTCCTTTAAAAGAATCGGTCCAGTCTATGGAAATGGTTCTTCAGGGGCTGTTCAAAGAGCCATTATCCACAGTTAGAGGCCCTACTATTTCTCTAAAGAATTTCATTGCAACACTTGCCAAGATGTCTCAACAGACTATCTTTCATAGTATTAATAGCACATAAATCTTGTGGACAAAATGATGCTTGATGAAATTATTTTCTTGTGATGAAATGTTAAAATATATTCGATTTTTCACCTTCTGAATATATATGTAAGACAAAAGGTTATCCTAACAACTCAGAAAAATTGGTAATTCACAAGTCACTTAGGTTTTTCAAACAGGAGCATCCATGTACATCTTTAAATTCTGTTAGACTACTTTGGTGACAACAAATGGAGCAGAAGGGCAGTTTACTTTCAAATGCAAGCACTATTGAATTAATCTTTACTTTCTTACACAATTTTGAAACTCACATAGCAGTGACATTGTTTATGCATAAGGTACACTTTTAACAGTAGTCAAGAGTTTGGAAAGAAAGGAATGAAAGCTTGGGAACTTAAAAATAGATAAGCTTTCCTTCTAACTTGAAAGACATATTTAAAATGAGTTGCCTATTTCTCTTATAAGTCACATTTTCAAAACACACTCATAAGATGTTTGGCTGCTAGTCTAATATTACACCTTTCCCTTTCATCTTTCTTTTTACTACAAACCCTTAATGACAAACGCAGGCAGACCAGTGATACTGATATACCGCGAGCTTAGCATGTGAATTAGTCATCAGACAATCAGTTCAGGGGTCAGGCTTAGAGAAACAGTGCAAAGTTTGCAAAATGCAGGTCAGCAGAGGTGCTCTCCACTTCAAAGGGGGCGTGCTTGGCCACGAGAACTCGGATCCCAGGCAGAAACAGCTGGGATTGTCGTTTGTCCAGAGATGGAAGGCTTGTGTGTGTTTGAGTGTGTTTGTAGCCAAGATTGGGTTTCACTACTTTGTAGAACAACAATTTACTTTAGGAGGCTGTGCTGATAAAACACAATAGGAAGCTGGTGTCCACAGAAGCCCAGGTCACTAATATCAAGCAAGGGGACTGATCTGGGACAAACCACACAAAAAGATATCTGAAACGTCCCCATGTTGACTTGCTCAGGATTTCAGTTTCTGAGAAATTTATAAAAGCGTTTCCTTTTCTCGGGAGTAAAGTGAGAACCCCGTTTTGTTTGTATAGGAACTGAAGAGAAAATATGAAAATTTGAACCTATTCTGAAGATTTTAGAATTTGCTTTTTCTACCTTATTTTGTTCACAGGCAAATATAAGAAAGACAAAATTTGATTCAGACTTTTGTTTGAAGAAAATATATCAGCAAATATATAAGGAAAACCAGTGTGTCCTCTCCCACTTCAGTTTATTTTTCTTAGGAAAAATAAAAAAAAGGGAAGTCAAGTCTGCATGTTACCCTAATGTTAAAACTTATTTTAATTAAAGTTGTAATGAATATTTGCATTTGTATTCAGTCTGTAAGTGCATTTTAGTTTCAGTTTTAAAAATGAGATCTCTTCTTAGGACACCCTAAGGACGCTAAGGGTTTTAGGGCAACTCATCTAGAACTCAGCAAGTAGAAAAGTCACTACCTTCAAAGAACTAAATGTACAGGATGCTAGTTTGACCTCAAGCTCATGTTACCATTTTTCATTTTTGAGAAAAACTACAGCGTGAATCAAAAGAACTGGGTTCTTGCATCTCTCAGGGTTTTTCAACTACTGGAAAGAAAACTGGAAAGCGAAATAAAAAATGCTAAAGAAGAGAAAAAAAAATCCAAAATCCAAACCATATGACAACGCCTATTTCTTCATTTTCTTTGTCATGTTGGTTTACTCTTTTTTGGCATTAACTGTCTTGTTGGGTTATAGTTGCTCCAAGAAAGCCATTTCAAAGAAAGATCTTTACCAGGAGTTCAATGAGAGTGAGCCCTGAAACAAGAATGTGACCCGTCGATGGTGGAGAAGCATTACTTTGAAGACGAAAAGTCTTCTTTGAACACTGAAATCAGGATACTGTGCTAAATACTCATAGAAGGCTCCCATCATACGGGGGCTGTAGACACCTTATTCAGCTAATTCCAGCCTGATAAGCCAAATTATTGCCTGAATGTGGAAAAAGACCGACTTTAAAACAAAAACAAAAACAAAAAAAAGCCCTGATTTATTTGCAAAATAATTTTCAAGAGGAGGTATAACTTATAATGCTTTTCTGTCTTTTTATAAATCGGTATTAACATGCCACTAATTCATCACGGAGCATCAGTAATGGAATGTCTTGGACTGTATTCTTTTAAGTCGTAGGCAGAAAAAGAAGAAAAAACCAGCTCGACTCAAGTATGGTGAATAGTTTGAAGGAATTTGTTACTTATGATATTATCTGGTGATAAGCCCATGAATTTCTGGTTTCATTGGAAATTAACCCTGGGAGTACGAGCAGTATTGCAGAACATGCTTTACCCTTCTTTATGAACTAATACCACTAAATATGGGAATATATCAATTCCCTCCATGCCCCCACCCCCACTACTCAGCTGAGTTCATATGCAATGGGAAAATTATTAGTACAACATCTGCAGAACATAATTACACTGCTGTTTTATATCCTTTTACTGGAGAGCTAGGAGTTGAAAGCTGACATTTTTTCTTTCCATGACTTGAAAACATCCATAAATCTTATAACACAAGTGTGCCTCTGATTTTCATTGGTAGCCACTAATGGTCATTTATTTCTGCAGGGCTATTCCCATGAATTTTAAAAAAATATATTTTTAATACTTATTAAATTAATGCAAAATACAGTATACTTAATACCCATTTATTTTCAGTGTATCAGATTATCTAACTCTTTTTGTCAATTTCTTTGACATTGTAGATTGATTTATAAACCTTTTGTATTTGTTTTGAACATCTGAAATTTTGGACTTCCCAGCTGGTACAGTGGTAAAGAATTGGCCTGCCAATGCAGGTGATGCAGGAGATTCCTGGGTTGGTCAGGGAATGGCACTCTTAAGAGGATTATAAGAATAATAATAACATCATCTATATTAACAAACATTAAGTTGCAAACATTTAAGTAAATAAGGATGGTTACCATTGTCTACAAGTGCATCACAATGATTGCGTTGTGGTCACCTGAGTGTTTGCTATGTGACAGACACACATCTAGGGGCTGGGGAGGTAGGGAGGTGCCAAACAAAGTACTTACCTCTGTGGAGATTACCTTTTAGGAGAAGAGACAGACAATAAATAAATGAGAGGTTAAGTAAAAATGGGAAGGAGGAAAATAAAGCAAGATAAGTGATTAAGGTTAGAGGTGCTGTTTTAGGGAAGGGGTCAGACCCAGAGTGTCTGAACAGGTGATATTTGAGCTTTGGTGATACTGAGATTTGAATGACAAGAAAGAATTAGCTATGTGATGATCTGGGGGAAGAAGATTCTAGGCAAAGGGACCAGAAAGTGTGAAGGCAATGTTAAGAGGAAGAGCTGGGCATGTTGTTTCGCCCTTGTTTTGTTTAAACATTTTTATTCAAAAAAATTAAAGATCTTCCTGTCACCACTTCTTCCCAGCACAGTTAATTTTTATTTATACCAATTACAATACAATTACAGCCAATAAATCAAGAAGGGTAGGGCGGGTACTTATGGCTTCAAATTTAAAGGAGAGGAAGGGACACTTCAAACAAAGTAAAAAACTACCTAAATTTTAAGAGTAATTGCCAGCACAACTGTCAGATTGGCATTCTATTTCCTGTCATCTAATCAGTAATCAGTGCAGACACAGGTGATGAAGGGTTCCAAAACAAGGTACACAGAGGAAGTAATTTACAACCACAGAAGTTGTTACTCTGTAAACCCTTGCCCCTCACCCAACTGAGTCTTTTTTAAAAGATTTTTTTTTTTTTTGATATGGGCCATTTTTAAAGCCTATATTGAATCTGCTACAATATTGCTCCTGTTTTTTTTTTGTTTTTTTTTTTTGTTTTTTTCCCCCTGGCCACAGGGCATGCAGATCTTAGCTTCCCAACCAGGGATGGAACCCACACCCCCATCATTGGAAGGTGAAGTGTTAACCATGGTCTGGTAGGGAAGTCCTGGGTCTTTTTTTTTTTTTTTTTTTTTCATGCTTTCACAGTGATTCCCTATGTAGCATTTAAAAACTTCGATTTATTTTAAAAGGCTTTTGGGTTGCATTTCAAGTCTTCTGCATTCACCTTCAGTTTCTTACAAGGTCTGATGAGTGTTAGGAGGTTCAGCTGTTTGCCGCGTCCAACATCAGTCTCAACTACACCTAGGTTCTCTGAGCTACAGGGGTGGGATGTGAAGTCTTGATTTACAATCCTCCTCACCATCTCAAAAGAAAGAATACATTTGTCATAAGTGGCCTGTTCAAATCCCAACCAGTGCGAAGGTAATCACAAATTGCTTCTCTGGCACATCCGGTGCTTAGACCTTCTGCACATATTCAACATGGTATCCTCCTCCCCTGCAGCATTCTAGGGCATGAAAGGGTCAAGAAAGACAAATACCCACTGTAAGTGGTCACCAAAAGGCAAGACGTTTGTCTGAGGAGGCCTTACAAATAGCTGAGAAAAGAAGAGAAGCGAAAAGTAAAGGAGGAAAGGAAAAGGAAAGATATACCTATTTGAATGCAGAGTGCCTAAGAATGCTGCTGCTGCTACATTGCTTCAGTTGTGTCCGACTCTGTGCGACCCCATAGACGGCAGCTCACGAGGCTCCCCCGTCCCTGGGATGCTCTTGCCTGGAGAATCTTGCCATTTCCTTCTCCAATAGCAAGGAGTGATAAGAAAGCCTTCCTCAGTGACCAGGGCAAATAGAGAAAAACAATAGAATGGGAAACACTAGAGATCTCTTCAAGAAAATTAGAGATACCAAGAGAATATTTCATGCAAAGATGGGCTCGATAAAGGACAGAAATGGTATGGACCTAACAGAAGCAGATGATATTAAGAAGAGGTGGCAAGAATACAAAGAAAACTAGACAAAAAAGATCTTCATGATCCAGATAACCACAATGGTGTGATCACTTACCTAGAGCCAGACATCCTGGAATGAGAAGTCAAGTGGGCCTTAGGAAGCATCACTATGAACAAAGCTAATGAAAGTGATGGAATTCCAGTTGAGCTGTCTCAAATCCTAAAAGATGATGCTGTGAAAGTGCTGCACTCAATATGCCAGCAAATTTGGAAAACTCAGCAGTGGCCACAGGACTGGAAAAGGTCAATTTTCATTCCAATCCAAAGAAAGGCAATGCCAAAGAATGCTCAAACTACTGCACAAATGCACACACTAGCAAAGTAATGCTCAAAATTCTCCAAGCCAGTCTTCAACAGTACGTGAACTGTGAACTTCCAGATGTTCAAACTAGATTTAGAAAAGGCTGAGGAACCAGAGATCAAGTTGCCAACATCCGTTGGATCATCAAAAAATCAAGATAGTTCCAGAAAAACATCTACTTCTGCTTTATTGACTATGCCAAAGCCCTTGACTGTGTGGATCACAGCAAACTGTGGGATATTTTTAAAGAGATAGAAATACCAGACCACCTGACCTGCCTTCTGAGAAATCTGTATGTAGGTCAAGAAGCAACAGTTGGAACTGGATATGGAACAGACTGGTTCCAAATTGGGAAAGGAGTATGTCAAGGCTGTATATTGTCACCCTGCTTATTTAACTTATATGTAGAGTACCTCATGAGAAATGCTGGGCTGAATGAAGCACAATCTGGAATCAAGATTGCCTGGAGAAATATCAGTCACCTCAGATATGCAGATGACACCACCCTTATGGCAGAAAGTGAAGAACTAAAGAGCCTCTTGATGAAAGTGAAAGAGGAGAGTGAAAAAGTTGGCTTAAAACTCAACATTCAACAAACTAGGTCCTGGCATCTGGTCCCATCACTTCATGCAAACAGATGAGGAAACAACAGAAAGAGTGAGAGACTTTATTTTGGGGGCACCAAAATCACTGCAGATGTCTGATTGCAGCCATGAAATTAAAAGATGCTTGCTCCTTGGACAAAAAGCTGTGACCAATCTAGACAGCATATTAAAAAGCAGAGCCATTGCTTTGCCAACAAATGTCCGTCTAGTCCAGGCTACAGTTTTTCCAGTAGCCATGAATGGATACGGGAGTTGGACTATAAAGAAAGCTGAGTGCTGAAGAATTGATGCTTTTGAACTGTCGTGTTGGAGAAGACTCTTGAGAGTCACTTGGACTGCAATGAGATCCAACCAGTCAATCTTAAAGGAGATCAGTCTTGAATATTCATTGGAAGGACTGATACTGAAGCTGTAACTACAATACTTTGGCCACCTGATGCGAAGAACTGACTCCTTGGAAAAGACCCTGATGCTGGGGAAGATTGAAGGCAGGAGGAGAAGGGGACAACAGAGGATGGTTGGATGGCATCACTGACTCGATGGACATGAGTCTGAGCAAGCTCCGGGAGTTGGTGATGGACAGGGAGGCCTGGTGTGCTGCAGTCCGTGGTGTCGCAGAGTCGGACACGACTGGCTCAACTGAAGTAGTCACAGAGAAGAAAATCACCTCGCCACCCAGTCAGCATGTTTTCCCTGTGGTTGAGAAGCATTATAAAAGGAGGCTTTCAGTTCAGTTCAGTCACTCAGTCGTGTCCGACTCTGCGACCCCATGAATCATAGCACGCCAGGCCTCCCTGTTCATCACCATCTCTTGGAGTTCACTCAGACTCACGTCCATCGAGCCCATGATGCCATCCAGCCATCTCATCCTCAGTCGTCCCCTTCTCCTCCTGCCCTCAATCCCTCCCAGCATCAGAGTCTTTTCCAATAAGTCAACTCTTCGCATGAGGTGGCCAAAGTACTGGCTTTAGCTTCCTCTAAACTTTACCATTATATTCACTAAAACCACCACCTTGATAAAATTACTAGAGCCAAGATGGGTTACAACGTTAGATAAATTCATTAAATTCAACTCCTCAAACAATTATGTGTATCTATAATGCTTAGGTGAGAAATACTTGAGAATCTATGAAAGTGCGAGAATGAGGAGCTAAGACTTCAGGCCTTAAAATATGTTGGAGGAATTTTTCTTAGTCCCTGCAAGCAGCTATTGCAATGAAACAACAGGAGAAAATACAGAGCTGATGGTTTTGCTATCATGTTAAAAACCTAGGCTTCCTCAGGGAAGCACCTGATAAGCTTAGGTGATTGGATTACAGAGGAAAATCCACTTTACACACACACACACAAACTAGGGACTTTTCCCACCCTCAATCCCTGCACTGCTGTGATACAAAATGAATTTTATGACAAAGGATCCTTAATCCCCAGCGATGTTTTGGCTTGTGGTGCCTTTTTAAGGCATCTCTCTCTTGCCTGGTACCATGGGTTGATCAAGGGGTGTATAAAAATGGGGGCCTTGGGAAGCTTCCACAGTACAGGGCTACAGGCCCCTTGGAAGTGAACATGACACTCACCCAGTTAGATCTTTATGGGGGAATAATCTTGATAAATAAAAACAAATGTTTGTTTACATCAAAGAATGCCAACACTGGATCTTTCATATATGAAGGAAAAAATATTTGTCGTTCAGTCACTGTGTCAGACTCTGAAACCCCATGGACTGCAGCACACCTGCTTCCCTGTCCTTCCCTGTTGCCATCTCCCAGAGTTTGCTCAGGCTCATGTCAATTGAGTTGGTGATGCCATCCAACCATCTCATCCTCTGTGACCCCCTTCTCCTCCTGCCCTCAATCTTTTCCAGGGTCTCTTCCAATGAGTAGACTCTGCATCAGGTGGCCAAAGTATTGGAGCGTCAGCATCAGTCCTTCCAATGAATATTCAGGGTTGATTTCCTTTAGGATTGACTGGTTTGATCTCTTTGCAGTCCAAGGGACTCTCAAGAGTCTTCTCCAACACCACAGTTCAAAAGCAAGCACAACAAGGGATGGCAGTGGGACATCGGACCTCGGACCTCAAGCTGCAGTGCTGCGACGCTTCTACCTGGACACGCCTCTCCTCCAGCAACAAAATACAAAGAAACTATATGGAACTGAAAATAACTGCATGCATGTGCAGTTGGGGCAAATTCTGGACAAAAGATACAAAAACAAACCCCCAACTGCTACTTCGGAAGAGCCAGGAGCACAAGAAGGGTGTTGGGAGCAAAAGTAGAGTACGCATGTTCCCTGCACTCAGCAACACCAGAGGGCTGGGCAAACCACTTAAGCCACCCCTCCTCCTGAGCCCTGGACACACCGCTACCCTCATCCCATATGAGGACATTCCACAAGCTCACCCTCTCCTCGGTGAGCAAGGGAACCTGTTGTTGGTTCTCACTTTCCTCCATTGTAGCAGGAACACTACTAAAGCCTTGTCTGAATTTCTTGTCTGGTTTCTAGTCAATTTCTTTTTTTTTTTTTGGTGTGTGTGTGTGTGAATGTCTATTAATTGGGGAAGGCAAAGAACCCTGGACGGTATCAGCAGGGCTGTAATAAGAGAGTTTCATTTTCCCACACAATGAAGTGAAAGTGAAATTCGCTCAGTCATGTCTGACTCTTTGCGAACTCATAGACCGTAGCCTGCCAGGCTCCTCTGTCCACGGGGTTCTCCCAGGCAAGAATACTGGATTGGGTAGCCATTCTCTTTTCTAGGGGATCTTCCTGACCTGGGTATGGAACCCAGGCCTCCTCCATTGCAGCCAGATTCTTTTAATGTCTGAGCCACCAGGGAACCCCTTCCCAGGTGGCGCAAATGGCAAAGAATCTACCTGCCTATGCAGCTTTCCTGAACTTTAGACAGAAACTGGGTTCAGAAAGCTTTTCAGCTTCACAGAACTCCTCCTTTCATTTTTCATTCAATAAAAATGGCAGTTTGTTTTCTGAGATTTTCTGGCTGTTCTTCCTCTCACCCTTTTTCATCTGAACCGTCTTTTTGCTTCATCTCCGTTGTCTCAGTTCTATTCAGTTTTGTTTTTCTTCTAGAGTTTCTCTTCAGGCTGGACCTCTGTTCTGGAAGTTAGCCTGAGGCTAGTCGTGAGAGTTCACAGGGGCTACCCTGCCCCAGCCTCTTCAAGAATCCTTGGGAAACTCCTTCTTTGAATCCACTGCTGGGGTAGCCATGACCCTTTCAAGTCGTGGACTTCAAATGGACCCTTTGCATCTCCCAGGGAAATCTGTCTACTTTTGTGTTATTTTCCTCTTCTCAGGTTTATCAGATGCCCTGATGCTTCCCTGTGCTTTCATCTATTCAGAACCAACAACATACAGATTTAGAGGCATTTGGCAATTTAGCCCCATCTACTTATATTTTGGGGTATAAGACAGCCTTGTCACATAATTTAGTTTTTCTCTTCAGTTTCTTTTTAAAAAAGTTATTTAGTGCATTGGCTGGGAATGTTTTGTTTCTAACTGAAGTGAAATTCATTTAACATAAAATTAACTACTTTAAAGTGTACAGTCCAATGTCACTTAGTTCACTCACCATGTTGGGCAACCAGTCCTGCTATCTACTTCCAAGACATTTTCATCACTCCAAAAGAAAGTCCTATAGCCATGAAGCAATCTTTCCCTGTTCTCCCAGGGCCCCAACTTCTGGCAACCACCAATTTGCCTTCTATCTCTGTAAATTTACCTACTCTGGACATTTCATATGAATGGAATCATACACTATGTGACCTTTCGTGCCTGGCTTCTTTTACCTAGCATAATGTTTTCAAGGTTCATCCACTTTGTAGCATGTACTCTTACTGCATTTCTTTTAATGGAATATGGTAATATTCCATTTCAGATACATATCATGATTTATTTATTCATTCATCCTTGTCACTTCGTTTTATTGAAATGTCTGTGAAGTTTTGATTTTGCTTTCCAGTTACTCTGTAGTTTTTGTGTAGGGATTCAGGAAGATCCCCAAACTGCTGCTGTCATTTCAGCCATCTCTCTAGAATCCTATGGGGTTTTACTTGCGTTTTTAAATGCCTACATCAGATATTATTAAAAATAAAGGAACAACATTTGGTGGCACATGAAAGGAAAAGTTCACAAAATCTTGCTGAGGTCCCAGTGCTCTCCTTTTCTTTATTTTTTTGAGGCTGATTGTCAAGCTTTCCTTTGAATTTCATGTCTGTATCTTTATTCCCACCACCAGCACTTGCATTCATTCTAACCAGTTTGGGTGGGTGTCTGTCGTTTGCAGCACAGCAGGCCACAACCATCACCCCTCACCCCAGTCGAGGGTTTGTGCTTCTTCTACAATTCTCCCTGGGCTCAAGTCCTTCTTGGGAACAATAGCAGCAATACCTCTCAGTGTGATTCTTCTCCAGTGGACACGTTCTTTAGCAAACTTCTAAAGTAACAGATGACTTTGTATGTATGAACATACATATCTTTCTTCTGATTTTATGTTTGGTTGTTTCCTCTGCTGCTCCCTGGCTTTGATTGGATTTGTTAGATGCCAAACCAGAGACAGTAATTCTTGAGCAACTGATGTACTGAGGCAGTGCTTTCAAGTGGACACTGGCAGGGAGTGAGTGTAGCAGACTGAGATGGGAGACAGGCAGAATGTGACTTTAGCTGAAGCCGAACCTCAGTTTGACCCCACATGGACCTCCGGGGTGTGAAAGACACCAAGAGTCATCCCATCTTGAGAAAGGGAGGCAGACCTTTGGTTTGGAATTCTACCAACTTAGCATATTCTTTGTGACTCCATGGACAGAAGTCTGCCAGGCTCCTCTGTCTGTGGAATTCTCCAGGCAAGAATATTGGAGTGGGTTGCCATTCCCTTTTTCAGAGGATCTTCCCAACCCAGGTATCGAACCCTGGTCTCCTGCATTGCAGGCAGACTCTTTACCATCTGAGCCACCAGGGAAGCTGCCTCTCCTCTGGTTAGGGGTAATTTGATGGAGAAGGGTACAATGCTGAACTGTTAGCCCTCATCTCAAATAGCTGGTGAGTACCACTTCAGTAATGAGGATCTTGGTGGAGGACCAGTTATGTCTACTACACTTTTTTTTTTCTCTACTACACTTTTATCTAGCTTGACACATCAAGAAATTTTTCTTTCCTCTACATATGTTTATCTGTATCTATAAATTCTACGTGTATATAACACATGTAAAGATATACCTATGAATCTTTGTATTTATATGTATGTTGTGCACTTGTATATTTGTATGGTTGTAAATACATGCCTTTTAATTTTGGTGCTTTCCCATTCTCCTTTTAGTCTATTTAGACAAACTTGTAGTACAGAAGCGTAGTCAGGTACAGGCTTGAAGAAGGTGTGAGGCAGAGACTTGTCTACTGGGAATAGGGTCTGGAAACTCCAGTGACTTCTAGGAAGGTGCTGCCATGAGAATTGGTACATGAATGGCTGAAGGAGGGCAGTGGGATGGGGGGAAGTCTTCCCAAGAAGGGTGAGGGGGTTAAGGGGTTCCTTAGGAAGGTTTAGCACTGCTACCTGTGAGTGTGGAATCAGAAGGGAACAGGAAGCGGCCATTCATATACATAGGTCACTAGTAAGTTGAATTTTCTATAAGAGGCAGCTGCATGTTTTGGAAATTTGTGGTATCTCATATTTTGAGGCTTAAACAGAAAGATATTCTTTGGGTTGTGGTGTGGGGTAAATGTGGAGGCAGGAGAAGCAGGGAGGGAGGAAGTAATTAATGTCTCAAGGTCAATTTCATCTTTACAGCTTGTGGTTCTGTGGTTTCTCTTTGATTTTGTTTCTTCTGTAGTAAAAGTTGTTATAGAAGCAATGGAATTATGGAGACCCTTTTATGAGAACTTCAAGTCAATATAAGGCAACATTAAAGGTTTTTTGACAGTTCACATTATTTAGTTCAAAGGTGTATTTTGAATTTTTGTGGTGAGAAATTATACATATTTGCCTTTTTAAAGAGACGTATGGGTGCTTAGGACATGTTAAGCCCCCCAAAACTGTTTAAACACTTGGATGTATTAATAAATTATTTGTAACTATCTACATATAGAATTTAACGTTCCTTATCCAAATGGGTGATAAGGGGGGGATAAAAGGCAAAGACATTGCTGTTTCTCTTTTTCTACTTTTTAAGAATCATCAAAACCTCTTTGTTTCTTTTCCCAGCAAGGACCCCGCAGGCAGAAGTGGAGGGTAATTTTAGGACTGGATGATACATAAGGGGGCCAAAACCCCAGAGGTCATGACCTATGCCTTCTTATAAGTGGAGAGTTTCTATTCTGGGAGCGCAGTGTTTGCAATGTTCTCTTATTATCTGCACATCTGACAGTAAGGAGTGTCATAATTAGCATTCAATCTCATTTTCCTACTGACCTTCTGAGGAACACAAGACAAGCCCATCTGGTACAGCCTTTCTCTTTCTATACTTCTGCACTCCTGCTTCTCTCATATTCTGACATATTTTAGGATATTTTGCTAATATATATTAATATAATGTGTGTGTGTGTATATATATGTAAGTGTGTGTGTGTATATAAACAAATGGTATATGTATATACATACCATTTCACTGGAGACTGCTACAAATTTCTAGCTCATTTTGGTGGTCCTCCTTTTTTTTTTTCCACTTGGTGTAGATCCTGATTTTTGAATTTCCAGCAAGAACCTTGTTTGGATCATAAGGATCTTGATAAAGGACTTTGTCTCTGTAATTTCTCTTCCGTTCAGGCTTCAGAGCTCCAGAATTGTAACTTTCTGGCTATTGGGCAAGAGCTGTCTTCCCTCACAGAAGATTCAGTTCATGTTTTTCTTTAATAGACTTTTAATGTTTGAAGCTGGTTGAGATGAAGAGCTTTCATCATTTAAGAAATGTCAACAGCCCAAATGTCTTAATCCAGCATGAAACTGAAGTAGAGTGTACTTTTTAAGTGCTCTTGGGAAAGGTGACATTTGAAATAAATAAGTGAAATAAATTAGAGGATGATGGCCTCCTGAACCTCAGTAGAGGTTCCTGGAAGTTAACTTTTAACCATGTGATATGAGATAACTTCTTTCCAAAGAATGGGTCCATTTAGCCAACAAGGCGACCCTGTTTCCCACGACCAGAAAACACTACGCAATATTTCTGATCACATGGTTTCATAAATATGTTTCACGCTTAAGTGCGTGGGACTGGGACTGGAACTTGGTGTTTAAAGTTTCCTTAGTTTAAAACTACCAAGGCATCAGTTCAGTTCAGTCACTTAGTCGTGTCTGACTCTTTGCGACCCCATGGACTGCAGCACACCAGGCCTCCCTGTCCATCATTAACTCCCGGAGTTTACCCAAACTCATCTCCATTGAGTCAGTGATACCAAGGCAGAGAACTTGTTTTTTCCTGTGGTTTAAGAAGTGTTCTGAAGCCCCGTTATACTCTCCCATTGCAAAGCAGATGTGCTCCTCAGTGAGAAGCTTGTAGTTCATGGTAACCAGCTGTTGGAAACAGAAAGTCACAAGGCAGATTCTCTGACAGCAGATTTTTTTTTCTGTGAAGGGGCAGAGAATAAACATTTTAATTTTTGCAGGCTAGTAGGCAAAATCAGGGATATTATGTAGGTACTCATGTCACAAGACAGAAACATTTTCCATAGATTTTTTTAACTGGCAAGATTAAAAAAATAATAATCATAATACTCACTGTGTATAATTTTTGTAACTCAGGCCCACTAATGAGAAGAATGTATTTTTTTGGGGGGTGGGATAGCATTTCATTTGTGGGCTTCCCTAGTGGATCAGTCAGTAAAGAATCTGCTTGCAATGCAGCAGACTGTCTGCAATGCAGGAGACCTGGGTTCTATCCCTGGATTGAGAAGATGCCCTGGAGAAGAAAATGGCAATCCACTCCAGCATTCTTGCCTGAGAAATTCCATGGAGAGATGAGCTTGGCAGGCTACAGTCCATGGGGTTGCAAGGGTTGGATGCAACTTAGCAACTAAATCACCACTGCTGCTGCTGCTGCTAAGTTGCTTCAGTCGTGTCTGACTCTGTGTGACCCCAAAGACCAGCAGCCCTCTAGGCTCCTCTGTCTCTGGGATTCTCCAGGCAAGAACACTGGAGTGGGTGCCATTTCCTTCTCCAATGCATAAAAGTGGAAAAGTGAAAGTGAAGTGAAAGTAAAGTTCCTGACTTTAGCAAGCCCATGGACTGCAGCCCACCAGGCTCCTCCATCCATGGGATTTTCCAGGCAAGAGTACTGGAGTGGGGTGCCATTGCCTTCTCTGAAACCACCACTACTACTTAACATTTCATTTAATTGGGGCTCAAAGTTAGCGGTTCATCATCAAATCATTTGTAAATGTTCATTTGTAAGACCTCTTCTTGACTGAGGGNGCTCCTCCATCCATGGGATTTTCCAGGCAAGAGTACTGGAGTGGGGTGCCATTGCCTTCTCTGAAACCACCACTACTACTTAACATTTCATTTAATTGGGGCTCAAAGTTAGCGGTTCATCATCAAATCATTTGTAAATGTTCATTTGTAAGACCTCTTCTTGACTGAGGTGGTCATATGCAAACAGGTGGCGGTGGGATTTGGTCCTCAGGTGTTTCACCAAGGAACCCATCCTAGGCACTTCCTTCTAAGTGCTGTGTTTGTGTTTGTTTCTGCTTTCTGAAGAGGCATAACAAAAGGAGAGAAATACACAAGTTTAAAAATGTGTATGTATGAAGGGAAAATTATAGTTTGTCTCCAATTCTTTTTTGTTTTTTAATTCAAAAAGCACAATTATCTGTGTGTTTACTCGCAGTAATACATTCTAGCCCCCTTCTTTTCCAGTGAGTGTTAATCCCAGTTCACCCTTCTGCTAGGTGTGGCCTTCAGTTGCAGATAATATTAAGTGTCTTTCTCAATGTTTCCAATTGCCTGACCCATATGAGGTGGTGGGGATACAGTGGCAAGGAGGGGTGACAGGTCGTTACTCTTAGGAACTTGCGTTTTGGTGGACAACTGGACAATCAGTGTTGGTTGTTGACGTCTACCAGTGAGCCATGACTAGGTTCAGCACTCCATTCTCAACATCATATTTAGTTCCTACAATAACCCCTTGATGTCCTATTTTTATTCTCATTTTACAGACTGGAAGTAGAACTTTAAGGTAATGGCTAATGATAACTGGGTACTTAGTCTGTGTAAGACTTGGATCTAAGCGTCTCACATACATTTTCTTATTAAAACTCAACTCTTATGTGGTTGGTGGGCTTCCAGGTGACACTAGTGGTAAAGAATGCACCTGTCAATGCAGGAGACCGAGAGACGTGGGTTTGACGCCTGGGTCAGGAAGATGCCCTGGAGGAGGGCATGGCAACCCACTCCAATATGGAGAATCTCATGGATAGATGAGACTGGTGAACTATGGTCCATAGGGTCACAAAGAGTTGAAAATGACTGAACATGCATGCAAAGAATGTGATTGGTCTTCATTTTATAGACAAAAAGAGGCAAAAAGAAGTAGGGAGCTGCCCAGAGTTGCTCAGCTGATCAGAGGTAGAGCTGGGACCAAACCCAGGCAGTCTCTGCTCTAGCATCTAAGCACTGAATATCCTGCTTTTTCAATCTTAGAAAGATTCTGTTACTTGCCCAGGATCACACAAGTAGTAAATGGCAAAATTAAAATTTGAACTATAGGAGACTGACTCCAGAATTTTTTCAGTCACTTCCTGTATCCAATGATTCCCATTTTCCAGTTTGTCACTAGGATTGATCCTTCATTCGTGAACGAGTTCCTTCCAAGGTAAAGGGAGGAAGTGGGTCTAGCTCACTAGGAGATAAACACAGGAAGCAAGGATGATAGAGTCCCCTTCCTATGGTTTCCAGATTGACAGAGAGAGAACCACATAAGATGGATGCTCCATGGATCCTGAGCTTGACTCAGGGAAGCTTGACTGATTGGCTTATCCTTTCCTTTTGTGATTGATCTTGGACAAATCACTTAACCTCTCCAATCCTCAATTTCTTTACCTCTAAAATGCAGCTAATAAAACATTTGTGAAAAGGAAGGTAATGAGAAGTGTTTAAAACATTCTCATCTTCTGTGATGCTTCGTTTTCCATGTCAGCTTAGCTAGGCTGTTACCCTGAGATTTTTGTTGTTGTTGTTGCTGGAGTTTAATCGCTTTATAATGTTGTGTTAGTTTCTGCTGTGCAGCAAAGTGAACCAGCTCTAAGTATACACATATCCCCTTGCTCTTGGACCTCCCAAGCAGAGCTCTCTGTGCTAATCAGCAGCTTCGCACTATCTTTTTTTATGAGGTTGGGGTAAATGCGGTTTTGCATTGTTGAACTTTGCTGTTTGATACTGGAATACATTCTTAAATAAATGTGGCTATGTTATACACCATTTTAATGTGCATTTCTCCCTTTATTTTTTGTTAATGACATTACTTGCTGCATATTTTATATTTGTTTTAGACTATGAAAATGATGTTAGATAAAAAGCAAATTTAAGCAATCATCTTATTCAAGTTCAAAATGGGTCGTAAAGAAGTGGAGATAACTCACACCATCAACGATGCATTTGGCCCAGGAACTGCTAATGAATATATAGTGTAGTGGTGATTCAAGCAGTTTTGCAAAGGAGATGAGAGGCTTGAAGATGAGGTACATAATGGCAGGTCACTGGAAGTTGTTAATGACCAACTGAGAGCATCATCAAAAGAACTCAATATTGACCATTATGTGGTCCTCAGGCATTTGAAGCAAGTTGGAATGGTGAAAAAAGCTTGATAAGTGGGTGCCTCATGAGTGAGTAAAAGTTGCTCAGTCGTGTCCAACTCTTTGTGAACTTATGGACTGTAGCCAGACTCCTCTGTCCATGGGATTCTCCAGGCAAGAATATTGGAGCAGGACCCCATTCTCCTCTTCAGCGGATCTTCCTGACCCAGGGGTTGAAACCAGGCATCCTGTGTTGCAGGCCAATTCTTTACTGTCTGAGCCACCAGGGAAGCCCTTGAATGCCTCATAAGTAGACCGAAAAAATATCATCATTTTGAAGTGTCATTATCTCATTCTATGCAACAACAAAGAACCATTTCTGATTCAATTGTGATGTGTGACGAAAAGTGGATTTTATGTGACAATCAACGATGACCGGCTCAGCGGCTGGACTAGGAAGAAGTTCCAAGCATTTCCTGAAGCCAAACTTGCACCAAAAATGGTCATGGTCACTGTTTGGTGGTCTGCCATCTTTCTGACCCACTACAGCTTTCTGAATCCTCGCAAAACCATTACATCTGAGCAGCATACTCAGCAAAAAGAATGACCGAAAACCGCAAGCCCTTGCAGCCAGCGTCGGTCAACAGAAAGGGCCCAATTCTTTTCCATGACAATGTCTTACTGCACATCACACAATCAGCACTTCAAAAACTGAATGAACTGGGCTACGAAGCTTCAGCCACCATATTCACCTTGGCTCTCTCCAACTTACTACCACTTCTTCAAGCAGCTCAACAACTTTTTGCAGGGAAAATGTTTCCATAACCAACAGGAGGCAGAGCATGCTTTCTGAGAGTTCGGCAAATCCCAAGGCACAGATTTTTATGCTACACGGATAAACTTATTTTTCATTGACCTTTGTAAAGGAGACCACCTTTGATAATGTAGGCAGGCTTCTTCCAGTCAGTTGAAGGCCTTCAAGGGAAAAACTGAGGTTTCCTGGAAAAAGAGAAATTCTCTTAGCAGCATCGACTCCTGCCTGAATTTCCAGCTTGCCTATCTGCTCTACTAAGTTACCTCTCAGAAGGACCTTGTACGTGGTCACTAGGTAACTATAGCTATCAATGTCCTAAGGCCTGTAGAAAATCTGAATCTCAGAGATATAAATAATTGAAATATCTGCATTTTATTTTATGTATTGACACATTTCAGGCCTGTGAAATAGAAGCACTCCTACCTTTGAATTTCATTCCAATTATGACATGTATTCACAACACAATTTTCTTTGAGCTGTACTGCTATGGCAAAATACAGATAGCCTTCCATCATCATAAAGCCTGGCTGATGTGCTGATTAAAGGAAAATGGCATGGTGAATTGAAAGATGTTTTAACTACTGTATCTAATTACAAAGAAGAACATGTTACTTACCAAAATTCAAATGTGTTCTATAATAGAAACAAGGGCAATTAACAATCAAACAGGCAACTGCTTTCTTGACAGGCAGATGACACAGAACAGGACTAAGAAAATGCAGAAAGTCTTTGCTTGACGAGGAAAACTGAGATTTTCCTTCAAATTGTAAGGTAAGATACCAAAAGCATATGACTTTGTGGTTATAAGGCCAGGGAGGCACTCAGGAAGCACTGGAATTGCTATGCTTGGTTCTGCATAACTGAAGCAAAGTCCAATTTATTTCTAAAATGGGGGGAAATATGTATTTACAAGTTTCTCAAGATATTGGATGCAAAAGACACTTTATTTCCTTGTAATTTTGCTTGGAGATAAAACTAGTATAAATGCCTATTTTAATATATATATTTCTTTATGATATTATCCTTTAGATAGTTTATGTTCAGAATTTCATAGTCTTGCCTTCTGACAAGCCCATAGGATTCTGTGTGGTTGAAGAAATTAACATCCATGAATTAACATGAATGCTAGGAAGGATAAGTTTTAGAAAAGTTAAAAATTTCCTAATAAAGCCAATTCTTTTCTCTTTCAGGTGAGTATACGTGGTGTGATCTCTTTTTCCTGGACATATAGCTGCTACTTACCCTGACAATTAATCTTAGTAAGTCTGAAACTGGGCTAACGGGTTTATTATACAAGGGAATGGACCTTGCACACTCAATCTTTGGTCTCGGGCACAAGCAGTGCATATGGTAGCTTAGAGATAGGCATATTTTCTGGCCCAGAGGCCTTGGTTTTCAAGCTGTAACATGTACAAGAATCACCTGAAGAGCTTGCTAAAAATGCAAAATCTTGAGCTGCACCTTTAGGGATTATGAATCAGTGGTTCTGGGGTGAAATTCTGGAATTTTAATTTTTAGCGAGCACCCTAGGTGATCCAGAGGCAGGTAGGTCATGGACCACATTTTAAGAAATATTCATTGGAAAGGGTTATCTACCTCTCCTTTTTTTTTAAACCTAAGCTCCTATTAGTAATTTTATTTGTAACTTTATTTATAAATTACCTAAAATTACATACTGCTTTTTTATGTACACACATTCTGTTCATCATAAAACATATATAATAATGAAAGTTAAACATTTTAGGATGCTCTTAAAAAGAAACAAATTATATTTTATAAATTTTTGAGCCTTATCTTATTCATTATTTTATATAGTTTACTCTTTTTGCTCTCACTAGAATTATTATTAACATATTTGATTCAGTTAATACTAATTATGTTTTAATGAGAGCCATGTGATCAAACATGCTTTATTATTTTGAAAAATATGGTAACTATATCATGAAACAGTTATCTAAAAATCATCTCAAAGTTCAGTTTATTTTGACCTTTGGTTATAACAGATTTCACAGTTGGAAGAAAAACTTTTCAAAGATGCACAGATTCAAAAGAAAACATAAGTCCATGGCTGGGCTTTCTATACTATGATATTTATTTTTAAATTCAATCCATCAATCATGCAATATGTAATTCGGCTGATAAATATCTGTATTCTCTGATGTCGTTTAATGTTTTTCAAATTAATAAAAAATTGCTGAATTTTTACATTTTTAACAAACTTTTAAAAAACTCTGAAGTTTCTCATTTGGAAAATTTCAAACCAGGTTAGAAAGTTCTCTTCCTGGTTTGAGTACATAAATCTTAATTTTCTTAGTGACATATTTTTTTTCCTTCTACAAGTCATGTAACAATGAAAACATTTTTAAACTTTTGCTTTCAAATGCTTAAAATTCATGGCTTGAATTATTCTCTAAAAGCAATATCATTATCCAATTATTATTGAACTGTCACCTTTGAAAGAACAGATGAAATTTAAATACGTACATTTACATTCTCCAGGAGTTCTTCCCCACCGAGGGATCAAACTCAGGTCTCCTGCATTGCAGGCAGATTCTTTACCATCTGAGCCACCTGGGAAGTCCATACATACACATAGGTAGACAGAAATACATAGAGATAATATGATGTAAATCTGCTAGGTAACATGCAACTGAGAATTTCTAGTTATTACAGAAAATGTTGACAAATTTGGAACATTTGTGTTGTAGTAAAATATATATATAACTTTTTTAAACTAGAAATTTAAATATGTACATTTACATTCTCCAGGAGATCTTCCCCACCGAGGGATCAAACTCAGGTCTCCTGCATTGCAGGCAGATTCTTTATCATCTGAGCCACCTGGGAAGTCCATACATACACAAAGGTAGACAGAAATACATAGAGATAATATGATATAAATCTGCTAGGTAACATGCAACTGAGAATTTCTAGTCATTACAGAAAATGTTGACAAATTTGGAACATTTGTGTTGTAGTAAAATATATATATAACTTTTTTAAACTGAGAAACTTTCAAAATTACTTAATTAAGGGACAATGAAGAAACCTCTGTGGTACCAAACCTTTTCACTGTTATTCTGTCTCATGAAAAGCATGATGAACATTCTGTTATAGGAAAGTGCTAATTTTTGGAAAAGGAGGCACTTGAAAGGCTTGCTTGGGAACTTGGGGTGCATCTGACTTTGACTTTGTTGCAACAGCTCTGAGTGGGGCAGGGTCCGAGTCTCAAGCATACTAATATCCCTGTAATCTTGGTCCCAGCTGATGTGTTTGTGCCAGAAAAGCATTCTTCTCTTTCATTATCCTACAAGAAACCTCAAAAATGACTTCAAAACCTTTCCCATTCAATTTCAGTGACATTTTGTAAAGCCTTGATCAAGTATTATGTGTCTTTAAAAATTGTCGAAAACAAGAGTCACAGTTTGGATTTCATGTTCTTGATGCTCGGGTTTTAGATTGCCTTGTTAATCATTGTGACTGAAATCCATTATCAAATAATATCTCAGGGCCCATCAAACACATTGAGGGTAAAGGCATTGATCAATATAGTGGATAAAAACTCATATTTCAGAGTTTTGATTGTGTCCAGTTTTGCTGGTGGTCCTCTTATCAGATCCAATTAGACTGTCATTATTTTTATTTATGTGATTCCAAAGAGCTTTTACTGGGGACAGGAGAAGTCTCAGCTCTGTCTTCTTAATTTTCTTTAATTGTTCCTTTGTATTTCATTATTTGCGTCATCTTCAATGCATTCTCCTGTTTTGTTTTTTTGCCAGACTCTTTTTAATCCACTTGTCCATTTTGTTAAAAACGGATAACGTCACTCCTAAAACAGCTTAGTCTTGCACGTGTGAACTGCAGAGTTTTCCAGTATGCTGCATGTGAGTGTCAGAGCACAGGTGCTACCTGTGAGTCCCGCTGGGTTAGGAAGCTTCTATTCCTCCCTCAGGTTATCCCACATGGAGGCATATAGACTAGTGCCAACCTGTACATTAAATATTAGCAAAATATCATTTATCTTTTTTAATATTATAAGCTATAAGTAGTGCCTATATCTTTTTTAATATTACAGACTATAATGTCTGAAGTTGTTTTCCTCCACCTCAGTCATCACTTCGAGCATCCCTTTGGGCACACAGTACCACTCCTTTGACATGACAACTGGAGAGGAGAACTGGGGCAAGTACTCACAGATGCAGGACAGACGGACACAGGATGTTCAACCCTGATCCTCTGGGATGTACCTCCAAGTGGTAAGGCCATGCTGAGATATATACAACAAAGCATGCTACACTCACGCCACATATGTTTGTGCGTGTGTGTGTGCACATACACGGTTCTATCTTCCTAGTGCTTTTGATAAAAGAAGCATGTATTCTACATTCCTTGCAAAGTTGCAGATTATAAACTACCCAAGTTAGAAAACTTATCTGAAGAATTATATTGGCATGACTATGATTTAAGATGACATATCAAAAATATGAAGAAAATTTAAAGCCTTAGTACTGATGGTATTTTATATGGTCCTCATCTTTCCCAGATATACAGAAGCATATGTTCCATGAAGGCAGACTCATGTGTCTTGTTCACTGATTATCCGAAGAATTATATTGGCATGACTATGATTTAAGATGACATATCAAAAAATATGAAGAAAATTTAAAGCCTTAGTACTGATGGTATTTTATATGGTCCTCATCTTTCCCAGATATACAGAAGCATATGTTCCATGAAGGCAGACTCATGTGTCTTGTTCACTGCACTGTCTCACCTCACAGAGATGATCACTTTTATTTATTCAGTAAAATTTGTTGAATCAATGAATGAAAGAATGAACAGCCCATGCTTCATGTACTTCTTTCTTGGCTTCACATTACTTTCTTACTCTTGTTTTCCTTTTATGCTGATATACGTGTGCATTTATTTCATCTTGTTTATTTCATCCATATTTATAAGCTTCCTTGAATCAACTAATAAAATGATAGAAATGAAAACAATTATAGGTATCCTTTAATGAGTGAGTGCTAAGTGTTTTGCTCAGCACCTCCTAGACAGCTGCTTATTTAATTCTCACACAACACTGTGAAGTAGGGGCAACTAGTTCAATTTTATAGCAAGAATTAGGTTTGGAAAAATTATATTACTTGCTCAAAGTCACACTGGGATGAATCTGATGTTCTGGGATTTAAAATCTGATCTATTTATTTCCAGATCTTATGTTTTTAGCATGTTTACAATTGATAAACATGAGATTTGCTAAAAACTGGGGTGGGAGATATATTAATAATAGCAAGAGTCTTTGATTGTTTGCAAATCCATGTTTTTTCTAATAGCATGTCTTCGTGGATTTACTACTTTGAAATGTCCTTTAAGATTTTTTCTGCATTTGGGCCAACTTGCATGTAACATATCTTACATGGGCTACTTAGATTATAGTTAACTTGATATTATCACTTGAATTGTATATAGCTGTCAAAATAAATAATTTAATTTTTCTTAGGAAATATTTAAAAAATCAGCCTTGGTTATATAGTTAGTATCTTCATCATTGGGAAAACTAATATTCAACCTTCATTTAGTTTGTGAGTCAAATGATGACTTCCTAGACCTGAAAGGAAGCAATCAAAAGCTGCATGAGGGTTTTCAGAAAGATGCTATGTTGTCTTTTTTATCTAGGGATCTCTATACCAGAACACATTTAATTGAATATCCCATTTCTGAGTGTGAAATTTTTTTTTTCCATCCTCTGAGCATGAACTTATATTAATAAGTTTATCTTTAGGGGTACAAGAGTTTTATGAAAAGGATTTGGCTTTTTCTCCTTCAGATGTCTGCCATTCATTCTAGGTTTTCTCAGGATAAATAGCTTACCTTTTATTTTGGAAAACAAGAATCTTAGGTTTTTCTCTATTCTTCCCCACCTCCTTAAAATGTGAAACCATCTGCAAGCTTGAAGAGCGTTGTGGAAATTACTCACCCTCAGAGAATTTCATGGCCAAAACCACAGCCACATTCCAGATAAATTAAGTGTGCATGAATTACTGCAGCTCTGATACTCCACTCATTCTGCACCTTCCTCTGTTGCTCTGTGTCATTAGCATATCAGATATCACAGTCTTCCTTAATCCAGTGACACACACCTCCACCCAGGTCTCTATGATTTCAAGGCAAACTCTTGTTTTTTTTGTTTTTTTTTTAGATAAAACACTAAGGCATAAAACAACTTCATAATCACTCTCATGGGGCTTCCTGGGTGGCTCAGTGGTAAAGAAGTCACCTGCCAATCAAGGAGATGCAGGAGATGCAGGTTTGATCCCTGAGGTGGGAAGAATGCCCTGGAGGAGGAACGGCAACCCACTCTAGTATTCTTGCCTGGAGAATTCCATGGACAGAGGAGTCTGTTGGGGTCGCAAAAAGTCAGAGACGACTTAGTGACTAAACAACAGCAATAACAATCTCTCTAGTAGGTTCTGTAGGGTTTAAAAACAGAAACGAACCAGTTATATTTGAAAACATGAAGGAGATACCAAAACGGATACCATCTGTGGATCTTGAAGACTTGAGGGTGTGAATTGCCCTTAGATTTCACACGGAATCTCTTGTGAAGGTGCAGATGATCAAAAAACATGTAAATCAAGGCAAAGGATGGTTCTTTGAAAAAGAAATAAATTTATCTGATTATAGATATGAAACTGTGTGAGCCATAAAAATGGATCTCCCTGGGACAACTGTTGTAAGAACATATCTTCCGTGATATTTGCTTGAGGCTGAAACCATTTTCATTTACTTTAAAGAGTTAAGTACTTGAAACAGCACTACTTCCTTATGTTAAGATTCATATGACTTATCACATGAAACACAAAAAGGATAGGATGAGTTTTGTTGGAGACCCCCATCCCCCCAATTATTCCTTTAAAAACATGTTTTCACATGGCTTGAGGGAGAAATCGCATACCCAGAAATGGTTAAATTCTTACTGGGACTTCCATGGGAATTAGCAGTCTGCAGACCAAGGCTCTGGTTGAAAATGTCATGGTTGGACCATGACTTCCTATGAGGTTGCTCTTCATGGCCAGTTTCTTGTTTTTCTTTCTTCAGTGTGTACATAGGCCCAGAGGCTATTTGTAATGGGAGAATTTTAAGAAATTCATAAATTTAAAACACCCCACACATACAAAATTCTTTCTGAATGTGTCATCCTAAATTTATTTTCCCAAATCCACATAAAATAAAACAGCATAAGAGCCATTTCTTTGTAATGGCCTATCTTATGCTTATTTTTTATCGATCTTGATCTACAATACTAGGTAACATCATGAATGGAACAATATAAATTGACTATCTGAGTTTAAATGGCAAAAAAAAAAATATCACCTTTTCATGTTTATTTCTTTGAAATAAATGCATCTTGCATTTAATTTCAGAGCCAACAAACATAGCCTAAAGAAAAATGAGAATTTGTATGCCTGGACAAAAGTTTTAACATGTACCTTTAAACATGTATTTATACAATATGAGTTAACTTGCTTTGTATACAAAAGAAATATAAACTCTTCAAAGAGCAAGCATCTGATCTTTAAGAACAGAGTTCATTGAGGTTAAATTGTGCTCAGAGAGTTTAAAGGAAAAAAGAAAGAAAAAGGAGATTATACCTCTGCTCATGGCAGGAAAAAGCTCATTTCCAGGGTAGAACCTCCTGAAATCCATAAAATATGTTCCAGATCTGAGACATGGTGAATTTCTGCATCATATCTGAACACTTCTGCTACAGAAAGACTGGGGCCAATTTCTTTTCTACTGAATTGGAATAAAAATTTCCAAAGTATATGCGAGAGACAAGTTTAAAAATTAAAGTAACTAAAATTTTGTTCTGTTTAATCCTAATGAACCTGCCTGCAATGCAGGAAATGTGGGTTTGATCCCTGGGTCAGGAAGATCCCTTAGAGAAGGGAATGGCTACCCACTCCAGTATTCTTACCTGGAGAATTCCATGGACAGAGGAGCTTGGTGGGCTATAGTCCATTAGATTGCAAAAAATTGGACATGACTGAGCAACTAACATTTTTATCCCCAATGATCTCGTTTATAATTCCAATCTTTGAAACATTGAAAACTCAAAGCTATAATGTGGGACAAACCCAGAAACACAGAACATTGATGAATCTCTGCTAAGCCAACAGCAAAACATTCATTAAAATTCAAGAAGGAAGATATCTGAATCCCAGGGATTCTTAAGCTCTTTCATATCATGGACCCTTTGGCAGTCAGGTAAGTGGTCCCTTTCCCAGAATATTGTTTCTAAATGCATAATAAAGAATACACAGAATTACAAAAAAATCAATTATGTTTAAATAAAATGTTGATCAAAATATGTTTAAAAAATACCAAATTTGTGACATAATAATATTTGTGGTTTTTTATGTTCTGTGTGTGAAAATTTTTTTTTATTGAAGTATAGTTTATGTACAATATAAGTTCTGAGTGTACAACATAGAGAGTCACAATTTTTAAAAGCTATATACCATTTATAGTTATAAAATATCGACTATATACCCTGTGTTGTACAATATAGCCTTGTAGCTTATTTATTTTATATGTAGAACTTGGCTGCACCACTGAGTGGTATGCAGGAGTTCCCCAACCAGGGGTCAAACTTGCACCCCCTGCACCAGGTAAGCCCTTAGCTTGTACTTCTTAATCCCCTATGCCTATATTGCTCCTTCTCCCTCCCTCTACACACTGGTCATCACTAGTTTGTTCTCCATATCTTTGAGTGTGCTTCTTCTTTTTTTTTTTTTTGCTATTTCCTCTTCTCTGTTTTAGTTTTTATATTTCACATATACATGATATCATATAGTATTTGCCTTCGTCTGACTTATTTCACTTAGCATGAAAGTGAAAGTGTTAGTTGCTCACTCCTTTACAACTCTTTGCAACCTCATGGACTGTAGCCTGCCAGACTCCTCTGTCCATGGGATTCTCCAGGCAAGAAAACTGGACTGGTTGCTATGTTCTCCTCAAGTGGATGCTCTCCTCAGGTAAACACTGCTCACTTGTTAAGATGCCCAAAATATTAGGCTAAATATTAACCAAACTCAAGCACATGGAGGTCAGGAAGCAACAGTTAGAACTGGACATGGAACAATGGACTGGTTCAAAATTGGGAAAGGAGTATGACAAGGGTGTATATTATCATCCTACTCATAATTTATATGAACAGTACATTGTGTGAAATGCCAGGCTGGATGAAGCACAAGCTGAAATCAAGATTGTAGGGAGAAATATCAATAACATCAGATATGCCTATGACACCACCCTTATGGAAGGAAGTGAAGAGGAACTGAAGAGCCTCTTGATCAAAGCGAAAGAGGAGAGTGAAAAAGTTGGCTTAAAACTCAACATTCAAAAAACGAAGATCATGGCATCTGGTCCTGTCACTTCATGGCAAATAAATGGGGAAACAGTGGAAACAGTGACAGACTTTCTTGGGCTCCAAAATCACTGCAGATGGTGCTGCAGCCATGAAATTAAAAGACAATTGCTCCTTGGAAGAAAAGTTATGACAAACCTAGATAGCATATTAAAAAACATAGACCTTACTTTGCCAACAAAGGTCCATCTAGTCAAAGCTATGGTTTTTCCAGTAGTCATTTATGGATGTGAGAGCTGGACCACAAATTAGGCTGAACACTGAAGAACTGAAGCGCTTTTTTTTTTTTTTTTTAATTTGGAGGACAGCGAGCCCCCAGAGGCCTCACCTTCCCCTAGAGCAGCTCAGACGCCTCGCCTGCCTCCTCTGTAGCTGACCCTCTTCCAGAACTGAAGCTTTTGAACTGTGGTGTTGGAGAAGACTCTTGAGAGTCCCTTGGACTGCAAGGAGACCAAATCAGTCAATCCTAAAGGAAATCAGTCCTGAATATTCATTGGAAGGACTGATGCTGAAGCTGAAGCTCCAATACTTTGGCCACCTGACGCGAAGTGCTGATTCCTTACAAAAGACTCTGATGTTGGGAAAGATTGAAGGCTGGAGGAGAAGGGGCCGACAAAGGATGAGATAGTTGGATTGCATCACTGACTCAATGCACATGAGTTTGAGCAAGCTCTGGAGGATGGTGAAGGACAGGGAAGTCTGGCATGTTGCAGTCCATGGGGTCACAAAGAGTCATGACTGAGTAAACAACAACAACAGCTGATCAAATAAGTTGTTACAAATTTTTCAAGGGAAGAAATGTGTCTTACATTTTCTTTTTGTATTTAGAATATATCTTGCAAAGTCACATGCATAGAGCAGAAACTTAGTATTTGCATATTGAAAGAAATGACAGGCTATAAAATACCAATATTCATTGCACACCCTTAGAAAACCTTTCCATAGAGAAATCATAGGTTACTTGAGTTTTTACTTCCTTCATCTTTTTACTCTTCAGAAAGGAAGATGTGAATGTGAAAAAAGACAAATAGAATGGGGCTTCCCAGGTGGCACTGGTGGTAAAGAACCTGCCTGCCAAAGCCGGGAATGTAAGAGATGTGGGTTACATCCCTGGGTTGGGAAGATCCCTTGGAGAAGGGCATGGCAACCCACTGCAATATTCTTGTCTGGAGAATCCCATAGACAGAGGAGCCTGGCAGGCTGTGGTCTATAGGGGCTCAGAGCTGGACAAGACTGAAACAACTTAGCACACACCAACAGATAAATTATTCCCCAGAAAACTTGTGAGTTTCATGAAGCCTTATAACTATAAATTAATATTGTTTTGCCCAGTTATCTGCCAGATTGACACCACATTTTTACTATATGGCCACCTAGCTTTAAAGACTCTATGGCAGGGAACTACTTCTTGAGACAATTTTTTGTAATCATGTGCTGTTAGGAAGCACTTCCTTAGAATGGGGAATATTTGTCTTCTCTTCACTTTTAGGGAATCTTTGCTGAAGAATGGGTTGCAGAGTACCATGAGTCAAGAATTTTGCCTGAAGGGTTCTCTGTCTGAGAACTGGAGGAAACAGAAAAACACATTGATTTTCACTGTAGCCACAACTAAAATGATGGCAACAAAATAACTTTTAATGATCCCATGTGACTGAGCCATCATCTTTTGAAAAAGATTCTATTGCAGAGTTTATCAGATGACATGTCTGAGTCAAGCATAACAGATTTAAATCTTTGTTTTAACTTGATGAACTGCTATAAATTGCTAACTGCTTTTTAAGCTGTCAGTCTTCTGAAAAATGGCAGTAGAATAATTTCTGGGCTTCCCAGGTGGCATGAGTGGTAAAGAAGTTTATTACCCCACATAGTCAAAATTTGGAAGTGGAGATATTCTAGGATTTGACTTTCAGGATTCAACCATGTCATCAGAGATCCAGGTTGCTTTTTTGTCTTTCTGCCTTAGCCTTCCTCATCAGGTTGCTTTTATTCTCTGGCTTGTCAAGATGTTCAAACAGCTTCAAATATCATGTCTTTACACAATAAGTCCACAACATGTCTTCTCTTGTATCTCCCTGGTCAAGATACATCGTCACATGCTCATTTCATATACCAGTTATTGGAAAGGGGCTGAGATTACTGTAATTGGCTTAAATGAATAAAATATTACCTTCCGGGGCTGGGAAGGATTACTCCACTCCTTTCTAAGAAGTGGCTACCTGATTACTGTGCAAAAAATGTTAACAAAGAAAGCATGGAGAAATGAATGCTTTAAGATAAACATTAGTCTGCCATATTGCCCTTCACATACTTCATTGTTATGAAATCAAGAAAAGTATAGGATTATGGTGCAGCGGCTATAACATGACTCCACTAATTCTTTACTGTATATGGTCTTGGACAAGTCATTTAGCCTTTCAAGCCCCAGTTTTTCTATCTGGAAAATGGAGGTGAATAATTATACCTATTCCTCAGGGTCATAAGAAGATAGTCTATCTGAAAGCCATTTATTAAAAAAAAGACTATCTTCAATTTTTATTTAAACTTGTAAATAGTGTATTATAATGACACGACGATTTCTTATGAAGGTTAGAATTATTCCACTTTTTAGTTTCAAAGTTGACAATTGAAACTGGCTCTTTTATGGTTTCTCATATTATTAAAAAAAAAAAGGTATAATTGTGTACTATAATCAACACTTAGAAAAGTGCATAAAATATAAAGGAACAGATTAACAAGTAGATGTAAAATGAATATTTGTGTAGTCCCTGCCCAGAAATAACAATTTGAGTATCCCAGAAGCCCCATGTCTGCATAGAATCTTTTTTTTTTTTTTATTTGAACTCCCAAACATGAACCCCCCCAACCTCCCACCCCACATCATCCCTCCGGATCATCCCCATACACCAGCCCCAA
>SJYX01020105.1:231593-249790 GCA_006410675.1 Oreotragus oreotragus
TCCTCACTGCTGGAAGAGCCCTCTGAACTTGAGCAGCTCGGCGGCTCCGGCAGAGGGGGGACCCACCCCTTAGGGGGCAGGCCCACAGTATAGAGCCGCTGCGTGGGCTGGACCTGAGTGTCACCACATCAGGCTTATCCGCCCAGTTGATTAATGACTGAGTCGCTCCCGCCGGGATCGAGGGCAGAGAAGAGACGTGTTTCCAGGCAGACTGTCCCCTGTCTCAGGAGGGACACTCTGGTCCTTCTCTCTCTCAGGAGCCACCCTCTCAGGTGAGTTTCTGGAGGCTGGAGTCACAGGGGCCTTCTTTTCTTGGCTGTGTCTGCGGCTCCCCATGCGGGCTCCTCGACTTATTTGGCTGTGCTGGGTTTTCGTTGCTGTGCAGGCTTTTCTCTAGTCATGGCGAGCAGGGCCCCGTGTTCCTCCCAGAGGGTGAGGAGCCGGCAGGGCGAGGCAAAGGTCTCCCGGGACTCTGCATAGAATCTTTAAACACATATTTCTTTTTTAGCAAATCAATACAGTCTTTAAAAGTACCTAGTAGTTTGACATTGTGTCGTAACTATCTCAGACTATTTTTATTCTTTATTGGTCATCATTTTCTATATTCTCCTGCAGTAATAATTATGATTGCACAGCATTTATTGTGTGTATGTTTGGCACTGTGCCATGCGTGCTTCTTTCTCTTCATAAAGACACTCCTAAGTATGGCATTCTTCCCACCATGAGAAGATCAAATTATTATAACTGTGATCTTTTTCTGCTAAGTTCCAAGTCTCAAAATTTCAGATTATTGTGAATTAAAGCAAAATTTTCACATTTGCAGAATGATTTATCTTCAAAATTTTTTTTAACACAAAAACTTGTCAATGGTTAACAAATAGTTAACAGACTTTTCTTTTAGAAAAGTTTTCAGCAGACTCTCTCTTCTCTTTATTCATTTGCATGCATGCTAATTCACTTCAGTTGTGTCCAACTCTGTAACCCTATGAACTATAGGCTCCCAGGTTCTTCTGCCCATGGGATTCTCCAGATAAGAACCCAGGGATCAAACCTGCATCTCTTACATCTCCTGTATGGCTGGTGAGTTCTTTACCACTGGCGCCACCTGGGGAGCCCCTCTGTTAATTTAGTTTTTCTCTTCACTCATGAATATCATCTCCAAACTTTGCATTATGCCTTGATGTTCATTGCTTTATAAATTTTTATGTAGTTTAGTAATGAATGGACTTGAGAACTTCTACTTTCAATGAAAATTGAGTAATAAGGATTGGATTTACCCTCTCTCTTGAAACAACGAAAAACTGGATAGTGAAATGACAACCCTCAAGGTATTGGACATCAGGCAACCAAACCTCCGATACCTGATAGATAGGAAGCAAATAAAATGATCTTTGTAACTGTCCCAGGTTATTTCCTTTAGGAAGTTTCTAGATTTCAGTACACAAATTAGAACACAAGAAGATGTACCCAGTCTCTTCTGAGTTGAAGAGGCAGTCTGGGGAAGACAATGCAGCTATAATGAGAAGGACAGAATATCAAACATGAGAGATCCTAATAGGGAAAGAATGCCAGAGATTAGCAAGCGTGTGGGAGAAAATTCAGGGCTGGGAAAGAACCATTCAAGAACATTAAGGAAAATAGTGTCTGAGGCTCACACAGGGCCAGGAATAATACCTGTTCCCAGTGGCCAGAGTGGAAAATCTCATAATTCAGCAGATATCAGTTAGAGTACTAAGAAGGGTCTTTTCCTGAGTATCAGAGAAAATAGAATAAAACCTAGACTAAATGCTGTTCTAGTTCTACCTAAGCAAGGCCTGAAAGTCTCAAACTGTTTTCAAGTAATTTAACTTCACAGAATAAAGTTCAAAAATATTTATAGGAATACAAAAATAACTAACATCTAACAAAGTGAAGTTCAAAATGCTGGTTCCCATAAAAAATTGTCAAAATGCAAAGAAGCATGCAAATATGGCAAATGATGAGGAGCAAAATCAATCAAAACTGACACTGAAATGACACAGATGACAGTATCAGTTGACAAAGACATGAAAGCAGTCACTATCACTGTATTCTATATATTCAAGAAGCCAGAAGAATCTGTTAAGTAGAAACATGGAAGATATATAAATCATTCAAATCAGTTTTCTAGAGACAAAAACCACAGTGTCTGAGATGAAAAAAATATATGAAATGAGATTAATCATAGATTAGATATTGTAGAAGAAAAGACCAATAAATTTGAAGACACGGCAGTAGAAACTACTAAAAATGATACAGAGAGAAAAAAAGACTGAAAAGAACAGAACGTCAGTGATTAGTGGTACAACTTCAAATGGATAAGCATGCATGTAATCGTACTGCCCATGGGGAGGATGTAGAATGAGGGAGGGCAGAAAATATAGTGGAAGAAATGATGGTTAGAAACGTTGTAAATTTGATGAAAACTGTATATTCACAGACATAAACAGATCAACAAATTCCAAGTACAAGAAACTTGAAAATTACATCAAAGCACAAGACAATCTATTTGCTTAAAACCAGAGATAAAAAGAATATATTAAAAGTAACAACTGAGCTTGAAACTCTTCTGTTTTCCCCAGATCAGATCATACACCCAGATAAACACACACATTTTCCGTCTCTCTCTCCTTCATAACACACACACACTCTTTAATTAATTTGAATGAAATCCTTCTATCCCCAGCATTTGTTTTGATTAAAACTAAGCATATGCTTTGTGTAACTACAGACGGACAGCCTTTATTTTAAAAGTTAATTCATCTGATCTGATTTGGAAATAGCATATCCCCTTAACTGTAAGAACTTAAACTCCAGGGAGACAGCTGTTTCCATGTTCTTGCCTGGGAATCAGGCCCCCAGCAAATGTTTCACATGCATGTACGTTGCCTTTAAGCTCTTGATCATTATCTACAGCAATTAGGGTGCTTTGACACCTGGTGTCTCCTTGATGAGATCTTTCATGAAAGTTCTAAAGTGTTAAGAAACAAAATGGTGAGGATGAGCAGCCTCTTTGATAGAACAAAGGGCCCTTCATCAGATCAGACAACTGTTTAGGAATAGAACAGACATTTCCAACCGTGGATGATACGGGGAGGCACTGAAGAATCACGAAAAGAATGCAAGAGATCAGTTTGCTTTCTCTTGCTTCCCCTGTGGCTCAGCTGGTAAAGAATCCGCCTGCAATGCAGGAGACCTGGGTTTGATCCCTGGGTTAGGAAGATCCCCTGGAGAAGGGAAAGGCTACCTGCTCCAGTAGTCCATGGGGGTCGCAGAGTGGGACATGACTGAGTGACTTTTACTTTCAATTTTCTATAGTTACAAAATAATAACAGAAGCCCCAGGAGTACCTGAAACTTGCCTTGTTTCTAGATTAGAAATCACTGACTGAAATCCCAATTTGACCAAATTATTTGATCATCTCCTTCATATTGGTTGCAGTGGAGCTTGTGCCAAATGTTATTGCCAGGTAAACATTTCAACATTAGTCCTTGACCACTTGAGGCCCAAAGTCCCTAACAATGGCTCCAAATAACTTATTCTGAAGTTTTCAGACCACTTTTAAGTACTTTGATTATTCCCTGTCCACACTCTATGTTCCTCCATAATCTGTTTTCTCCTTATGTCTCTGTACTTTTGCAATAGCTGTTTTCATAAAGCCAAATAACATACCACAAATGTGAAAATGCCAGCTTACCACTGAAGAGCACGTATGCCTTCCTTCATTATGTTGCTTCACAGTTTCTATTGAGGCTATTATGTCTCCAGGTAGATGGTGTGCCAATCTTGCAACCATGGTTAAGATTACTCATCAGGCAAGAACACCACGGAGCCTACTTCCATATCTATTGGTATAAAATCCAAGGAAAATGAAGTTGAGATACTAATAATATCTACAATATGTGAAATCAAAACTGAACATTTCCGTTATTTGGAATCTTTAATTACAGAAGCACCACTTACATGCGTTTTGGTCAAAGAAATTAAAGTTATCACCACACCAGAAATGCTTTTTTCTTGAGTGAAGCTTTTTATGACTTCATTGGAAAATGATTTTAAATGCGTTCTTCTCTAGAGAAGTGCTTGGGTTCTCATGTCAGTTGCTTCCTAGAGTTCTCTGAGATTTGTACCTGGTGGTTGCTGGCTTTTTCTTTGACCTTCAGCAGCTGGGGTAGACATGAGGGAAGATGCATAATTTCACCAGGAAGGAGTCTCGAGCCCATACTTGGAAGTAACAGCCAGAAAACACCACAGGTGTTGAACCCAGAATCAGGAAGTTGCCTGAACATCCTTGTCATCTGTGAGGTGGTCACGTTGCCAACATGAGTTGTCACCTCATCCATGCAACTATCATTCTTTCTACTTACCCTCTCACTGGCTGCTCAGCACTGTTGATGAAATCGCTGCATTTTATGCGACTATATCATACTCCCACGCTGCAGTCCCTGGGGTTGCAAACAGTCTGATAGGACTGGGCCATTGAACAGCAATGTAATACTGCAGCGACTGTCTTTCTGACACATGCACAGAACTCTTCAGCCCTAAGTCCTGGGCTTAGGATCTTGGTGCTGAGTCTCCCGAGTAACCCAGTCAATTCAAGGGCTTTTGGATTGGGCCTCTTCTGTCCGGATTAGGTGGGGGAGAATGATGACATTCACAACAGAAATGTTAATGCTCAATTGTTTTCTATTCTTTGTGATTCTTTTCTGTAGTTTTTAATGCTCTTTTTTTTTTTTTCCTGAACTGGAACCTTCCCAAACTAATAGATCATTATCAAAGCATAATTTGAATTTATTATATTTTCAAAAGTTAAAAAACTCATAAGTCCATGTTTATATGAAAGAAAACAACTTGAAACATTTTTGTGCAAAACTGCAGATGGTATTTTTTGAAAACAGAAACTCTATACATCTGCCTGTAAGAAATGTCCTCCACTAACAATGACTAGGGATCAGGATTATTCTGTCTGTTTTCTTTTATTGCATTTTCCTGTGCCTCTTGGAACTACACAAGTGGATGGGAACCCTTTTAGCAATTGTGATAGATACCTGCTCAACCTGTCTGCTCTGCTACACCTCACTGAGGGCTGCTGTGGCTTCTCTCATTGATTTCCAACCTTTGGCTCTGCTTCTACTTAGCAAACTTGGACTTGAATCAGTTGGCTTTAGTGTGTGTGTGCGTGTGTGCTGGTCATGTGGTTTCTGTGCTTTGTGTACTGTAACCCTGTGTAGGAACTGACCCATTTATTTATACCTTTATCCAGACTTAACCTTACCTGTTTTCCTGACAGGAGAAGAAGGCTGTCATAGTGAAGCGAAATGCCTTAAAATACCTGGAAATGAATCAACATGTCTCTTATATCTGTCTCAATTGTCTAGAGATATTTTTAAGAACTTTGGTTGATATAGTTATTAAAAAGAACTGAGGAATATATCAAATGCAGATACACAAAACAGAAAACAGTTTTGCATTCTGCAGGTTTTGCTGAGCCAACATTCACTTATTCACAGCTTGACCCACTCATTCACTGAAAAACCTCTCAAACATGTTTGAGGTTCTGCGCTCATTGTCATGGGATTATGCCTCTCTTATAGCACTTAACTGCATTAGGCTTGCTATTTGTGCCGTGGTCACTGCTGCTAGTCTCTGAGTTCTCCCAGTATTGGGATTGTGCATAGATGAGTTTTCTTGGGTTAGTAAGGATATGGCAACCCACTCCAGTATTCTTGCCTGGAAAATCCCACGGACGGAGGAAGCTGGTAGGCTACAGTTCATGGGGTTGCAAAGAGTTGGACGTGACTGAGCAACTTCAGTTTGTTTGTTTTGTAATCTTGTATCTAGTTTTCTTCCCAAGTTTCCATTAATATTACAGGTAATCAATTACGATGATCTTTATTTTTTCATGTAAAAAACATTTATTATGGGATAACATTGCATGGAAATCTTTGTAAATGGATTATATGTAAGTAAAAATCTGTAATGTATTTTAAAAAAATTTTGTTGGAGGATAATTGATTTATAATAATGAGTTAGTTTCAGGTATACAGCAAAATGAATAATTTATACATATACATCTATCCACTCTTTTAAAGATTCTTTTCCCATATGGCCCATTACAGAGTATTGAGTAGAGTTTCCTGTGCTATACAGTAGGTCCTTATTAGTCATCTATTTTATATAGAGTAGTATGCATAATTTATCATGATCTTTAAACCCTCTATTTTTCATTAATAATAATTTATTACCCTGATCATCACCTATCTCAAATAAACTTGATGTTCCATCTTCCCTGTTTTTGATACCTAGCATCATCCCAGCTACTCTGAAGCAAAGACTCAAACTCATTCCTCTTTTTCCTCTTCACTGCTTCCTGCTGAGTCCATCCAGTCCAAATAGTAGGGTTTCTTCCACATGATTTCCTATATTTATTCCCTTCCTTTTCATGTCCCTTTTTAGCTCGTTGACTCATCCCTGAGTTCATTCATACTTTCTTGTTTTTTTCTGGAAAACTTTAAAGTGCCTGTGTGTGCTTTGCAGAGTAATCTTGCCACTGAAATGTAAAGATAATTAAGATATAGTTTTCATTCTTTAGGAGTTTAGAGACTAGCCACAGTGACCAGTATATAAAGAATTACATTCACAGTTCAGTGGGAGATAGAGGCAGGTTTGCAATCCCTGGGTTGGGAAGATCCTCTGGAGGAGGGCATAGTGACCCACTCCAGTATTTGTGTCTGCAGAATTCTATGGACAGAGAAACCTGGCAGGCTACAGTCCATGGTGTTGCAAAGAGTTGGAGACAACTGAGCAACTAACCCTTCCACTTTTTTTCCTTTATAGGAATTTAAATGATTCTCCTCTAAGAAGTATCCAGAGTGTTTGCACAATTAAATGCAAACTCCTCACGCAGGCATCAAATTCTTCTACAATATGGCATCAATCTAATTTTGCAGCTCCCATTTTTCCTGTCTATGTGGTACCATAGGCTGCAGCCAGATTTTTCCTCTCTGATTCCTGAAAATATCATCAAATATCTGCTGTCTCTCTCTTCTGTGGAATCTCTTCCTCTGCATTTTCTGTGAAAATGCCACCCACAATGCTCTCTTGGAATGCTACCTCCTGTCTTTCCTCCCTTCTTGGTGTGATCTCTCCCTCCTTTCAATTCACAGAGCATATTTTTCACACATTTTTTATGTCATTATGTCATCCCCATGTTATACTTATGCACATGTTGGATTGTAAGTATTTGAAGCTACTTATCTTTGTTGCTTATATGCTCAAAAATGCATTAGATTGAATCATACATTTGAGAAGAAAGAATTATTATATAAACAGAAGGCTGAAAAGAGTGAGAGTGTTAGTCAATTTTCCCACCAGTTTGTGGCAAAGACTCCCCCAAACTGCTTAACCTCACAATCTCTATATACTTACTAACAAAATGGGAACATTAATACCTGCCTCATTTATCTTTTAGGATGGTAACACATAAAAACTAAAAATGCAGGTATGAAAATACTTGAAAAGTGTTGAGAAATCTGTTGCTGATGATAGCACCAAAGTTAACAAGGATTTCCATGGAAAGTTTTAAAATATGTCCAATACAAAAATGTACACTTAGTATACCAGGTAGTATACTACTACTTAGTAGTTTTAAACTAAGTCTATGTTTCAAACTCTTTGAATATCCAGGAGCTGTTGTACAAATACTAAAAGGTTTTTGCAAAGACATTTTGATCTGAGAACTTCTGCAACCAACTCTGTGTTTCTCCTTAGCTGTAAACATATGATTCTTTCTCGAAATTCAGGTCACGTCTTATGTTATTGAAATAACATAAATTGTAGTGTGTTCTGGAGCGGTGTCTCTTTCAACTGGGAATGTTCCATCATCAACTGACTTCTGCACCCTCTAGCATTTGTCATCACTATTGTTATAGCCAAGTTTCTTGACTCTTATGACTTCTTTCTTTTCTAATCATTTTTCTGGAGTTTAGAGTTTTTGTTTGTTTGAGTTAGCTTTTTCTTAAAACCCCCCAGCATTTCCATAGCACTTGCAAGAAGTCTTCCTTTTCATGTCACCTCACCATGGTTACTTAGGTATAGCTAAGATGAAAACACTAATAGCATAATCAAGAAGCAAGGCATTGGCATGTATTGAGTAACCACCGTGACAGAGGCTTCATGCCAGACAATTTACATACTTAATCACACATAATCCTCACACTTACCCCACTGAGTAGGTGTTATTATCCCCACTTTATAGTGGAGAAATCTGAAGCTCAGAGGGATTAAGAGGCTCTCCCAGGGTATGTCTTGATTCAAGTCCTGGTTTGTCCTTTGATGATTCCAAAGCCAGGATTCTTATTTTCTATGGTGCAATGCCTCCCAGATTTTCTTAAATGGCAGAGATATTTCTTCAAGGGTTGTCTTAACTTTAGTCTATCGTAAGTTTGCTGATGATAAACTTCAGGGTTTTCTGCTTTTATATCCTTCAAAGTCCTTACTCCCTAGTAAATGTTGAATGAAGTGTGTCAAGGAAAATCTTTCATCTTTATAAGCTGTGCCTCAGTTATAGTAATCATTTTGTTAACATTATTCTTTTCCTTGATCTGTTCCCATAAACTGATGGATAATCTTTAAGTTTTTCTATAATGACTTATAACCAGTTAACTTATGTGTTGCTTCCTTGGCTTTGTATTCATGCATTGTTGGTTGCCTGAGACCATCAAGAATGTGCTCAACTTCATTTGATTTGAAAAAAGTTTCTGAAACATTTTACAGTCAACTGGTCCTTTGGTACAGGATTTCTCACCAGTAGCACCACTGACATTTTGGTCTGGACAACTCTTTGTTGCTGGGGGCTGTCCTGGCAGGAGGTTCAGCAGCATCTATGGCTATCCCCACAAGATGCCAGTAATTCCTCCCATGATGGGACAAAAATGTCCCCAGACATAGCCACATGTGTCCTGGGGATCAGAATCTCCCAGCTCCAGTGGAGAACCACTCCTTTAGTTTATTGCAAACACATAGCAAAGTAAAGGAGAGAGAAAAAACAACAAAGGCTTTGTCTTTACAACAAAACCTAGACTTCCTATTCAAAGGTGTCTTTTAAAGAAGCTGAATATGTCAATGCTTAAAAGTGGATTTCATTTGCTTCAATTTGAAGCCTGAAATTAAATCAATAGCCACTGTTCCTTAACTTTGTATGATACTCACTGGATTGAAAATTGGGTAAATTTTTATCTATCATAAATTTAAATCTCCTATTCTGTGATAAAGAATTCTAGGATATTTTTTGATTCTGCTACCTCCCCCTTCCAAACTGTGTATTTCAATCACATTAGTGAGAGTTGAGAATATGGTTGTTACTGACAAACATTCAGAGATACTTAGGTCAAAATGACTGTGATTTGTCTCTTTCTGAGTTAATTTGACTCCACCCACCCCATTTGTTATTCCATCTTATTTTTCAGTTTGAAGCCATTTTTCTCCTTGACATATAAAATGTACTTTACCAAATGGAACAGCTAATTACTCAAAGGGGAAACACCCAACCTGGGCCGAAATCTGGAATGAAAAATGATTAGGATCTATGTTTTCACTAAGCTGTTAAATCTATTTCTGCCATAATTTTGGCAAACCCCTGATTTTCTGCTGAAGTCTGCATTCTGATTGTAAGATTGATAATGAATGTGGTTTCAGAGTAGTTGCTCTCAGTGTTTACATGTTTTGATAATAGAGCTATCTTAATTATTAAGGGATTATCCAATTACAGTGCGTTTCTCATTCTTCAAGCATTCAACATACTTTAAATACAAAGAACATATCTTTAGGTAGTATTTTAAAATTTGGGCAGCATTATTTCATTTAGTCTTCATAAAAAGTCCTGTCAGATAAATATTTTTATTGTCATGTCAAATAGTGAAAATGAAAAGAGGTTTAGCCAGTTTAAATGTTGGACCCAAGAAGCCACAGTTTTTATAAATGTGTGAATGCATGTGTATATTTAATAAGTATTGGCCACCTAAAATGTGCCAGTCATAATTTAAGGTCAACAATACTCTATAGAAATAGAATGTAAGCCACATAGGTAATTTAAGCTCTGCTAGTCATATTAAAAAATAAACAAGTAAAATTAATTTAAATAACATCTTATTTAACCTTATAGATTAAAAATATTACCTTTTGTTGGTAAATATTATCGTTTCAACAAGTAATCAATACAAAAATTATTCATAAGATATATTTTATTATTTTCTTTCTACGGAGTCTTTGGAATTAAAGAGTATGATACATCCCACTTCAGAAGAAGTTGAATCACCATGGATGGTGGCTGCAGCCTTGAAATTAAAAGACACTTGCTCTTTGGGAAAAAAGCTATGACCAACCCAGACAGCATATTATAAAGCAGAGACATTACTTTTCTTACAAAGGTCTGTATAGTCAAAGCTATGGGTTTTTTCACTAGTCATGTACAGATGTGAAAACTGGACAATAAAAAAGGCTGAGCACCAAAGAATTGATGCCTTCGAACTAGTGCTGGAGAAGACTCCTGAAAGTCCCTTGGATAGCAAGGAGATCAAACTAGTCAATCCTAATGAAAACCCTGGATTTTCACTGGAAGGATAGATACTGAAGCTTAAACTCCAATACTCTGGCCACCTGATGTGAAGAGCTGACTCATTGGAAAAGACCTTAATGCTGGGAAAGGTCTTTTCCACTGACCTTTGGAAAAGGCAGGAGGCAGGAGGAGAAGGGGACAACAGAAGATGAGTTGGTTGGATGGCATCACTGACTCAATGGAAATGAGTTTGAGCAAGCTCCAGGAGATAGTGAAGGACAAACAAGGCTGGTGTGCTGTAGTCCATGGGGTCGCAAAGATTTGGACATGACTGAGTGACTGAATAACAACAATTCAGAAGAGCAGCTATTCAGGTGTTGTAACTTGAGGTTGTAATTTTGGGCAGCACCTCTCCAGGCACCAATCTCAAGGGCTTCCCTGGTGGCTCAGAGGGTAAAGTGTCTGCCTACAATGTGGGAGACTCGGGTTTGATTCCTGGGTCGGGAAGATCCCCTGGAGAAGGAAATGGTAACCCACTCTAGTGTTCTTGCCTGGAAAATCCCATGGACAGAGAAGTCTGATAGGCTATAGTCCACGGGATCGCAAAGAGTCAGACATGACTGAGCGACTTCACTTTCACTTTTCTCCAGGCACCAAGGATGTGGAAGCATCTAAGACAAGCTCTCTGATTTCACAAGGCTTTCTCTCCCAGTGCAAGAGTCAGATAGTAAACAACAATGAGTGAGCAATTGAAGTAAACCCACATCTTTTGACTCAAGATCATTAACATTTTGGGAAAGTATGGTGCAGCTTTTCGGAGGGAGCATCTGGGCGGGGGTTGTCCAGTGAAAAGTGGAAGTGAAGTGTCTGCTGAGAAGTGGGAGTGAAGAGCTAGCGTGAGTCGAATGGGTCCTGGGGCTGGGTGGCTTTGGGTTTGGTGAGGAGGGTGCTCAAGTCTGAGACTTCAGGGAGCTGACAGATGGAAATAGGAATGGATATTCAAGAGGAGAACATCCTGTTGGAGGCCACAAAAGGTGGGAGACCCTGAAGCTGAGGCCTGGGGGTCAGGAACAGAGAATAAAGACCCACCGTGGATGGACACTTTCCCTGAGAGCCTGGCAGGCAGCTGTGGGCTACACTGATTCCCCATTGTCTGTCTGGAAATCCACCAGCTTTCAGTGGACAACCTGTTGTCGATCATCTCATTTAAGTGGTTTCAAAAGAAAAGAAAGGCTGCTGAGAGTGTGCCTTCATTTTTTTGTTCAAAACTTTTTAAAGTCTCTTTCATTATTTGTTGGTGTTGTTCAGTTGCTAAGTTGTGTCTGACTTTTTGTGACCCCATGGACGTCAACCTGTCGGGCTTCCCTGTCCTTCACTATCTCCCAGACATGCTCAAATTCATGTCCATTGAGTCAGTGATGCCATCCAACCATCTCATTCTCTGTCGTCCCCTTCTCCTACCATCAATCTTTCCCAGCATCAGAGTTTTTTCCAGTGAGTCAGCTGTTTGCATCAAGGGGCCAAAGTTTTGGAGCTTCAGCTTCAGCGGCAGTCCTTGAAATGAATATTCAGGGTTGATTTCCTTTAGGATTGACTGCTTTGATCTCCTTGCAGTCCAAGGGACTCTCAAATGTCTTCTCCAGCACCAATACATTCGAAGGTAAAGTTGCTGAAAAAGCACCACTAACTGAGAGTGAACAAGGACGTGGTAAGTCTTTTTGTTTATACCTTTTAAGATGCTCAGCCTTTATTCTTTCTTTTGTGCAGCATTTTGTTTCTGATTTCTCCTGTCCCTTAGGAAAACCCCACTTAATACGTATCTCCTTTTGCTTTGACCACATATGCTTGCATTGACCCATGCAAACTGGCTCTAGAATTGCCACATGTGCTCACCTGCTCAGTCACCTCTCTGTCCTCATTACCCCAGCCTTATCAGAGAGAGGGAAGAGACATGTATCCTATCCCATAGCATCCTAAACACAAGTAGAGAGGGGTGAGTCTCAACCAGACTGTCAAGAAGTTGTGCTGAAAGTTCTCTTCTTCCTTCCTTACTCAGTCTGCCTCTTCCCACACACTCCATGCAGAACAACCTTAGCATTGGCAGAGACTTATCCTTGTTTAGTTCCTGGTAAAACTTGGACCAAGAGAGCACAGAAGCATGTGGTGGCTAGGCCGGTCTGATACAAACTAAGAAACTTGGAATAGAAGAGTTGGGTTGATGGGAGGGGAGTTTGGAGGAAAACGGATACATGAATATGTATGGCCGAGTCTCTTTGCTGTCCACCTGACACTATCACAGTATTGCTGATGAGTTATACTCCAATATAAAATAAAAAGTTTTTTTAGAAAAAGAGACTTGGATGGAACGTGGAACAGTTGTGAGAAGAGGTCCAGATAAGACTGTCTCTCTTCTCCTGATCAATCTCAATATGGCTGAGACCTACTTTGAGCTCATGCTGAAATAGTTGCACTGGAATATCCTAAGAAGTGCATTTTTACAAGGCTTGTGAAGCCCATCACTTACTTTTTAGAGAGAGATTTTCACTGTCTAGCAGAGCCTTGGGTGGGAGGTGGGGTGGGGAATGGGGTACTTCCAGCACACAGCACATCTATCATTATGTGCTGAGCTCTTGTGCCAGAGTTGGAGCTGGGCAGATGGCAAGCTGTTTGGTATTGCAGCTGATAGAGCAGGTCCAGTCTTATTTGCATTGTGGGAATGGCAAGGCTGGTCCTGCCCCTCACAGGAGGAGCTTACATGGTGTCTTCCCTGTCAGGGAAACCTGTGTCCATTGAGGAGCAGGACCAGTCTCAGGAAGGTGCCAGCATTCCTGAAGGGTCTTTGTGCTATTCCTCCAACTTGTTGACAATGCTTAGCTACCAGCTAAGGTTGTAGAGAAGAGTTGTCACATGGTATGGATTTCTGGCAATAAGAAACAGAGCATTCTCCATAAATGCTTCACTCCTGATCTCTCCCTGGTGGAGTGGATGAGTGTGTCACATATGTGCACTGGAAGAGTATTTCCACACCAGCGGGTCACTAGTTTCCACTACCAGGGACTCATTTTCTTTTTGTTTCCATGTGGAGCCCTTGGTTGGAAGCATTTACCAAAGCAAAGGACCCTCTTGCATGTATTAACGAATTAAAAAATTACAACACAATTGATGCTCTTTGTCCAAATTCAAGCCATAAAAGAGTTTAGAGTAGAAAACATAGGCAAAATACTCTCTGAAATAAATCACAGCAGGATCCTCTATGACTCACCTCCCAAAGTAATAGAAATAAAAGCAAAAATAAACAAATGGAACCTAATTAAACTTAAAAGCTTTTGCACAGTGAAGGAAATTATAAGCAAGGTGAATAGACAGTCTTCAAAATGGGAGAAAATAATAGCAAACAAAGCAACTGACAAAGAATTAATCTCAGAAATATACAAGCAGCTCATGCAGCTCAATTCCAGGAAAATAAACGATCCAAGTGAAAAATGGGCCAAAGAACTAAACAGACATTTCTCCAAAGACATACAGATGGCTAACAAATACAAGAAAAGATGCTCAACATCACTCATTATCAGAGAAATGTACATCAAAACCACAATGAGGTACCATCTCACGCGGGTCAGAATGGCTGCTATCAAAAAGTCTACAAACAAATGCTGGCTAGGGTGTGGAGAAAAAGGAACCCTCTTACACTGTTGATGGGAATGCAAACTAGTACAGCCACTATGGAGAAGAGTGTGGAGATTGTTTAAAAAACTGGAACTAGAACTGCCATATGATGCAGCAATCCCACTGCTAGGTATACATACAAGGAAACCAGAATTGAAAGAGGCACGTGTACCCCAGTGTTCATTGCAGCACTGTTTACAATAGCTAGGACATGGAAGCAAGCTAGATGTCCATCAGCAGATGAATGGATAAGAAAGCTGTGGTATNGGATTCTCCAGGCAAGAATACTGGAGTGGGTTGCCATGCCCTCCTCCATGGGGATCTTCCCAACCCAGGGATCGAACCCATCTCCATTATTCTCCTGCCCTGCCAGGCAGATTCTTTACCACTCGCACCACCTGGGAAGCCCTCCTAGAAGATATAGACAATTCAAATCTCTAGTATATAAAATTCCTTTTCAATGATTATATGCCTAAAAATTGGACCCTTAAGTATCATCTATCTTACTTTATTGCCCTGCTGCTAACGCTAAGTCACGTCAATCGTGTCCGACTCTGTGTGAACCCATAGATGGCAGCCCACCAGGCTCCCCCATCCCTGGGATTCTCCAGGCAAGAACACTGGAGTGGGTTGCCATTTCCTTCTCCAGAGCAGGAAAGTGAAAAGTGACAGTGAAGTTGCTCAGTTGTGTCCGACTCTTCACGACCCCATGGACTGCAGCCTACCAGGCTCCTCCATCCATGGAGGAGACGATTGCCCTCCATCCATGGAGGAGAAGACTGCCCTATGTTTCCCCAATTCACTCCAACAAAGTTAAATGGGACACAAATTGTGTTTTAAAAAGTAGGTATTCTGTTTAGAAATCGAAATTTTCAAAGAAACCTTCCTTCATTTGAAGGCCCATGTACAACCTGAGATTCCCGTCCTCCAGGGAAGGAAATGGTACAAGCGCTGGATCTGAGCCAAGGTCAGTGTGTAGAGCCGAGAGCTGTAGATTATGGAAATGAAACAGCAGGAATGATGCAGAAAACCAGAATAGGTAATGCTGAAGCCTCGCTGTAAAACTGAAACTTTGTACATGAGGTGAGATCAATGCCAAAGGCAGACAAGAGCTGGAATCTGGGTTGATTTATCACATGCAAAGTGGAACAAGGGCATGGATTTAGAACTGTGGATAAACTCCAGAGGAAGATGACCAAGGGCTTAACAAAGCAGGCTTAACAAGGGCTAACTGATAGAACAGACGCTTGGTGAAGAAACACTCACATGAGTATTATCCAAGTGTCCTGGGACTTCTCTAGAAGATCAAAGCTTTGCAAGATCAGAACCAGAGTTAAAGAAACGTTAAGAGGGAGAAAAATTTTTTTGAGGATTTTTCTTTAAGGAAATAAGTCAAAAATACAGAAAAATCTTGTACACAGAGATTCTTCTAAGAATATGATTTATAATAGGAAAAATTAGAATCAATGGAAATACAGAAAGTTAAGGTTTTGCTAAGTAAATTATGGTTTCTCCATTTGACAGGAAACCATACAGAAAATTGGACTTTTAATAGTAATAATAATGACAATAATAAAAGCTAAGAAAACAGTCATGGTTCAGGGAAGCTGGCTAAAATATTTCAAACTAAATGAAAGGTCTATTATGGTAATTTTTCAGACCTGGGTCCATCCTCTTGTTTGCAGAGTCCAAGTATCCTTAATAAGAAAGGATACCAGCACAGGAGTCTGGATTTTTCCTAAAACTTTCCAGAAGATTTCTAACACTCTTACAATCACTGACACCAAGATTTTTCACCTGGCCACAGGAGTAAGCCCTATACTACTATTTGTAACTACGGGCTTACTTTGAGTTTCAACACATAATCCTTAGATTTAGTGGTACATCTTCAGATGAAAAACAAGCAAAAAGAGGGTGGAATGATGCTACTCTGAAGCAGGGATTTGGAAACGGTTTTTAATCTGTTCTTTCATCCTCAAGCCCCCACTATAAAGACTTTATTTCATCCTGTTCTCACCCACTGCCAAGAATGCGATCGACCTTGGTTTACCATCTTCTTTTTTCTCACTAGCTTTCTCAAGACCTGTTTAGTCTTTAAGTTACAGCCTGCTGGGAGTCACAGACTCAGATTTCAGTAAATTCAGTCATCTGTGCACCTGCTTCTGTGAAGCATCATGTTAAGGAGACACGCACACACAGACGCCCTCCATGCAGGCAGGGAGACAGCCATGGAATACAGAGCTAACCACACAGCCACAGTCTAGATAAGGGGTAATGAAGAAACAGAGCTTCTGGAGAGACTGCAGAGCTAGACCTCTTTAAATGGGGTTCCCAAAGAAACAGACCCCTAGGCTGAGGTTCGACCACGAGTGGGCTGTTTGGAGGGACTCACTGGGGAGAGGAGAGGGAAGCTATGGAAGGGAAGGCAGCCCATAGAACGGATGCTACTAAGCAAACTGGGACTTCATCCTGCGAGCAAACTGTGGAGGCTGGGGTGAAATGCCAGTGCTGGAATTATCTCACCCAATGGATGAGGAAGCTGGGATATTATGCAACAACCTGCATCTGTCTGGGGAGAAAGGACAGTTAGGGAGTTGGGGGTGGATGCATATACACTGCTGTCTATAACATGGAGAACCAGCAAGGACCTGCTGGACAGCACAAGGAACTCTGCTCAATATTCTGTAATAACCTTATGGTTCCCACGGGGAAGGATGGGAGAAGAGACAGTTAGAGAGCTTGGGATGGACATGGACACACTGCTGTATTTAACATGGAGAACCAGCAAGGACCTGCTGGACAGCACAGGGAACTCTGCTCAATGTCATATAGCAGCCTGGATGGGGGGGTTTTGGAGGAGAATGGATATATGTGTATGTATGGCTGAATCCCTTTGCTGTCTGCCTGAAAAGATCACAACATTGTTAACTGGCTATGCTCCAGTAGAGAATAAAAAAACTTTTAAAAAATGTTTTAAGACTTGCACGTGTTATCTGTGGAGGATGCTTCCCAGGGAGAGTTGCTGCCCAGCGCTCTGGGGCCCACGTCACACACAGGCATGTCAGCCTTCAAGGTCCTGGAAGTTTCCGGCACAGTGACAAGGCTCAGGTCCGGGGGACGCGCGACGCATAGAGACCACATCCAGTACTGGGCTTAATCTTACAGGACAAGCGCTGTGCTGACAAAAGACGACTTCAGTTGAAGGAAAGTCCTCGCAGAAACAGATCTGACTATAGGAAGCCAGGGTTATGTCTTTAGAAGAACAAAGAGGTCAGTGTAGGCAGAGTGCCCAGCAGAGCAGTCAGCATGGGTAAGGGGATTCAGGACCTCCAAACTCATGTGCAGAGTGAGGGTGGGTGAAGGGGTCTGGATGTGGATGATGGAAGCGAGTCAAGGAGGGTCTCTGGGCCCCCTTCACACACACACATGAGGCCGAAGGAGTGCTTTATGTCAGCCCGAGGGGACACACATGACATGGCATCCTGCCCCAGCGAACGACACTTCATTAATCACGGGGTTACTATAAGAAAAGCTGAGCACTAACAGTGTCAGACTTTATTTTTTGGGCTCCAAAATCACTGCAGATGGTGACTGCAGCCATGAAATTAGAAGACACTTACTCCTTGGAAGAAAAGTTATGACCAACCTAGATAGTATATTCAAAAGCAGAGATATTACTTTGCCGACTAAGGTCCGCCTAGTCAAGGCTATGGTTTTTCCTGTGGTCATGTATGGATGTGAGAGTTGGACTGTGAAGAAGGCTGAGTGCTGAAGAATTGATGCTTTTGAACTGTGGTGTTGGAGAAGACTCTTGAGAGTCCCTTGGACTGCAAGGAGATCCAACCAGTCCATTCTGAAGGAGATCAACCCTGGGATTTCTTTGGAAGGAATGATGCTAAAGCTGAAACTCCAGTACTTTGGCCACCTCATGCGAAGAGTTGACTCATTGGAAAAGACT
>SJYX01020106.1:0-41461 GCA_006410675.1 Oreotragus oreotragus
GAGTGACGGTCCTTTTATCCCATTGCAAAGAGTCCTTAAGAAGGAAATTGCACTGTGTACCTTGGTAAATAGTCCCAGGATGTAATATTTGCTTTGTCAGAAGTTCATGGTTGTTTTGTTCTGTTTTGCTCTTGATAACTCGAGGCATGTGATTAAAATGTCTATAGTCTTTTCTTTGGTAATATATTAACTGAGTTTCTTCTCTTTTTTTTAAGATTTTTTTTAATGTGAATGATTTTTAAAGTTTTTATTGAATTTGTTACAGTATTCCTTCTGTTTTATGTTTTGGCTTTCTGGCCGCAAGGCGTGTGTTATCTTAGTTCCTCAACCAGGGAGCAAACCAGCATCCTCTGTGTTAGAAGTTGAAATATTAACCACTGGACCACCAGGGAAGTCCCCTGAGTTTCCTTTTTTGATTTGTCCTTTTTCTTAGCTAGCCAGAGTCCATGTTGTTAATTTTTTTTCTAAATGGTTGTTTATTTAAAAAACTAAAAAAAAAATTATCTGCCCAATTGCAAGTATATCTTTCTGTTGATCCTTTGTGAGAAAGTAAGGTTTTAAATTATAATTAAATAATTGATATTTTTAGAAAACATAAAGTGAGGAAAGGTATTTTTCTTTGAAAAGACAATAATTTCTAATTTGGAAAAAAAATAGTTTCTTTTAAATTAAGAGCAGCTTATTTCATGATTTCTAGAAGAAAGGAAGAAATGTTTCCAGATGACTGATAACTGAGGTTGTAAATTTGATGGGGTTGGGTACTGACACTGTATATTCCTGTACAGTCCATGGAATTCTCCAGGCCAGAATATTGGAGTGGGTAGTCTTTCCCTGCTTCAGGGAATCTTCCCAACCCAGGGATCCAACCCAGGTCTCCTGCATTGCAAGTGATGCTTTACCAGCTGAGCCACAAGGGAAGCCCCAAAATACTGGAATGGGTAGCCTATCCCTTCTTCACTGGATCTTCCTGACGTAAGAATCGAACTGGGGTCTCCTGCATTGTAGGTGGATTCTTTAACCAGCTGAGCTACCAGGGAAGCCCGTATATCTTGTACAGAGCATTTGAATCTGTATTATTAGTCAAATATTTAATTGTAAACTAAGATATTAGGTTCTTAGTAAGTTGAAATTAATTGGAACGCTTTATTTTTAAGGTTGGACGGTTTGAGATTAACCTTATCAGTCCGGACACTAAGTCAGTTGTGCTTGAGAAGAATTTTAAAGATATCTCTTCTTGTTCCCAGGTATGTATTGAAGTAGATTATAGTATTTGAGGAAACCAGTTAAGGCTTGTTTCTCAATTAACCATAAAACAACTAGGATTGAATCCCTTCAAATTTTATTTATTTTTTAAAAAACTTATTTATTTAGTTGGAAGCTAATTACTTTATAATAATGTGGTGGTTTTTGCCAAGTGGATTTATCTTCAGAGTGTGCATGTGTTTGGGTCCAGGTCTCTCAGTATCATAATATTTTGCGCTCACTCTCAGCAGCCCTGTCTGCTTGTAGCATCTGTTCATCAAAGGGGTGAGTGGAGTTTTTGTGGTGGTGAGTTCTTTTGGAAATATCTTCTCAGTTAGTTTTCCTCAGAATCTTGGGCAGTGGGTTTTGGCATCACTGAGTCGTGTTTGCTCTTTATACCGTAGTAGGTAATAAAAGGAGAACTAGTACTTTCAAGTGTATTGTTGTAAATGTTAAAGTTGGAAAAGAAGGGTTGTGTGTGTATCGCTGGCCTTTTACTTGTTGCTAATTCTTACATTGTGTATAGGAAAGTTTTAAAAATAATCAATACAATTATATGTGCTTGAGGTCATATCAGGCATAAAGTAGTATTGTACCATCATTTCAGTTCAGTCACGCAGTCGTGTCCGACTCTTTGCGACCCCATGAATCGCAGCACGCCAGGCCTCCCTGTCCATCACCATAGTAATATAATAATTTAGTACAGTTATCCAAAAGTTAGAGCTGCCTAACTATATGGCAAACCTAGGAAGAATTTCTGAAGATGTTGGAATGGAGGGAATATCTAAATCTGAATATGGGAAAGTTAAAAATGCAAGGATGCCTCTGAGGAGGTCCCTGGAATAGAGAAGCAATAACTTATTTCCTAATAGGTGTACCTTAGATGTACCTTCAGAGTCTTGGATCTTGCTAAGGCCCTTTCCTGTGTTTTAATGTTGAAAATCAAGGCTGCTTATTTAAAATTTTTTTGTATTTTGGAGTTAGCACTGCCATCGGTAGGATGTTCAGATATTCTTCTGTTGGAAAATGACAACCTTTCGTACATCTTGTTAATTACTCTCCCCAGCCTCAGCTAATGTAGTTTCTAGTGTTTTATTTTAATATTTGTTCTATTATATGGAGACCTAAAGTTGTGTTCTGAAGAGAAAAGCTTTCTACTCTAATGATTGAGAAAGGCAGCATCTGACTCTAGGGTGAATATATTGAAAATTTCTAAATTACTTTTTGAGGGACAAAAAACTTAGTAGGAAGATGATTCACTTTAACTGAAAAATAGTATTTACTAAGCTGGGATTGGGGGCAGGAAGAGAATGGGACGACAGAGGATGAGATGCTGGATGGCATCACTGACTCAATGGACGTGAGTCTGAGTGAACTCCGGGAGTTGGTGATGGACAGGGAGGCCTGGCGTGCTGCGATTCATGGGGTCGCAAAGAGTCGGACACGACTGAGCGACTGAACTGAAGCATTCTTGTAATGACATGTTTCCTTGGGGTCTTTGCATGATCATAAGGTCTGTGAGGGTGGGTGTCTTATGCTGTAGAGCATCAGAGAATAAGATGTGTTAAGACAGAGCTTAATGCTTAGGTGTTCAATAAATGTTGAATGAATATTTCTGTGTGTTGGGCCTCATGTCCAGTGTTGAGGAGAGAGTTGTGTGCAAAGCTGTGTATTTCCTGTTTCCTAGAATCGCCATTGGAAAAGGTTGTGCCTCTCCCTAGCCCCACCCCAAGTCTTGCAGGAAGAAAACTAGCAATGCTCATTGGACATTTAAAGGAAACAAACGAAAAAGGAAAAACAAGAAAAAAAAAGAACCAGCCAAACCAAATATATAAACTGGCAGTTCAAACAAGATTTTTCCTTTTCCTTTCATTTTTTTTTTTTTAAAGCAAGCTTTGTACTGACATTAAGAATTAAGAAAAAGAATTGACTGAAATGAGGAAGTTTTGTGTAAAGGCCTTTGATCAGAATAATTGTCAGGTTAATCTCTGCCCCTCACTGCTTGGCCAACTCCTATTACTTTTCCACAGAATTGTACTGATAGAGGGTGGCTGCATTTGGGAACAGGCATACTTTTAAACACACAATGTGATGTGACTCTTTGCGACCCCATGAACTGTAGCTCACCAGGCTCCTCACATGTTTCCCTACGTATTTCTTACTTCAGAATCAGTAGGACTGGATTTTTGGCAAGCGTGAGGAATAAGGGAGTGGTTTTCTTTACTGTAACATTGCCACTGCTTAAAAACTTGGTGAGCTGGTGAGGTACTATGCATTTTTCCCATTTAATGCCAAGTAAGTCAAAGATTTTTTTTTTTAAGATGATGCTATTTCTCCATTTTATTTTATTTACTTATTGGTTTTCGGCCGCACTTTGCAGGCATGTGGGATCTTAGTTCCCTGATAAGGGACTGAACTTATGCCCCATGCAGTAGAAGCACAGATTCTGAATCTGGATCTCCTGGGAAGTCCCAAGTCAAAGAAATTCTATAATCATGAATGAGTCGTATCAGATGGAATTTACTTTCACCTCATGGACTGTATAACTTAATTCCTCCTATTAACATTTTCTTTTTATAGAGTTGATTTCTTTTTTCCATATCTGTTGGATAGGTGAAGCTTATTAATACAAGAATTGTGGTTACTGGTTATCAAACATGCAAGGAACTAAGATGTTTCTTAGTTCTGAATCTCAAAAATTTTGGGAAATAGGTGCCATGACTACTATTTTATAATGAGAAGTGGAACTTCCGAGATACTTTTTATCAGCACATCACAATATCTTATACCTCATAAATTGCTTGAACCAAGATGGAAGCAGAAATCCTACTCCAAAGCCTGTTTTCCTTTTCCCTGGAATTTAAGTGATTGCAGGACAACTTTACAGTTTTGGTTTTCCTGACTTTTCAAAGTGCCGTGCTTTCTGTTAAAGTAACAAGGTGCTCAGTTCAGTTCAGTTGCTCAGCTGTGTCCGACTCTTTGCGACCCCACGGACTGCAGCACACCAGGCCACAAGGTGCTACTGGCTGCTGATTGTTGTGTATGTATTCAGGCTGATTGAAGTTCTCAAATGATTCAGAATTTTTTATAAAGTGTAGCTGAGGTTATTTAGCCTGTGTTCAGAAAGTACAGATTTGTGAATTTAGATCATTGACATCTGCAGTAATTTCTTTAATGTATTCATCTTCTAACAGTTGTGACTCCTTGAGTGCCTATAAATAGACAAATGTTCTAGTAATTCTAATGCACACTTTAGGGTATTGCATGCCCTTTCAGTAGAGCATTGTCAGTTTTATGATTCTTAATCTCAAGTAAATAAGAACAGGGTTTATGACGAATCATCAGGCTGCTTGCTCAATGACGACCAATAAATTGAAAATTCTGGTACTGCCAAACACTGGGTAGTGGTTTTATTACAAGAGACAATGGATCGTGCCATCCTGTTTTTCCTTCTGTGGCCCCGAGTCACAGAGTGTTTGCCAGAAACAGAGCACCCTGAGCTGGTTTCACCCTTTATTTTATGTATCAAAAGTCTGCCATGTAAGTTTACTCTGACATTATGTCCCCTATCACAGTGCTGTGAAGGAGAAATTCATGAAAGTGTGAAAGCACAGGACTGTTTCCGTAGTGTTGGTTAAACGGACATAATCTTATAAACTCCCCACTTCTTCCCTCTCTAGGGTATAAAGCATGTTGATCACTTCGGCTTTATCTGTCGGGAGTCCTCGGAGCCTGGACTGAGCCAGTATATCTGCTACGTGTTCCAGTGTGCCAGTGAGTCTCTGGTAAGTGGGGTGACTGCTGTCCACAGGCTCCTCCTCAAACCTCTGACTCCTGGGAGACTTGTCTCTGACAGACCCGAGCCTCACAGAATGGCCATCAGCGGAAAAAGAGGAGGGCAACCGGAGATGAGTTTCTGCTCTTTGAGGCAGAACCACAGTAGAAAATCAAAGCCACATATATGTGGAATTTAGAAAGATGGTAATGATAACCCTGTATGCAAGACAGCGAAAGAGACACAGATGTATAGAACGGACTTTTGGACTCTGTGGGAGAGGGAAAGGGTGGGATGATTTGGGAGAATGGCACTGAAACATGTATAGTATCATGTAAGAAACGAATCGCCAGTCTATGTTCAATACAGGATACAGGATGCTTGGGGCTGGTGCACGGAGATGATCCAGAGAGATGATATGGGGTGGGAGGTGGGAGGGGGGTTCAGGATTGGGAACTCATGTACACCCGTGGCAGATTCATGTCAATGTATGGCAAAACCAATACAGTACTGTAAAGCAAAATAAAGTAAAAATAAAAATTAAAAAAAAAAGAAAAACAAAGCCAGATTATCTTGGCAATTTTTCAGCATAGATAATTTTCTTGAGTTTAACAAATCCAGAAATATTACTGGGAGTATTTTTCCAAAGGTGGTGGTTCTTGTTGTTCAGTCGCTAAGTCGTGTCTGACTCTTTGAGACGCCACTGACTGCAGCATCCCAGGCCTCTNAAGGAACTAAGATGTTTCTTAGTTCTGAATCTCAAAAATTTTGGGAAATAGGTGCCATGACTACTATTTTATAATGAGAAGTGGAACTTCCGAGATACTTTTTATCAGCACATCACAATATCTTATACCTCATAAATTGCTTGAACCAAGATGGAAGCAGAAATCCTACTCCAAAGCCTGTTTTCCTTTTCCCTGGAATTTAAGTGATTGCAGGACAACTTTACAGTTTTGGTTTTCCTGACTTTTCAAAGTGCCGTGCTTTCTGTTAAAGTAACAAGGTGCTCAGTTCAGTTCAGTTGCTCAGCTGTGTCCGACTCTTTGCGACCCCACGGACTGCAGCACACCAGGCCACAAGGTGCTACTGGCTGCTGATTGTTGTGTATGTATTCAGGCTGATTGAAGTTCTCAAATGATTCAGAATTTTTTATAAAGTGTAGCTGAGGTTATTTAGCCTGTGTTCAGAAAGTACAGATTTGTGAATTTAGATCATTGACATCTGCAGTAATTTCTTTAATGTATTCATCTTCTAACAGTTGTGACTCCTTGAGTGCCTATAAATAGACAAATGTTCTAGTAATTCTAATGCACACTTTAGGGTATTGCATGCCCTTTCAGTAGAGCATTGTCAGTTTTATGATTCTTAATCTCAAGTAAATAAGAACAGGGTTTATGACGAATCATCAGGCTGCTTGCTCAATGACGACCAATAAATTGAAAATTCTGGTACTGCCAAACACTGGGTAGTGGTTTTATTACAAGAGACAATGGATCGTGCCATCCTGTTTTTCCTTCTGTGGCCCCGAGTCACAGAGTGTTTGCCAGAAACAGAGCACCCTGAGCTGGTTTCACCCTTTATTTTATGTATCAAAAGTCTGCCATGTAAGTTTACTCTGACATTATGTCCCCTTTTTCAGTAGAGCATTGTCAGTTTTATGATTCTTAATCTCAAGTAAATAAGAACAGGGTTTATGACGAATCATCAGGCTGCTTGCTCAATGACGACCAATAAATTGAAAACTCTGGTACTGCCAAACACTGGGTAGTGGTTTTATTACAAGAGACAATGGATCGTGCCATCCTGTTTTTCCTTCTGTGGCCCCGAGTCACAGAGTGTTTGCCAGAAACAGAGCACCCTGAGCTGGTTTCACCCTTTATTTTATGTATCAAAAGTCTGCCATGTAAGTTTACTCTGACATTATGTCCCCTGTCACAGTGCTGTGAAGGAGAAACTCATGAAAGTGTGAAAGCACAGGACTGTTTCCGTAGTGTTGGTTAAATGGACATAATCTTATAAACTCCCCACTTCTTCCCTCTCTAGGGTATAAAGCATGTTGATCACTTCGGCTTTATCTGTCGGGAGTCCTCGGAGCCTGGACTGAGCCAGTATATCTGCTACGTGTTCCAGTGTGCCAGTGAGTCTCTGGTAAGTGGGGTGACTGCTGTCCACAGGCTCCTCCTCAAACCTCTGACTCCTGGGAGACTTGTCTCTGACAGACCCGAGCCTCACAGAATGGCCATCAGCGGAAAAAGAGGAGGGCAACCGGAGATGAGTTTCTGCTCTTTGAGGCAGAACCACAGTAGAAAATCAAAGCCACATATATGTGGAATTTAGAAAGATGGTAATGATAACCCTGTATGCAAGACAGCGAAAGAGACACAGATGTATAGAACGGACTTTTGGACTCTGTGGGAGAGGGAAAGGGTGGGATGATTTGGGAGAATGGCACTGAAACATGTATAGTATCATGTAAGAAACGAATCGCCAGTCTATGTTCAATACAGGATACAGGATGCTTGGGGCTGGTGCACGGAGATGATCCAGAGAGATGATATGGGGTGGGAAGTGGGAGGGGGGTTCAGGATTGGGAACCCATGTACACCCGTGGCAGATTCATGTCAATGTATGGCAAAACCAATACAGTACTGTAAAGCAAAATAAAGTAAAAATAAAAATAAAAAAAAAAAAGAAAAACAAAGCCAGATTATCTTGGCAATTTTTCAGCATAGATAATTTTCTTGAGTTTAACAAATCCAGAAATATTACTGGGAGTATTTTTCCAAAGGTGGTGGTTCTTGTTGTTCAGTCGCTAAGTCGTGTCTGACTCTTTGAGACGCCACTGACTGCAGCATCCCAGGCCTCTCTGTCCCTCACCATCTCCCAGANAGCATAGATAATTTTCTTGAGTTTAACAAATCCAGAAATATTACTGGGAGTATTTTTTCAAAGGTGGTGGTTCTTGTTGTTCAGTCGCTAAGTCGTGTCTGACTCTTTGAGACGCCACTGACTGCAGCATCCCAGGCCTCCCTGTCCCTACCATCTCCCAGAGTTTGCCCAAGTTCATGTCCATTGAATCAATGATGCCATCCAATCATCTCATCCTCTGCCACCCTCTTCTCCTTTTGCCTTTCCCAGCATCAGGGTCTTTTCCAATGAGTTGGCTGGTTTTTTAAAAGGTAGGAAAAGCCTGATCATGGAAGAAGAGTGGTTACTTTTTCCATTGCTTATGTAAGAAGATGAAGACCTTTTATTCTCCCAGTTGCTCTAACATCTCAGAGTAGATAATGCTTATTTCAACAGGGTAGACAGTGATTTTGTTTTTTTTCTCTGTATTTCATCAGCCTCTGTCCTCATTTTAAAAACACTTTCTTTATAGTCTTTTTTTAGCCTTGATTTTCTTTCTTTGGAATTTGGAGGCCAATTTTTCTCTCCAGCATTCTCACTCCCTCTTTAATGGGAACAGTTAGAATTTTCGAAGAAACATGTAAGATGAAGTTGGAAATGGTTCTGAGTGACTAAAAATATGTCAGTGTTTTCCCCTCAATTTTTTTTTTACGTATTTTTCCACTTGAGTTACCTCTCCTAACCATTTTAGCACAAATCTTTAGATGTATACATTACCATTCTTGGAAGCACAGCATTTATTAGATGTACATCTTCCCCGTCGATTTTCCCCAGGGAAATACCACCACTTAGAACTGAGTAAGCCAGGCTGTGTTCTCTTCAACTCCTTAATGCATGTTGCCATCCTCTTTGCTAACTCATTTGTAAAACTTTTTGTTTTGTATTGGGATATAGCCGATTAAAAACGTTGTGATAGTTTCAGGTGAACAGTGAAGGGACCCAGCTATACGTATACGTGTATCCTTACTCTCCCAAGCTCCCCTCCCATCCAGGCTGCCGTATAACACTGAGCAGGGTTCCCTGTGCTATACAATAGGACCTTGTTGGTCATCCATTTTAAATCCTCCCTAGTAACTCTTGCCTTCCGTGTTCCCAGCATGGACACTGAGTTGAGGAATAATGAGGAAATGGAGATGAATTGGTGCCAAGACACTTTCTGACTCATTCACCAGTTTTTACCCAAGAGGGATCCTTTTAAAGTTCTGTTCTCACTTTAGGCAGTTAGCCATACCAATGAAAACCACATGTTGATAGCCAAGTGCCCACTGTATTATATAGATTTAGTTTAGGGCTTGGGATAGAAATTTAAGAGTTAGTGTGTAAAGAAGGATTGAAGGTGTGGGGGTTGATGAGTATGCAGGAGGAAGAAAAAGAGAGAAGGCTAAAGAGAGCCAAGGACACAATCCTGGAAAATGCCAACTGAATAAGACTTTAGGTAGAAAATGAGAATGTGGGGTAATCTTGCCCCTTTCCCCACCCATCCACTGCCCCACTTGCCCCTTTTCTTCCTTCCTCAGTCCCTCCTCCTAAGACTGATTCTTCCTCCACTGCAGATCCTTGCTCTCCTACCCTTCCAAAACCTGTCATATTTTGTTTTGACTGTTCCATTTACACAACTTCCATATTTAAAAATCATAATTCATCCTTTTAAACTATCTGTATCCACCTGTTTATGAAATCCTACAAACCAGCAGTCCCCAACCTTTTTGGCACCAGGCACTGGTTTCATGGGAGACAGTTTTTCATGGATGGGGGCTGGGCTTGGTTTGGGGATAATTCTTTAAGAACCTTGTAGCTGGGAGATATATGTATAATTATGACTGATTTTCATTGTTGCATGACAGAAACCAACACAACATTATAAAGCAATTTTCATCCAAATAAAAAAAAAGGAAGGAGCATGCAATCTAGATCCCTCATGTATAGTTCACAGTAGGGTTTGTGCTCCTATGAGAATCTAATGCCACCGCTGATCTGACAGGAGGCAGAGCTCAGGCGGTAATGCGAGTGATGGGGAGCAGCTGTAAATACAGATGAAGTTTCATTCACTTGCCCACCATTCGCCTGCTGCTGTGAGGCCCAGTTCCTACCAGGCCATGGACCGGTATTGGTCTGTGGTCCCACAGCTGGGGACTCTTGCTATAAACTCGAAGGCAGCACGTCCCGTATGTCCATCTTGCTTCCCTTTTTCTCTCTGTCTGGTCTCTAAATCTGGGGCTTCTTTAGAAAGACGATTGCCTTCGTGTCCTAACTAGTCTTCCTGCCACAGGTTTAATCTGTCATCTGTCTATATCCTACCTTATGTTGGAGTTTTTTTTCTCACAAAATTTTCTCACTAAGGACCAGTTTATGCCTCCTTATTAAGAGACAAAATCTACATGGTCTAGCATGGCAGAAGGGCCTACCTCACGCTTCTCCAGTCCCCCCGAAAGCTCTCCCTCTCACCGCTGTGTCCTCCCACGCGCTGTCCCCTGCACTCACTGTCTCTAGGCCAGACTCCAGAGGCTGCTATGATGACTGATGTGAGGTTGCGTTTATTTGGCTTGCTACTGAAGCCACAAATGGTTCATGCACAGGACACATGAGATCAAGGAGATACGTGGGTGGTGCAGCTCACAGAAATGCTGCTGAAATTCTGAGCTAACTGTTGGCTGCGTGGAGTGAGGGGTCTGCCTGTCAGAGGAGGGCAGAGCCAGGGCTCACTGCTTTCATACCATCAGTTGGGGAATGCGACTGTGCCAGCCTTGAGGGTCCACCCTGCTACTATACAAGGAGACTGTGTATGTTCTCTTTCTGTATCTGTTTTCACATTCTTTTCTTGCCTGCTTCACTGGATGGGAAGCAGGCCTGCTTTGCTCAGCCCTGACTTGAATCTCTTTCGCCTTCTTTTCTACTGTGTACTTTTTAAGACTCTGTTTAAAGATAAACTCCTAGTAACCCTTTTCTGACCCCGTTTTCCAGGAGTCGACCCCTTTCCTTGCTTTGATGTCAGTGCTCTTGCTGTGCCTTGTTCATAGATCTCTAACAGTTCCTGCAAATCCATTATCTTGTGTGTTTGTGCACATAACTTTCCACCCCACTGGATGGTGAATCCTACAAGGTTAGGCTGTCCTCACTGTTGTACCCCCCAGTAGTTTCTAGAAGAGCAGGGGTAGGTAAGTGTATTTTTGAGTGATAGAGTGTGTTACTCTTAACTTCAGGTAATCTTTTTATAGGTGCTGGTTAATCTCTGATTTGGGCTTCCCTGGTGGCTCAGATGGTACAGAATCTGCCTGCAATGCAGGAGACTCAGGTTTGATCCCTGGGTCGGGAAGATCCCCTGGAGGAGGGCATGGCAACACACTCCAGTATTCTTGCCTAGAGAATTCCATGGACAGAGGAGCCTCCTAGGCTACAGTCTACGGGGTCGCAAAGAGTTGGACACAACTGAGTGACTAACAGAAAGAACAACAAATTTCTGATTACTCGATAACCTCCACCAAGAGGAAAACTGTAAAACCTTCTGATTTCTAACCTCTTTTACAAGTTTTGTTTTGACTGTATTTTTTAGTATTTTTATTTTCCCCTCATGTACATAGGATGAGTTTTCAGAACAGGGAGTCGAAAGTCTAGGAACAGGCTGCATTTTTCCATCTTGAGAAATTCCATGGCTCAGGCAACAGCCAAGACTGGCTGAGAATGTCTTCATGTTACATTGAAGTTGCATCAGAATATTAGTGCTGGCATCATTATTCTTAAGAAGGGGCCTATGCTGGAATCTTTGAAATCCTGTTCACTTTTTTTGTCAGTAACCATCTTAACTGAATGGTAAGGCATCAGAATTGCAAGCTACAGGAAAAATTAAATATAAATTTCCTGTATAAAGGAGGATGGTTCAAGCAGCTGATATATAGAATAAAACAGTCAAATATTATATAGGTCTAAGCAGTGTTATGATTGATGTGGCTTGGTAGTTGTGAAAAACAAAATATTGCAAAACTGTACATGCTGACTTATCTACTCTGAGCACAGAGAATATGCAACTAGCTTTTTCCTCTTGTTTCTTTGTAGAGATTGTTATGAATTGATAAACAGTACAATAAGTCCCACACGTACGAGTGTCATTTTGAGAGTGTGTTTGTAAGTCCAATTTGTTCCTAAGTCCAAGAAAGTTAACCTATGTACCCAACTAGCACAATCGGCTATATAGTACTGTACTGTGATAGGTTTCTAATACTTTTCACACAAATAATAAAAAACAGACAAAAACAATAAAGAAAACACTTTCTATCTTACAGTGCAGTACCTTGAAAAGTATAGTAGTACAGTACAACAAGTGGCACATGGGGGCTGGCATCGAGTGGACAGGCAAGAGGAGTTACTGACTGGAGGAGGGAGGAGAGGTAGGAGATGGTAGAGCTGAAGGATCGTCAACAATAGGAGATGGAGGGCAATCTCAAATTTCACTCATGCCTCATGCTGATGGCACAGGTTCTGCTTCCTTGCTGGACTCAATTCCATCTACCCTTTTGAAAAAACAATCTAGTGATGTCCAGGTATTAGCTCTTTTTTATCTCACCATAGATAACACAGTAACACTGGATTGCATCCTGAACGGCGGCTGCAATCTTTGTGTACCGGTCTATGTTTGAGTCCTGGGTCTCAAAAACTAACAGTGCCTGCTCAGATAAAGAAAATATCCTTGCCATTTCCTGTGTCATGAATCTCTTTGGTTCTTCAGTTACTTCTTCTTCCTTCGTGTTTGTTTTTTTTTCTGGGCCTCCAGTTCTATCAGGTATTCATTAGTAAGCTCCTCTTGTTGCTCACGACAGTACTGTGCAGTAAAGTGCACAAATGCATGTGACAGTGTAGACCAGGCATGTGTGCTAACTTAACGTGATTTGACATATGAACGCACGTTCATGTCTTTGAAAGTTCCCAACCTGAAGGGTTCCTGTATAGGGGACTTACTATAATATAGAGTTCAGACGGGCCCTGGAGGGTTACTCAGGAAGTTTAGATGCTCAGTGCTCCTCCCGCCCTCCTTCCCTTGCTTCCTCCTTCCCTCCCTTCCTTCTTTTGTAAAATAATGCGAAGCAAGTGGCATAATCTTGTGTAACCACATTTGAGATTTCTGGAAAATATCATTTCTGCTTTCTCCAAAAGTGGTTTAAAAGGTATGAAAAAAATGGAAGTGACTAAGGTTCATAGACAGGAAAAGTAGAACTCCTCAGATCCACAGATACACACAGTAGTATCCAGGGAAAGTAAAACTAGTAAAACAAAGCAACCCCCACCCCCCCACCCCAAATCCACATTACCAAGACCCAGGCTTTGTGTGGGGTTAAGAGTGTAGATTTTCCCAGAGAATTAGGCTAGATAATCTTTTGAAGTCCTTATATATTCTGTGATTCTCCTTCCTAAATGCCATACAGAAATTAAGCTTGGTAGGGAAATGTTTATGAGCACTATTTTCATTATGGAATTTCCCCTTAATATCATAAATTAGCTTTCTTTGTTCCATCTCATAATTTTCTCTGGAAATTTAATATTCCATGATGGTCACACTAAGAATACTTGCTTTTTGTTCCGTATGGTTGATTTCTCTTTACTCATTCCTTTAGTGTTAAACTTATAACATTTCCTAGGATTTTTTGTTGTTGCTGAATCTAAACTAAAACAATTAAGTTATTCACAGTGCTAATTTAATTTCCCGGAGTTTGAGCAAACTCAGGGAGTTGGTGATGGACAGGGAAACCTGACCTGTTGCAGTCCGTGGGCTCGCAAAGAGTTCGACACGACTGAGCGACTGAACTGAATTTAACTTCATAGTACTAATTTAACTTTTAGTTGCTCTGATACCATCATAGAATTTATAAACCATCTATAAAATGGTAGATTAAAACAAAGTAAAACACTGAAAATTTTAGAAGTAAAATTTTAGTAATATTTATGGCTGGGAGAAATCAGTAGCCACATTTCAGTCACCATTGAAATGATCTCATTTTATCTAGAATGGATTAAAAAATCATGAAAGTTCAGTATTTCCATTGGAGGCCTTTTGCATTATTACCAAATAACAAATAATAAACCTACCTGAAAGTTAAACAGATGAATAATCCCTTCACTGCCTTAAATAAATGAGAAACAAGAAAACAATGGTAAATATCTATGTAAGTCATTGAAATTGCTTTTGAATACATAACAAGGCAAATGAAATGAAAATGCAGTCACTAAAGCATGTGGTGCTTTTATTTTTGAGCATTAGAAATATTTATTTTTTAAAATTGTAGTATAAAAGAGCAGATTATGAATACTTCATTTTTTGTACATAGAATGATGTGAAATTATTGATGAGCTTTTTAAAAAGTTATAGTAAAACATAGATGACTAATTACTAGCTACTTGGTCCTTTAAACAATATCAGAAGAATAAAGTATCTTTTTAAATTTTTTATTGGAGAATAATTGCTTTACAATGTTTTATTGATTTCTGTCATACAATAATGTGAATCAACTATATATATGCATATATCCCCTCCCTCTTGAATCTCACCCCCATCCCACCCCTCTAGGTTGTCACAGAGCACCAGGCTGAGCTCCCTGTGTTATGTAGCAATTTCCCACTAGCTTTCTATTTTACCCATGGTATTATATCAGGTGGCCCTAGTGAAAAGAACCCACCTGCCAATGCAGGAGGTAAGAGGCTTGGGTTTGATCCCTGGGTCAGGCAGATTCCTCTGGAGGAGAGCAAGGCAACCCACTCCAGTATTCTTGCCTAGAAAATCCCATGGACAGAGGATCCTGGCAGGCTACAGTCCGTAGGGTCACACAGAGTCAGACATGACTGAAGCAACTTAGCATGCGTGCAGGCATTAGATTTCAGTGCTACTCTCTCAGTTTGTCCTACCTGCTCCTTCCCCCACTATGTCCAGGTGAATGGATAGAGAAGTTGTGGTACATATATACAATGGATTATTACTCAGTCATAAAAAGGAACAAACCTGAGTTAGTTAAACTGAGGTGGACAAACCTAGAGCCTGTTATATAGAGTGAAGTAAGAGAAAAACAGATATTTTATATTCATGCATATATATGGAGTCTAGGAAAATGGTACTGATGAACCCATTTGCAGGGCAGAAATAGAGGTACAGAGAATGGACTTGTGGATAAAGTTTCTTTTTATTCCAGGTTCTTCATACACTCAGATGCAACAGTGGAGTAACTCCTTTAAGTAATAACTTTTTCTTAAACCAGGCCATAAGGGAAGGGAGAGAAAGGTCTTTAAAAAGGGCTTATGTGTATGAGGGTTCTTTTTCCTCAACATCCTCTCCAACACTTGTTATTAAATATTTCTTATCTTTTGGGTAATAGCTATTCTGATATGTATGTGAGGTGATATCTCAATTGTGGTTTTGATTTGCATTTCCCTAAAAATTAGTGATGTTAAGCATCTTTTCATGTGCCTGTTGACCTTTTGTTTTGGTAGAAATATAAACTGGTGCTGCCACTATGGAAAACAGTATGGAGGTTCCTCAAAAATTAAGAATAGAATTATCATGTGGCCTAGCAATTCCATTTCTGGGTATTTATCTGAAAAAACTAAAAACAGTAATTTGAAAAGATTTGCACCACTCTGTTCATTGTGGTATTATTTATGAGAGCCAGGAAATGGTATCAGTGGAAGTACCCATCAATGGATAAATGGATAAAGAAGATGTGATGTGTGTGTGTATATATATATATATGCATATACATGTATGTGCTGTGTTTAGTTGCTCAGTCATGCCTGACTCTTTGTGACCCTGTGGTCTGTAGCCTGCTAGGCTCCTCTCTCCATGAGATTTCCCAGGCAAGAATACTGCCATTTCCTTCTCCGGAGAATCTTCCCAATGCAGAAATTGAACCCAAATCGCCTGCATAGCAGGTAGATTCTTTACCATCTGAGCCACCAGGGAATATATATATATATATACACACACACATACATATACTGGATTATTATTCAGCCATATAAAAACATGAAATCTTGCCATTAATGACAACATGACTGGACCTAGACCTTGAAGGTATTATGCTATGAGAAATAAGTATGATTTCTCTCATATGCAGAGTATAAAAAATAAAACAAAAACAAACACATACACTCAAAGAACAGATTGGTGGTTACCAGAGGGACCAGGGGTTGGAGAGAGCAGAATGGTAAAGGGGTCAACTGTGTGGTGACAGATGGAAGTGAGACTTTGGTGCTAAGCACACTGTGTATACAGAAGCTGAATTAAATGTCGTACCGTGAAACTTATATAATGTTATAAACAAATGTTACCTCAATAAAAACAGAACAAAACAAAGCATAGTCTATAAAGCATGTGAATGGTTTTGAATATAAGAGATAGTTTGGAGGCCCTGATATTTCACAGCTCCCCATGCAGGTTTTATTCTTTGACCTCAGTTCTACAGTGGCTGAGAAAACTACGCTTTACTCTGATGATTGTGCCACAGAGGAGGAAACGTGGCCTGAAGTTGGCTTAACAAAGCCTGGAGGATGAGCTGTTGGTTGACCTCTAAGAAACAAACAGGAAATCAGAATGCTAGAGTCCAACTTCTTGACTAAGTCATTGGAAGAGCAAGGAAGAAACAGGCTGGCAGTTTTCAAGCTCTTGACCTAGTGGTGAGACCCAGCTATTAGACAGGAAGATGTCAGGAGTTCTTAGTGTCACAAATCAGAAGCAAAATGTTAATAAATAGAAGCCATAGAGAAAAGACAGGAGTTCTCATCACAAGGACAAAAAAAAGTCTGTTTATTTAATCTTGCATCTATGTGAGATGATGATGTTCACTAAACTTATTGTGATAACTATTTCATGATGCATGTAAGTAAAATCATATTGTACATCTCAGACTTATACAGTGTTGTATATCGATTATATCTCAGTACAGCTCTAGGAAAAGTGACTTCAGCAGCCTTCATAGAATATCCCCAAGATTATTTTTTTTAATTTTAAAAGGTATATTTATTTTTAATTGGAGTATGATTGCTTTACAATATTGTGTTGGTTTCTGCCATACATCAACATGAACTAGCCACTTACTCCTTGGAAGAAAAGTTATGACCAACCTACATAGCATATTCAAAAGCAGAGACATTACTTTGCCAACAAAGGTCTGTCTAGTCGAGGCTATGGTTTTTCCAGTGGTCATGTATGGATGTGAGAGTTGGACTATGAAGAAGGCTGAGCGCCGAAGAATTGATGCTTTTGAACTGTGGTGTTGGAGAAGACGCTTGAGAGTCCCTTGTACTGCAAGAAGATCCATCCAGTCCATTCTGAAGAAGATCAGCCCTGGGATTTCTTTGGAAGGAATGATGCTAAAGCTGAAACTCCAGTACTCTGGCCACCTCATGCGAAGAGTTGACTCATTGGAAAAGACTCTGATGGTGAGAGGGATTGGGGGCAGGAGGAGAAGGGGACGACTGAGGATGAGATGGCTGGATGGCATCAAGGATTCGATGGACGTGAGTCTGAGTGAACTCCGGGAGATGGTGATGGACAGGGAGGCCTGGTGTGCTGCGATTCATGGGGTTGCAAAGAGTCAGACACGACTGAGCAACTGAACTGAACTGAACTGATAAATATCTTTTCTCCCTCTTGAACCTCCCTCCCACTTACCATGTTATTTATTGAGCTCGTTTCTCCCCAGAACTTTGGTTAAACACATGTTCAGTTGTTGCACTAAAAATGATCCAAAAGGATAAAGTCAATAAGATACCTATTAACACAAGGAATGTTAGACTTATTCTGTTGCTCCCTATGTATTGCAGGCAAAACTTCCAAAGAGATCTTTATGTGATAAACTACTTTAATTAAACAATGACCTAAGATAACCAACAATGACCTACTGTATAGTGTAGGGAACTCTATTCAATATTCTGTGATAACCTATATGAGAAAAGAATCTGATGAAGAATGAATATATATATGTATAACTGAATCACTTTGCTGTCTACCTGAAACAAAACTAAATCAACTATAATTCTATAAAATTTTTAAAAAGAAAACAAAGTTCTGATTGACTGTCATTTAACTGATAACATAGTACTCCGTGGGATTCAAAAACAGCATTCAAGTAACAGGTCAGTATTGTTGTATTATACACATTAAAGTAGTCTTATTTCATCCAGTTTCCAATTTTATGTATAATTAATTGAAATTCTAACTTCAAGACAATGTTTTCTCTCTATCATCAAAATTACATTATTAAGATTTAGTAGGCATCAACAAAGCCTCACATTGCTATTGGGCTTTTAATATGTTACCCTGAAGGCAAACGTTTGCAGACCTGGCCTCTGTTTTTCTTGTAGGTTGATGAGGTAATGCTGACTCTGAAACAGGCTTTCAGCACGGCCGCTGCCCTGCAGAGTGCCAAGACCCAGATTAAGCTGTGTGAGGCCTGCCCCATGCACTCTTTGCATAAGCTCTGTGAAAGGATCGAAGGTACAGTATAAGTTGGCCTTGGCAGAGAGGAGTTTGCTTTGGCGTTGAGGAAGTGAGAAAGTTGCTACTGTCATTGAATGCTTCTTTGTTTCGAGGTGAACCAAGAGCGCAAGGAATCATTTCTCATGTCCAGTCAAAGTTGTGCAGTCAGTCTCTCCTAGGTGCCGGCTCTTTTTCCTTTTTAAAAATTTTTTAACTTTTTTTTCCAGAGGCAGACTCCAGGGAGGAACTTGCATTTCCCACAGTTCTTAAGACTCTACTGTGTGCACAGTGGGAACTGACCAAATATTTGTTGAATGAATGAAGAGAGGCAAACCCTCCCAGAATGTTGACTGTAGATTTTTTTCTCTTCTCACTTGATGATGTGTTTTTTTCCCTAAAGGTTTAAAACAGGAATGAAACTTTCCTAACTTTTGAGGGACATTTGAAAATCACCCAGATAATAGACATGATGTCATAAAGCAAGTTGAAAAAAAAAATGTGTTTTGAAGAGGGGGAGGGACGTGAGGAAGAGGTGATTCTGACTCAGTTTTCCTTTCTTCTCCTTGTCCCCTAATAAAAAAGTTTGAAAGCTAATGCACCTGAGAGGACACACAATTTAATAGACACTTGTTAAGTATCTGTTGGGTTGGCCAAAACGTTTTTAGCTAATTCAAGTTTTTCTAAATCTGCTTATGGAAAAATCCAAACGAACTTTCTGGCCTACCCACAATCACATTCTGGGTAGTGTGCTCAGCACTGGGGATGCACAGGTGATTGAGATGCAGACTGTGCCTTCAGGAAGCTTATAGACTAAAGGGAAGGCAGGCTTGGGAGCAGTGAAGTTGCTCAGTCGTGTCTGACTCTCTGCAACCCCATGGACTGTAGCCTACCAGGCTCCTCCATCCATGGGATTTTCCAGGCAAGCGTACTGGAGTGGGGTGCCATTTCCTTCTCCAGGGGATCTTTCCAACCCTGGGATTGAACCCAGGTCTCCTGCGTTGCAGGCAGATGCTTTACCGTCTAAGCCAATTCAGTATGAAAGATATTAGTGTTGATGGGGAGAGGCTGAGCTGTAGAATCAAGCAGAGAATGTATGAGCCATAATAAGTGTAAATTGTGATATCTGTTAAGTAGTCAGGAAAATCATAGGTACATGGCAAAATTTATTGAATTTGCACTCAACTGTGTGAATAAGGACTATTTAAAAGTAATAGTCAAATTAAAAAATTTATAATGTTTTACAGAACATGCCTTGTTCTCAAACATATGTATAACCTTTACAAAAATGGAACAGTTTTTGGTGTACGGTAAAGGGAATATAAATCTGGGGAGAAAAGGCTGAGTGATTCAAGAGATGGTGTTGGATCAGTTTGCCATCCAAAGAGACAAAGATTCCTTCTATGTATCTGAAAATACATTCTAGAGGGATCAAACTCTTCAATGTAAATAAGAAAAATACTAAAATCATTAAAATAAAAATGTTATTTTGTCCCTAAACAAGAAAGCCTTTATTAAGGCACAGAAATGCAGAAACTCCCAAAAGAAGACATTGACAGATTGGATTTCATAAAATCTTAACATTTTTTCAAAACAGCTGCTTACTTGGAAGTTAAATGATAAGCAACAAATGAGGAGATAGCAGATTGCTGTTCAGTATTTGCGAGGACTGTTATTATCTATAAGAAAAAGATAAAGCCACCAGTAGGAAATTATGCAAATCATATTTTTAAAAAAGCGCCTTTAAAAATTTTAGTTTTAGAGACCTTTGTAAAGAAAGAGAATGCAAACTATACATCCAGAATTAGTAGGGCCATCCTAAGATCTTGAATGGATTGAAATTTAAGGTCCCCAAACTTCAAGGTATGTGTGTATCTGAAAGGAGCAAAGGAAGGGTTCATATTGATTGAGAAAGACTCACACAGATTCTTTTCCTAAGGCCTTGGCTAAAACCTTCTGATACAATTTTTTACCCTTGTCTTTGACATTAGGCTAAGAGAACATAAGATAGGGCAGTGCTCTGATAGTAAAAATGAAAAGAATAACAGTAAGACAGATACTCTCATAAGACTTACTGTGTCTCTCAGCACTATTGTGGTTTCCATATCTTGGACCACTTCATCCATATAGAAATCCCACAAGATAGGTGCTGTTTTTAATCCTCATTTTACTCATAAGGAACAGGCACTCAGATGCATAGTGGGTAATAACTATCACACCCTCACTGCTTAGGAGGGGCAGAATCAGGATTTGAACTGGTTCAATCTGATTCCACAGCAACTTGATGCTTCTTTCTGGAAGAATATCCAAAAGCAAGAATTTTCAGGATCATATTGTCCTGAAGCCATGGCATCAGTGTGTTTCCCCAAAGGCTGTTTTCATCTGGGCAGGATAACTGTGGATTCTGAACTTGTGTTATGTACAAAGTATAAAGCTGGGAAAAGGACTGTATTCAGATTCAACACAAATTAATAGGAGTAGAAAGTGAGAAAGATAGGAGTATATACAAGTAACACAAACTCTGGAATCAAGATTGCCGGGAGAAATATCAATAACCTCAGATATGCAGATGACACCACCCTTATGCTAGAAAGCGAAGAAGAACTAAAAAGCCTCTTGATGAAAGTAAAAGAGGAGAGTGAAAAAGTTGGCTTAAAGCTTAACATTCAGAAAACGAAGATTATGGCATCCGGTCCCATCACTTCATGGGAAATAGATGGGGAAACAGTGCAAACAGTGTCAGACTTTATTTTTCTGGGCTCCAAAATCACTGCAGATGGTGACTGCAGCCATGAAATTAAAAGATGCTTACTCCTTGGAAGAAAAGTTATGACCAACCTAGACAGCATATTCAAAAGCAGAGACATCACTTTGCCGACTAAGGTTTTTCCAGTGGTCATGTATGGATGTGAGAGTTGGACTGTGAAGAAGGCTGAGCACTGAAGAAATGATGCTTTTGAACTGTGGTGTTGGAGAAAACTCTTGTGAGTCCCTTGGACTGCAAGGAGATCCATCCAGTCCATTCTGAAGGAGATCAGCCCTGGATGTCCTTTGGAAGGAATGATGCTAAAGCTGAAACTCCAGTACTTTGGCCACCTCATGCGAAGAGTTGACTCATTGGAAAAGACTCTGATGCTGGGAGGGATTGAGGGCAGGAAGAGAAGGGCACGACAGAGGATGAAATGGCTGGATGGCATCACTGACTCGATGGACATGAATCTGAGTGAACTCCGGGAATTGGTGATGGACAGGGAGGCCTGGCGTGCTGCGATTCATGGGGTTGCAAAGAGTCAGACACGACTGAGCGACTGAACTGAACTGAACTGAGGGTATCTAGATATTAGTATTTCATGTAGCTTACTCAGAATTATAGAGTCCTGTCAATACATTTGGCTGCATTAATATGGAGTTCTTTTTGTACTAAAACAGAAAGAAAGAAAGGGCGTAGATACGTATGCCAACATAATCTATGCCTGTGGTAAGGGCATAGACCGGGAAGAGCAGCACAGTCATGTCGGTGGACCAGAGTGAACCCAGGAAGCAGTGTCTGAGGGCACCATCTCTAGGACCCATCCTCAGCACGTTGAACCAAAGAGATGCTGAGCATTGTGGAGATGGAACAATTATCCTCAGTCTTGTTTTCCTACAATAACTTGTGTGCGGGGTAAATAATATACTTACCTCTCAGGACTGGTTAGTTCACTAATCAGTGATTCCAAATTGGAAGCCAAATTAAATTCAAGGTAGTGTAGGGGGCTTGCATAGTTTGAAAATAAATAATATACAGCTGTTTGCAATTCTTCCATTGAAATGAAAGACTGAAGAAACTTCCTGGGCTATAGATTTAGTTACATACTTCAAGTAAATACCTGTTTACTTTTCTCCTTTTTAATCTTTTATCCTCCTACACATGCTAATAACATACTAGAATAATAAATAACATAAAACAAACAAACAAAAAAACCCCACTCATGTGAATCAGTTTCTTAATATACTGCCTGAGGAGACTTTGCAAGCAAATAATAAGCTGTGGTAGTGTGTAACATCACACCATCAAAATGAATTTTAGTGTTTCTGAACAATAGAACAAGAAAGTTTTTAAAACTTCTACACAACAAAACAAAAACCTTTAGTAATAAAAGACCAAAATGGTAAAAGCCTAAAAACCAAACTGGGCGAAATATTTGCAACTTGTGTCATAGACTAGGCTTTTAATTTATCAAAAAAGTAAAGAGCTCTCAGAAATAAACAACAAAATGTTAAAAAAAAAAAAAGCAACCAAATGGGCAAGGGGCTTTTAAAAATATAAAAAAGATGTAGAGCTTGACATAAAATAAGAGATAATTATATTATAATACTGAGACACCATTTTTCACCAATCATGTTTATTCAAAAACTTAAATATTAATAATACATTCTGTTGGTGATGGACAGGGAGGCCTGGCATGCTGCAGTTCAAGGGCTTGCAAAGAGTCGGACACGACTGAGCGACTGAACTGAACTGAACTGAATGTGATCACAGATTTTCACAGCATTTTGTTGTATATTGCACAAGGAAATGTAGAGCTGAGAAGTTTCTAGAAGCTTTTCTTCTTTCCAGTTCCCATTATATACTACACAGTGGTTTAAAGCAGGTCCAGTGGTGGCCCTATACAAGTTCTACACACCATGATAGGAATTCTAGTTTTTTTTTTTTAAACAATGCATATTTTGCGGTAAATCTCTCCTACGGATTTTAAAGTGCAGTCTACCTTTAAGAGTCATTAAATATGAATAGCTGGATATCCTCTTTCTAATCACAGTACAGTAGCAATATTATAAGTGACTCCTAACTATGTAGATGTGTTTCTTAAAAATGGATGATCAGGCAAATCATTATTAATATGAATTTCACTTCCCCTTTAAAAAAATTAAAACAAAAATGTTTTTATGGAAAAGATGTTTGCTTGAGGATTTAATCTAAATTATGTGTAGAAGTGCAATGGATATATGAATAACATGATATAAGAATATAAACAGTTTATTGGGAAAGTTATAACACTAAAAATTGTCCCTAAGTACTAATGATGTCCTTGAAGTTTCATTACCAAGATCTGCATAAAGGGGAAAGCTTCTTACCTAATAAGCTCCAGCTCTGCTTTTTAATATTAGTAGTTATTTTTTCTTTTTTGAATGTCCAGTTTTAAGCTTAGAGATTTTGGCCAAGGCTAATAGTATCCTAAGAGTTTCTAAGATGGCTAAGTTTGTTAATACCTTCAGTGGTGGCTGGTTAGCTGTCAACAGCTAACCATGGCAGCTATTTTTCATGGCAAATAGATGGGGAAACAGTGGAAACAGTGTCAGACTTTATTTTTCTGGGCTCCAAAATCACTGCAGATGGTGATTGCAGCCATGAAATTAAAAGACGCTTACTCCTTGGAGGAAAGTTATGACCAACCTAGACAGCATATTCAAAAGCAGAGAAATTACTTTGCCAACAAAGGTCCGTCTAGTCAAGGCTATGGTTTTTCCAGTGGTCATGTACGGATGTGAGAGTTGGACTGTGAACAAAGCTGAGTGCAGAAAAATTGATGCTTTTGAACTGTGGTATTGGAGAAGACTCTTGTGAGTCCCTTGGACTGCAAGGAGATCCAACCAGTCCATCCTAAAGGAGATCAGTCCTGGGTGTTCATTGGAAGGACTGATGCTAAAGCTGAAACTCCAATACTTTGGCCACCTCATGCGAAGAGTTGACTCATTGGAAAAGACTCTGATGCAGGGAGGGATTGGGGGCAGGAGGAGAAGGGGACGACCGAGGATGAGATGGCTGGATGGCATCACGGACTTGATGGACGTGAGTCTGAGTGAACTCCGGGAGATGGTAATGAACAGGGAGGCCTGGTGTGCTGCGATTCATGAGGTCGCAAAGAGTCGGACATGACTGAGAGACTGAACTGAGCTGAACTGAAACATTTTTTGTTACTAAGTCTGACTTCAAGATCACTCACAGGGGTCATTGTTTTTGGTGAGGAGATTTTCCATTTAATTATTTCATTGCAGTGTTCCAAGGTTTGTTGTAGGCAGGAATACAACTCCTTGAGAAGGTTTAACTTCAGAGCCTGCTGGTGAAGGGACAAGCTGCAGTGCATTATATATATATATACACACACACACATTTATGAGTGGTAAAGAATCTGCCTGCCAGTGCAGGGTTCAGTCCCCAGGGTTAGTGTTTCTGAACATGATCACAGATTTTCCCAGCATTTTGTTGTATATTGCACAAAGAAATGTAGAGCTGAGAAGTTCCTAGAATCTTTTCTTCTTTCTAATTCCCTGGGTCAGTCCCTGGGTTGGGAAGATCCCCGGGAGAAGGAAATGGCAACCCATTCCAGTATTCTTGCCAGGAAAATCCCATGGACAGAGAAGCCTGGTAGACTACAGTCCATGGGGTCGCAAAGAATCAGACATAACTGAGTGACTAATATATATATCTCTGTGGCTCGAACCTGTTTAACATGAATCCCCATCATTTCCCTTAGGTCTCTACCCACCAAGAGCCAAGCTGGTAATACAGAGGCACCTCTCATCCTTGACAGATAACGAGCAAGCTGACATCTTTGAACGTGTTCAGGTAACATGATTTATAGTCCTCACAAATAAGATATAAGAAATGAGAATTGGATCCTGTTTTTTGAGTTTCTTTTTCCATTTCTCTATCTGAAATGAAAGATAGGTATCCCACTATATTCTCTGATAGTTACTAGAAGCCCCTTTTGTTCCTAAGAGCAGCTAAGTGCTTAGCTTTATTTATGTTTGTCTACCAGACAGATAAAATTAACTGAAAATAAAACAGTGGATATTGTCTTCCCATAATGTGCTGTTGGTCTGTCTTCAACAGAAAATGAAGGCAGTCAATGACCAGGAGGAGAATGAACTTGTGATTTTACATCTGAGGCAGCTATGCGAAGCCAAGCAGAAGACACATGTTCATATCGGGGAAGGCCCTTTGGTGAGATGTTTGCTTCCTGACTGATTTTGTTTTTTTTCATATATTCAGTCAAAATTTCGTAGAAGTTGTAAAAGGAGTTTCTTTGCTTTGTGTTCTCATCTTTAGGGTTAAGCCCTAATCATCGTTTTCCTCCCAGCATCTCAGAAATTTTATAGTAAATTTTAGCAAGCATTGGCACATGGAGATAAAATTTTGATGCTTTTAAAATGTAAAAAAATTGTGAATTTTGATTAAAAATCAGTAATAGCAAATGCTCATGATTTAGAATGAATGTATGTATTTTAGTAATACTAATCCATTATTTTATTTCAAATCCATATGAACATCTTATTTCATTAGAAACTTACACAGCCTTGAGCGGTAGAAAGCAAACATGCAAAGAAGAAGTAATGTCATGGAAACGGCTCTCCTGACTGCAAACTAAGGGGTGATATTTCTGTGCACGTGGTTTAGAATGCGTTCTCAGCTGCATGTAGATAAAGCGAGACCACTGGCAATGACATCTAAAGGAAATTATGACATATTTACCTCAATAACACTAATTCAGGTTATATTTTTATTTCATTTTGTTCAGAACAAATCACATGCCATGTGATAAGTGGTTCCCTAATTATTTATTGTACAAGTACTTCTAGAGGACCTTCTATGATATATGATAATGTTTCAAAAAAGACATCAGTGATGATGCAGCCTGCAGAGAGGAGCTCAGATAATCCAAAAAGAATGCAAACCTAAATATTAAGAGTGAAAAGTGTTAGTTGCTCAGTCCTTTCTGACTCTTTGCAACCATAAATATTAGTAGATACATGTAGTACAGGCAACAAGATAGCTTTTTAAAAGAATGTGCAGTGAACATGAAGTGGCTATGTGTTTGCTTTGGAACCAGAGCAGAGAGTGAAGGTAGAGGAAAGCATGAAAGAATTGGAGAGGAAGAGATTTTGGGGGGAGGGTGGGGCTGGAATTTTAGGGGAGATAAAATTTTCTAATCAGAACAGTTGAGGATTTGCATTTTAAGAAGGAACACTGAGTAGTTAAGTGGTAACTTTGTGACCGTGAGTGAACATACTCCTTGCAGGCCCTCCAAGGACATACTGGCTTTTTAGGGTTAGCTTGAGGGGCAGGAGGAGAAGGGGACAACAGAGGATGAGATGGCTGGATGGCATCACCGACTCGATGGACGTGAGTCTGAGTGAATTCCGGGAGTTGATGATGAACAGGGAGGTCTGGCGTGCTGTGATTCATGGGGTCGCAAAGAGTCGGACACGACTGAGCGACTGAACTGAACTGAACTGAACTGGGATTGATGGGGGATAAGGCTGGAGGCTAAGCAGTGGTGAGATGATAAAGAGCCTTAAGTGCTATGCCTGACTTTGTCATTGAAGGATTTCAGGTAAGAGCAAGAGAAAATCAGATTTGTACTTTAAAGAGATAATTCTTCTGTCATAGAGACGGTCGGTTTGTGGGGCTGGTTGGTGAGTGAGGGGGTTGACAGTGCCAGGACTGAAGTAACATTTTCGAATTGGGAGACTCTGGTAATAGACTATGTGAGAAGTGATTCATTTGTCAAGTACATACTATGTACTAGGCAATAGAGATGAATAATGACAGCTCTTTTCTGACCTCTAACTGTTAAGAAGGAAAAACCAACATGTAATCAAATGAAGTGAAAATGGAAGTACAGTGTGGTTGGCACGGTGATATAGAAGTACGTTCTAGACAGAGATAGCACTGGGACATAAATAGATTGAATGATTCTATCTTAAAAAATTTATTTTGACTTAGAGAGAGGCTAAACTGGAGCTCTGGAGATGTAAGGGAGGCACTGAGTCAAGAGCTATTTGGGAAGCATGATCCTTAGGACTTGGTGACTGATGGGATAGATACGTTTAGGATGGGAAAGGGTCTTGCTGGGAGAGACTTCAAGGCTTCAGATTAGGAAGAACTGGGTGCAATAGCCAAGAAATACACAAAGAAGACAAGAGTAGGGCACAAGATGGAAATAAGAAAGAAAAATTGAATTTTGCAAGTGTGTTTGAGATATAATTAGAAAATGGATTTGGTGCTTGTAGAATTTGAGTTGACATTATAAATACAGAAGACAGTGAGCTTTGGCACAGGTTTGAAGTCAAAGGCAGGTGTTCTGAGGGATACCCACATTTTAGGCAATGAGTAAATTAAAATGGAGCCAGTAATAGACTGAAAGGGAATAATGAGGTAGAAAGATTTATTATGGTATGACCAAGGTAGGAGAAAAGTTCAAGTAAGAAGATCAGTGATGTCCAGTGACACAAGAAGATCAAGAAATTGAAAGAGTAAAATCTGTTAATGGATTTGCTTAAATCAGTCATTGATGGTAATAGTCATGTTGACCAGAAGGCCAAAGGCAGTATGTGAGCAGTGATAACAAATTTTCTATATGATGGAGAGAGCTCAAGGTCACAGAGGAGGTTTTAACAATTTATGTATGCTTTCCTGCCAGTATACGTAAATTCCCTCCTCTTGCTCTCCCTTGCTCTTTCTTTTCCTTTGTTCCTTCCACTAGTATTCACTGAGTGGGCTTCCCAGGTGGCTCAGTGGTAAAGAACTTGCCTGCAGTATAGGAGATGTATGTTCAATCCCTGGGTTGGGAAGATCCCCTGGAGAAGGAAATACCAACCCACTCCAGTATTCTTGCCTGGAGAATCCCATGGACAGAGAAGCCTGGCGGGCTACAATCCATGGGATAGCAAAGAGTGGGACATGGCTTAGAGACTGCTGCTACTGCTACTGCTGCTGCTAAGTCACTTCAGTCGTGTCCGACTCTGTGCGACCCCATAGATGGCAGCCCACCAGGCTCCCCCGTCCCTGGGATTCTCCAGGCAAGAACACTGGAGTGGGCTGCCATTTCCTTCTCCAGTGCATGAAAGTGGAAAGTGAAAGGGAAGTTGCTCAGTCGTGTCCCACTCTTTGCGACCCCGTGGACTGCAGCCTACCAGGCTCCTCATCCATGGGATTTTCCAGGCAAGAGGACTGGAGAGGGGTGCCATTGCCTTCTGTGGCTTAGAGACTAAACAACAGCAAATTCACTGAGTAGCTGCTCTGTCAGGCATTGTGTTCAGTGGCAATACAATTTCCCTTTTTCAGTTGTGTCATTCACCCCAAAGCCTTAGAATAATGAGTCATCCTAGTCCTTATACACAGCCAGAACCCAGTCCAGGCCACATTCCGATCCACTGTTTATCAGCAACTCCTTAGAAGATCCTGTGGCACCCACTCCACTACGGACCTTTGTTGTCTCCTGTGTAGACTGTGTTGAAGCCTCCCATCTGATCTTCTAGTCTCTGATTTCCCAGTCCTTCTGGTGACTTTTGAACACTCTTTTCACATAAATCTTCCCCAAACATTACTTTCACAGTGATGTTCTTCTGCTTATAAATTGTAATCAGTGATTCTTCCTAATTACCCAGCATGTAATTAAGATCAAGGTTTTATCTCCAGCTTCACTTTCCCACTTTCCACTCACTTCCTTCTGTTTTGGTCAACTATCTATACTGACATCCTGTTCTGTGAGCATCCCGGCCTTGATGATTTTGCCAGCATCATTCCCAGTGTTGGGAAAGTCTTCACCCTTTTTTTTTCCTGCCCACACTAAATCCTGTGTATCTTTTTCTTCCTGACCATTGAGAGCCACAGCTCATGGTTCCGTGTTTGATACTTATGTGTTGCTTCTTTTCACTGTTACATGTGAGGATATTTCCTCCACAAGCAAAGGACAAAGTTTTCTCTTTTGGAAGTTTTCTGGCATGAAGAACCATGTGATATACATAGTAGCTTTTTATGCCTGTATAGGATAAAATATTTAGAGAATCTCAATTTATATAGTGGACATATTGTAGGTTCTCATACAGCTTAGTACTCTCAGGGAGTACTTGTTGACTGAAAAGATAGATGACCCACTCGCAAATGAAAAGTGAATTATAACAAAGGCATTAGCAGAATCCAGCTTTACTAAAAGATTCTTTGTTCTTTGAAAACTGTTTCTTGTGTTTTCCTTGGTAATTTGGATATAAAGTATGCAATTTGGAAAGGCATGATTATAGATATTAATCAAAATAACAGCAGTAAAAAGTGACATTTGTAGTTTTTGTTAAATGCAGCAGGAATATATTAGCAGAGAGGAAAGGCATAAATGAAAGATCTTATTTCTATCTTTTTTACTACTTATAATATTAAACCCATTTGCTTATAATCTGTGTGCTTATGATGTGGAACATAAATTATTACTTCTTTAATAGAGCTCCAGAAGAATTCTTGTGCTTTTTAATGGTTTAATCATAAGCCTGTCTTTAAAGCTTCATTTAACCTTGAGTTTTTCCAAACCAAAATTAATGTTTTTCTTTCCATAGACTATTTCAAATAGTACAATTCCGGAAAATGCGACAAGCAGTGGAAAGTTCAAACTTGACATTCTGAAAAATAAAGCTAAGAGATCCTTAACTAGCTCCCTGGAAAATATCTTCTCAAGGGTAAGATTAAACTGAGGCTCTTCAAGATATTATGTGTTGTCTAATTACTCTGCTTCATTCTCAACTGACTTACAGAAGATTTCCTTAAAAGAAAAAAAAAAACTACTAAGATAACTTCAAGTTAGTTAAAATAATTATTTAAAATTTTAAAATTATTTAAAATAATCTTTCAAAATAAGTTTTATTCTCAGATCTAGATTTATTCTTGTGCATTTTCTGTCTGAATTTGAACAATAGTCATTTAGTAGTTGAGATATATGTATGGAAGAGGGGAAATAGAATACTGATGTCCAATCCTGTATGAACTTTTTATCATTTACCATTTAAAGTTATAATGAGGGTCTTTCTTTTACTGATTCTTAGGAGCTGAGAGGGAATGCTGAAAACTTTAAGCATTTCTAGATTCCATATATATGCATTAAACATTATATTTGTCTTCCTTTTTCTGACCTACTTCACTCTGTATGATAAGCTCTAGGTTTATCCACCTCATTAGAACTGACTCAAATGCATTTCACTTTATAGCTGAATAATACTCCATTGTGTATATCTACCACAACTTCTTTATCCTTCCTTTTTCGATGGACATTTAGGTTGCTTCCATGGAAGGAAACCATCCCAATATTATAATTATCCTCCACTTAAAAATAAAATGAAAAAAATTTAGCTGTAGTTTAACAGAAATGTGTGTATTCTTCGGTGAATTTATTCTGTTTAAAAATAGCATAGTGATTTCTCTTTCTTTTCATTTTCGTCTTCCTGAACAGTTCACTCCTGAAGCTACTAGACAAGACATAGCAAGGTGTATGTCTTGGGTCTGTAAGGCAGAGGAGACACAGTGGCTCAGGGCAAGGAGACAGCCTGAATGGGTGCTGTATGTGGGGGTGGGGGTGGGTGGCCCAGTGCAGCGTGCAGAAACCAGAGTGTGGTGAGGAGGGTGTCAGCCTGTGGGGGCAATCTGGTTTCTACAAGTGGAGCATGAGCAGGTGAAGAGGGTGTCCTGAAGCAGGATGGCTCAGCACGGGGTGTCAGAGGCAGAGCAGAGGGGAGAAAGCATTCCAGGTGCCCGGTACAAGGATGGTGCCTTGTGTGGGGCTGCTGGAGCTGGGTGGGGTGAGGAGAGGGTGAGGTGCCAATTGTGCAGATTGGTTGCATACAGGGAACTGACCAAATATGTAAATGTTGAGGGATAGTGGGATTCTGGGAGAAGGGAATTACAAAGTCAAAAGGGGAGAGGGAATTAGAATGAATTCTGCTGCTGTTGAATTCAACTCAGAGGTAGCAGTATGGAATCTTGGTTTTTCTGTTTTGAGCAATAGGATAACATATACATATATTATACACATACATATAATATATATGTATTAATATATGTATATGTGTGTAAATGTGTATATATAGTCCACTGATAGGCACTGGGAACAGCTTTTCTATACATGTCAGATAATAAATTAAGCTTGGTTGGGTGACCAGGTTAAAATCTGTTTGGGTGACCAGATTTTTGATTTAGGACTTGGATTTCGGTTTCTGTACAGAAACAAAGAGGGAACCAGGATCCTGGCAGAAATGGCTAGTTCCAGGACTATATGGAAATTACGAGATAAGTCCAGAGCACCTTGGCATTCTAGATAATAAAGAAGTTGTCAAAGAGAGATGGTAGGATGTCACAAAGACATAAACACCTTGAAGGATTCCAGTGGTGACATCTGAGACAATCTGAGCATCACAATAATTGACAGTGACAGACAGTAGCCTGTTGTATAATAGGAAGGTACTAAGGTGCTTAGGTGCCCATTTGTGTCCGACTCTCAGGGACCACATGGCCTGCAGCCTGCCAGGCTCCTCTGTCCATGGAATTCTTCAGGCAAGAATGCTAGAGTGGGTATCCATTTCCTGTATGAAAGGAAACAGTCTATTCAGATGTGAAAAATAAATTGACAGTTTGATCATTATCAGGATATTTACTGGATAGAATGAATACTTAGTAATTACAAAGGGGAAAATAGTAACTTTATGGTGAAAAAGGCTGACAGGCATCTTCTTAATCAAATGATAAACTGAACGTCATCAACAATGGACAAAATTAAAATCCTATGCTACAAAGAATACAGAAGCCCGTCTGTGGTATTCCCACCAGAGGGGCAATACTTGAATCTAATCATAAGGAAACATCAACAAACCCACTTTGAGATACAGTCTACAAAATAACTACCTGTTATCTTCCAAAGTGTTAAAGGCAGGAAAGTCAACACAGTAGTACATTGGAACAGTGACTTCTGGTGTCTGGTATTCTTATTTTTATTTCTCTGCTAGAGCTCAAAATCCTTTATGGGCATTTCTACTAATGATGGAAGTCTTCTAATTTTAACAAAAGCCCTATAGCGGTCATGGTCATCTGACAATGCTGTTATTTTATTAGCAGAAAACAGAACCTAGGAAAAAGCCTCTAGAAGATTTATCAGAAGTGTGTTAATGTAACTTCTCATAAAACTTCCTTATCTCCTTGTCATCAACATTTATGAATCAGTTAGGTTCTTTCCTTCTCTCTCAGTCCTTCCCTCTCTCCTTTTCTCCCTCTCTCCCATAGTGTTTAGTGAGAATTTTAGTAAACTGATCATTTATGGGGTGGTCAGGGATCTGAATTCAAGATCTTGCCCAAGCACATTTTATATTTGTGACCTTGGACAAATTATTTACCTTTCTAAACAGTTTTTTCTCCACTTGTGAAATAGAAAAACATTTCCCATCCATTCTGATTAGGGTCCATTGCCGTAAGGATGAAATGTCAGTATGTTAGGAAAATGTCACACTGTGGATATGAGGTGGTACATACAGCAGTGGTAAGCCCTGGAACCTGTCATTGACAAATGGCACAAGGGTATTATCCTACCGAGTACCTTGGCATTCTGCACAGTGCTTATGTGACGCACTTTGAAGTGCCGCTCCGTAGCCTTGATCAGCTGTAATGAATTTCCAGCAAGGGCACTGCCAGTCTATTCTGGTCAAGAAGGATACTGTAGCTTTTGTGTCCCAAAGTGCTGCCAAATGCCATAAATTATGTGACCTAACAAGGTCTTACTTGCAACATATGCAGAAGAATGGACTTCTTGGAAAGGCTGGCAGCTAACCATGTTGTTTCAGAGGTTACACATGGAAAGTGGGTTTTGCCTACTTCTAAAACTTGTCAGTTTATTTACTTTTTTTCTCTCTGAGTGATATAGTAGAAAGTTGACCCTCCAGTCATAGTTTGGCTCATAATTGCTGCTATTTTTAAATGTTGGAATATTTCATTTAATGAACTATAGCTGTTTATGAAATAGGATACATTTTCAAAATGCTTTAAAGCTCAGTTCATAAACAATTAAAAAGTGAGTCCAAAGGAAAAGGCTTGACACATGCGTTACTAAATCATAATGTAGTAAAACTGAAAAAGCTATCTGTTCAAAAATGAGAGGACGGAGTCTTATATTCTTGTTGTTTGTCTGTTGCTTTTTCTCAAATTGAAGTTTTTCAAAAGAAGAATATTTACTAGTATATTAATTATTATTCTAAAAGAGAACTGTCTATTAATATAAAGTCTGAGTTGGAAAAAAGTCCTTATTTTATGTTTTCTTCAGAGTAATAGCCATTGTCTTTATTTGTTAAAATGTATGAGTTAACAATTGTGGTAGAGTAAATTTTTTTTTATTATATATATTTTTTTTTGGTAGAGTAAATTTTAAAGTAAGTTTATTTTTCTTTGTGTTTAAGAAAAACTTGTGGATAAAACACTCCTACAAGTAATATGTGTGGCAGTGTGTTTTTAACGATGGAAATGGTTTGATATCCATCTGAATGCTTTCTCTATTGTGAGCAAATAGCCTGTTTGAAATAACCAGGCCGGTTGGCATATAAGCAGCAGCTAAAAAAATAGCAGAAAGCAACATGGCCCATTTTTCTTGCCCACAAACTGGAACCCCATAATTTATCAGCCACATTTATAGTTTATCATGTTATAGTATAGAACTGAAGAACTGAANAAAAAAAAAAACTACTAAGATAACTTCAAGTTAGTTAAAATAATTATTTAAAATTTTAAAATTATTTAAAATAATCTTTCAAAATAAGTTTTATTCTCAGATCTAGATTTATTCTTGTGCATTTTCTGTCTGAATTTGAACAATAGTCATTTAGTAGTTGAGATATATGTATGGAAGAGGGGAAATAGAATACTGATGTCCAATCCTGTATGAACTTTTTATCATTTACCATTTAAAGTTATAATGAGGGTCTTTCTTTTACTGATTCTTAGGAGCTGAGAGGGAATGCTGAAAACTTTAAGCATTTCTAGATTCCATATATATGCATTAAACATTATATTTGTCTTCCTTTTTCTGACCTACTTCACTCTGTATGATAAGCTCTAGGTTTATCCACCTCATTAGAACTGACTCAAATGCATTTCACTTTATAGCTGAATAATACTCCATTGTGTATATCTACCACAACTTCTTTATCCTTCCTTTTTCGATGGACATTTAGGTTGCTTCCATGGAAGGAAACCATCCCAATATTATAATTATCCTCCACTTAAAAATAAAATGAAAAAAATTTAGCTGTAGTTTAACAGAAATGTGTGTATTCTTCGGTGAATTTATTCTGTTTAAAAATAGCATAGTGATTTCTCTTTCTTTTCATTTTCGTCTTCCTGAACAGTTCACTCCTGAAGCTACTAGACAAGACATAGCAAGGTGTATGTCTTGGGTCTGTAAGGCAGAGGAGACACAGTGGCTCAGGGCAAGGAGACAGCCTGAATGGGTGCTGTATGTGGGGGTGGGGGTGGGTGGCCCAGTGCAGTGTGCAGAAACCAGAGTGTGGTGAGGAGGGTGTCAGCCTGTGGGGGCAATCTGGTTTCTACAAGTGGAGCATGAGCAGGTGAAGAGGGTGTCCTGAAGCAGGATGGCTCAGCACGGGGTGTCAGAGGCAGAGTGGAGGGGAGAAAGCATTCCAGGTGCCCGGTACAAGGATGGTGCCTTGTGTGGGGCTGCTGGAGCTGGGTGGGGTGAGGAGAGGGTGAGGTGCCAATTGTGCAGATTGGTTGCATACAGGGAACTGACCAAATATGTAAATGTTGAGGGATAGTGGGATTCTGGGAGAAGGGAATTACAAAGTCAAAAGGGGAGAGGGAATTAGAATGAATTCTGCTGCTGTTGAATTCAACTCAGAGGTAGCAGTATGGAATCTTGGTTTTTCTGTTTTGAGCAATAGGATAACATATACATATATTATACACATACATATAATATATATGTATTAATATATGTATATGTGTGTAAATGTGTATATATAGTCCACTGATAGGCACTGGGAACAGCTTTTCTATACATGTCAGATAATAAATTAAGCTTGGTTGGGTGACCAGGTTAAAATCTGTTTGGGTGACCAGATTTTTGATTTAGGACTTGGATTTCGGTTTCTGTACAGAAACAAAGAGGGAACCAGGATCCTGGCAGAAATGGCTAGTTCCAGGACTATATGGAAATTACGAGATAAGTCCAGAGCACCTTGGCATTCTAGATAATAAAGAAGTTGTCAAAGAGAGATGGTAGGATGTCACAAAGACATAAACACCTTGAAGGATTCCAGTGGTGACATCTGAGACAATCTGAGCATCACAATAATTGACAGTGACAGACAGTAGCCTGTTGTATAATAGGAAGGTACTAAGGTGCTTAGGTGCCCATTTGTGTCCGACTCTCAGGGACCACATGGCCTGCAGCCTGCCAGGCTCCTCTGTCCATGGAATTCTTCAGGCAAGAATGCTAGAGTGGGTATCCATTTCCTGTATGAAAGGAAACAGTCTATTCAGATGTGAAAAATAAATTGACAGTTTGATCATTATCAGGATATTTACTGGATAGAATGAATACTTAGTAATTACAAAGGGGAAAATAGTAACTTTATGGTGAAAAAGGCTGACAGGCATCTTCTTAATCAAATGATAAACTGAACGTCATCAACAATGGACAAAATTAAAATCCTATGCTACAAAGAATACAGAAGCCCGTCTGTGGTATTCCCACCAGAGGGGCAATACTTGAATCTAATCATAAGGAAACATCAACAAACCCACTTTGAGATACAGTCTACAAAATAACTACCTGTTATCTTCCAAAGTGTTAAAGGCAGGAAAGTCAACACAGTAGTACATTGGAACAGTGACTTCTGGTGTCTGGTATTCTTATTTTTATTTCTCTGCTAGAGCTCAAAATCCTTTATGGGCATTTCTACTAATGATGGAAGTCTTCTAATTTTAACAAAAGCCCTATAGCGATCATGGTCATCTGACAATGCTGTTATTTTATTAGCAGAAAACAGAACCTAGGAAAAAGCCTCTAGAAGATTTATCAGAAGTGTGTTAATGTAACTTCTCATAAAACTTCCTTATCTCCTTGTCATCAACATTTATGAATCAGTTAGGTTCTTTCCTTCTCTCTCAGTCCTTCCCTCTCTCCTTTTCTCCCTCTCTCCCATAGTGTTTAGTGAGAATTTTAGTAAACTGATCATTTATGGGGTGGTCAGGGATCTGAATTCAAGATCTTGCCCAAGCACATTTTATATTTGTGACCTTGGACAAATTATTTACCTTTCTAAACAGTTTTTTCTCCACTTGTGAAATAGAAAAACATTTCCCATCCATTCTGATTAGGGTCCATTGCCGTAAGGATGAAATGTCAGTATGTTAGGAAAATGTCACACTGTGGATATGAGGTGGTACATACAGCAGTGGTAAGCCCTGGAACCTGTCATTGACAAATGGCACAAGGGTATTATCCTACCGAGTACCTTGGCATTCTGCACAGTGCTTATGTGACGCACTTTGAAGTGCCGCTCCGTAGCCTTGATCAGCTGTAATGAATTTCCAGCAAGGGCACTGCCAGTCTATTCTGGTCAAGAAGGATACTGTAGCTTTTGTGTCCCAAAGTGCTGCCAAATGCCATAAATTATGTGACCTAACAAGGTCTTACTTGCAACATATGCAGAAGAATGGACTTCTTGGAAAGGCTGGCAGCTAACCATGTTGTTTCAGAGGTTACACATGGAAAGTGGGTTTTGCCTACTTCTAAAACTTGTCAGTTTATTTACTTTTTTTCTCTCTGAGTGATATAGTAGAAAGTTGACCCTCCAGTCATAGTTTGGCTCATAATTGCTGCTATTTTTAAATGTTGGAATATTTCATTTAATGAACTATAGCTGTTTATGAAATAGGATACATTTTCAAAATGCTTTAAAGCTCAGTTCATAAACAATTAAAAAGTGAGTCCAAAGGAAAAGGCTTGACACATGCGTTACTAAATCATAATGTAGTAAAACTGAAAAAGCTATCTGTTCAAAAATGAGAGGACGGAGTCTTATATTCTTGTTGTTTGTCTGTTGCTTTTTCTCAAATTGAAGTTTTTCAAAAGAAGAATATTTACTAGTATATTAATTATTATTCTAAAAGAGAACTGTCTATTAATATAAAGTCTGAGTTGGAAAAAAGTCCTTATTTTATGTTTTCTTCAGAGTAATAGCCATTGTCTTTATTTGTTAAAATGTATGAGTTAACAATTGTGGTAGAGTAAATTTTTTTTTATTATATATATTTTTTTTTGGTAGAGTAAATTTTAAAGTAAGTTTATTTTTCTTTGTGTTTAAGAAAAACTTGTGGATAAAACACTCCTACAAGTAATATGTGTGGCAGTGTGTTTTTAACGATGGAAATGGTTTGATATCCATCTGAATGCTTTCTCTATTGTGAGCAAATAGCCTGTTTGAAATAACCAGGCCGGTTGGCATATAAGCAGCAGCTAAAAAAATAGCAGAAAGCAACATGGCCCATTTTTCTTGCCCACAAACTGGAACCCCATAATTTATCAGCCACATTTATAGTTTATCATGTTATAGTATAGAACTGAAGAACTGAAAGAGCCTTGATCAAATTCTAGGACATTTATAAAATAACACAGCTAATGTCAGCTAATCGGTTTTATTTGTGATTTTACTTTTCACAAAGCTCTGTCTTTAGGAAATAGTATTGAGCTCAAGAGCCTCACTTTAAAGTTGTCTTCCCTGAATTCAAATCGCTGCTCAGTTTTTTTAGCTGTGTAAATGTTGGCTACTTCAGCTACCAGAGCTGCAGTCTCTTTATCTGTAAAGTTGAGCCAAATTAAGTATCTGCTTCATTAGAACTGTTGTGGGGTTTAATGAGGTAATGCCTGATAGAATACTTTACATAATACATGGCACGTGGTAAGCATTTGGTAATATTAGATGCAGCTATTAGTTTTATGATTGATATAGTTGGTATTGATAGAGCCACCAGAGATAGAAAAGTATAATTGATATATACACACACACACATATATGTGATATATATACACATGAGAATAAGTATTGCTTCTATGAAACAAGAGGGCTACCATAAATACAAAAGAGTCAGTTAAGAACAGGACAGAACTTTTATAACTTTCTGATAGTGAACATAAAAAGAGAAATTCAACAGAAGGCAATGAAACTAACTTGAAAAAAATCTTCCAGAAAGTAAAGCAAAATGAGAAAGAAATGGAAAATAAGAGAACAGCGTAAACAGTTAAAGAATCTGTCTGGAGGTCCAAAAGCCAAGGGGTAAGAGTTCCGGAAAGAAAATACATGCAGAAATTTTCATAGAAATTATTGAAAAAATTTCTCAGAGCTAATGGACATGTTTCAAAATTTAATGAACTCAGGAAATACACAATAGACTGAACAAAGCCATGCCAAGGCAATTCATTGTGAAATTTCATAATGCCCAAGGGTAAACTTAGATTCTCCTCCATAGAGAAATAACAGGGTCGTAAGGGTCAGGTCACAATGACATTAGACTTCTGTACCAGAAGGCACTTGAGCACTGCTAACATAGCCTGAAGGAATGTTTCCAAGCAGAACTGTATATTCAGCCCAACTATTAGTGCAGTATAAATAAAAAACAAAGGCATTTACAGACATATGTTGATAAATTTAAAAAAATACTTCCCAGTCTCTCGTTCTCAGAAAGCACCTGGAATCTATGTTCTGCTAAAATGAAGAAGTAAGCTGAAAAAGAGGAAGACATGGCCCAGGGAAACAGAAATTTCAACATAAGATCGCATCAGAGGAAATTTCTAGCTTGATAGTGAAGGAGAATACTGGAAACATCTATTTGGCAAACCTGAATTTCTACCAGTCCAGACTGGGACAGGAAGACAGAAGTCTCAAAAATGGTTTGCTCAAAGAAAAAGAAAAAATGTAATTGACGCATTATGTGATGGATGCCCATGATGTGGTTGTTGGTGTTATTGCCTCAGTTGTGTCCGGATCTCTGTGACCCTATGGACTGTAGTTCTCCAGGCTCCTCTGTCCGTGGGATTCTCCAGGCAAGAATACTAGAGTTGTAACCATTCCCTCCTCCAGGGGATCTTTCTGACCCAGTGATTGAACCCACGTCCTTTGCATCTCCTACACTGGCAGCCGAGTTATTTACAACCAGCACCACCTGGGAAGCCCTGATGGTGATAAATAAATGATAAACAAATAAATTAGTAGTAATAAATTAGTGATTACTCAGGTAGTTATGGGGCTTCCCTGGTGGCTCAGATGGTAGAGAATCTGCCTGTAATGCAGGAGACCCGGGTTCAGTCCCTGAGTCGGGACGATCCCCTGGAGAAGGGAATGGCTACACACTCCAGTATTCTTGCCTGGAGAATTCCATGGACAGAGGAGCCTGGTGGGCTACAGTCCAGGGCATTGCAAAGAGTCAGACACGACTGAATGACTAACACTTTCACTCGTTTCAGGTGATTCCCTGAAAAACAAATTGTACAAGATGTGAGTTGTATTAATAGTGAAATATGTATGTAGCTCAGGTGCAGACAATATTTACAAGGTCTAAAAATCTAAGAACCAAATTAGTTTAACTGAAACTTGTGATCTAAGTCTACTGGGAAAAGAAGGGAAGAGAGAATTGTGTATGGTGATGGGTAATGAAGGACTGATGTTGAAGCTGAAACTCCAATATTTTGGCCACCTGATGTGAAGAGCTGAATCATTTGAAAAGATCCTGATGCTGGGAAAGATTGAAGGTGGAAGGAGAAGGGAACTACAGAGGATGAGATGGTTAGAAGACATCACCGACTCAATGGACAAGAGTTTGGGTAAGCTCTGAGAGCTGGCGATGGCCTGGCATGCTGCGGTTGATGCGGTTGCAAAGAGTTGGACGTGACTGAGCAACTGAACTGACTGATTGAATGAAGTTAGAATTCTAAAGTCTCATCTTCCAGAGTAGGAGATCAATAGATAGTGCCTGAAGCTCCAGTACTTTGGTCACCTGATGCAAACAGCTGACTCATTGGAAAAAACCCTGATGCTGGGAATGATTGAAGACAGGAGGAGAAGGGGACAACAGAGGATGAGATGGTTGGAAGGCACCACTGATTCAGTGGTGAGGGACAGGGGCGTGCTTGGGGGTCGCAAGTCCATGGTGTTGCAAAGAGTTGGACACAACTTGATGACTAAACAACAAAAGCATTAAAGTGAACAACAGAAGCATTAACATAAATTTAATTTCAAGTGCTTACTTTTGAAGAATGGGATTCAGTGTGTGAGAGACGGATCTGGTGACTGTCATTTATTGTTATAAGTTTTGTAGTACAGTTTGACTTTTTTTTTTTTTGGCTGTGCTGGGTCTTCATTGAAGCACATGGGGGCTTCTATAATTGTGGCACGTGGGTTTAGATGCCCCTTGGCATTGTGGATCTTAGTTCCCCAACTGGGTATCAAACTTGTGTCCCTGGCATTGGAAGGTGAATTCTTAACCACTAGACCACCAAGAAAGTCCCTAGTTTGACTTTTGAAACTTTGTGTAGGTATTACATTGATTAAAAACTAAGGTGAAGCTTAATGCCTTTTCCCTCCCCACCAAATGAAACCCAAGAATGTTTGGAGACACTCTTTACTGTTGTAGAGCGCTATAAAAATATTGGGTGTTTTTTCATTGTGCAGAGTCACTGTCACACCGACTTGATGTATTTCTAGGTACTCTTTTCAGAACTTTCCCAAGTTACATAGAACTTCTTAGTCTGTTATTTTGTCTCAAGAGAAAATTCTACACATGGACATCACCAGACACTGGTCATAGCAAACACCCTCTTCCAGCAACACAAGAGAAGACTCTACACATGGACATCACCAGATGGTCAACACCGAACTCAGACAGATTATATTCTATGCAGCCAAAGACAGAGAAGCTCTATTCAGTCAACAAAAACAAGACCAGGAGCTCAGATCATGAACTCCTTATTACCAAATTCAGACTCAATTTGAAGAAAGTAGGGAAAACTGCTAGACCATTCAGGTATGACATAAATCAAATCCCTTATGATTATACAGTGGAAGTGAGAAATAGATTTAAGGGCCTAGATCTGATGGATAGAGTGCCTGATGAACTATGGAATGAGGTTCGTGACATTGTACAGGAGACAGGGATCAAGACCATCCACATGGAAAAGAAATGCAAAAAAGCAAAATGGCTGTCTGGGGAGGCCTTACAAATAGCT
>SJYX01020106.1:46078-94508 GCA_006410675.1 Oreotragus oreotragus
TGAAGGAGATCAACCCTGGGATTTCTTTGGAAGGAATGATGCTAAAGCTGAAACTCCAGTACTTTGGCTACCTCATGAGAAGAGTTGACTCATTGGAAAAGACTGATGTAGGGAGGGATTGGGGTAGGAGGAGAAGGGGACGACCGAGGATGAGATGGCTGGATGGCCTCACGGACTCAATGGACGTGAGTCTGAGTGAACTCCGGGAGATAGTGATGAACAGGGAGGCCTGGCGTGCTGCAATTCATGGGGTCGCGAAGAGTCAGACACGACTGAGCGACTGAACTGAACTGAACTGAAGACCTTCTATGTGATGTGGTTTCCAACCAGCCTTTCCATCTTCTTTTCTTCAATACTTGACTTCAGTTTCTTCCTATGTAAAGTTAGCGAAATAGATGAGATGCTCTCCATGGTTCTTTTCTTAGATCATCTGTGAAATCCATACGAAGGGACCATGTAAAATAAAGTACAGAACCAGTTCACCAATACTGAAGCAGACTTTTATCTAGTCTTCTGGAGAGAAGTGCTTTCCTGAAGTAGTTTTGTTTTATGGAATAATGGGTGAAAATAAATCCATACATTTTAGGATGCATTTTCTTTTTTTAATCTGTGATTATTATCATCCTGTAATGTAAGTTCTGATCTAGCTTATAGGGAGCTGTATGTAATAAGCCATTTCCTTTATAACTGTTGTGGTTTGTTGTGCTTTACTTTCCATTTGTGGTTACCTGTATGTGACATCACGTTCATGGAACTCTCTCATCTTACATGTGAATAATGTTTAACCTTGTAACCAAAGTACTTCAGTAGTTTGGTCTGAGTATTTGGTTATCTGATGGCTGATTTAGAAAGAATGGAAATAGATGGCGAACAGTTCTATTTACCATGCTAGAATGGCTTTAATCAGTTCAGTTCAGTTCAGTTCAGTTCCTCAGTCATGTCCAACTCTTTTTGCGACCCCATGGACTGCAGCACACCAGTCTTTCCTGTCTATCACCAGCTCCCAGAGCTTACTCAAACTCATGTCCATAGAGTCAGTGATGCCATTTAACCATCTCATCCTCTGTTGTCCCCTTCTTCTCCCACCTTCAATCTTGCCCAGCATCAGGGTCTTTGCCAATGAGCCAGTGCTTTACATCAGGTGGCCAAAGTATTGGAGTTTCAGCTTAGCATCAGTCCTTCCAATGAACACCCAGGACTGATCTCCTTTAGGATTGACTGGTTGGATCTCCTTGCAGTCCAAGGGACTCTCAAGAGTCTTCTCCAACACCACAGTTCAAAAGCATCAATTCTTCAGTGCTCAGCATTCTTTATAGTCCAACTCTCACATTCATATGACTACTGGAAAAACCAAAGCTTTGACTAGACAGACCTGTGTTGGCAAAGTAATGTCTCTGCTTTTGAATATGCTGTCTAGATTGGTCATAACTTTTCTTCCAAGGAGCAAGCATCTTTTAATTTTCTGGCTGCAGTCACCATCTGCAGTGATTTTGGAACCCGAAAATAAAGTTTCTCACTGTTTCCATTGTTTCCCCATCTATTTGCCATGAAGTGATGGGACCAGATGCCATGATCTTAGTTGTCTGAATGTTGAGCTTTAAGCCAACTTTTTCACTCTCCTCTTTTCACTTTCATCAAGAGGCTCTTTAGTTCTTCCTTGCTTTCTGCCATAAGGGTGGTGTCATCTGCATATCTGAGGTTATTGTTATTTCTCCTGGCAATCTTGATTCCAGCTTGTGCTTCATCCAGTCCAGCATTTCTCATGATGCAGTCTGTATGTAGTTAAATAAGAAGGGTGACAGTATACAGCCTTCTCGAACTTCTTTCCCAATTTGGAACCAGTCTGTTATTCCATGTCCAGTTCTAACTGTTGCTTCTTGACCTGCATACAGATTTCTCAAGAGGCAGGTTAGGTGGTCTGGTATTCCCATCTCTTNTATTGAACAACTATTGATCCAAAGCCATAGAAAAAGGAACCATATAATTGCTGTACTTATAGGGCGATCTTTTTAGCCTTTGTTCTCTCCTCATATTACTTCCCCCTCCCCTATGTTTAACCCTTTGAACTGCAACATTAGGCTCTTCTTTATCTCATAGACAATTCTCACTAGGTTTGGTTTCCTGTTTCCTGTAACATGTAACCTGAGGCAGATGCAACCTATTTGTTTTTAATGGAAAAATACTAAAATATTTTCGCTAAACTTTTTGTCGGTAGAATTGAGGACAGTTATGAGTCCATGAGCCCTAACCCATGTTTATCAAGCTACAGATTTCTACAGTGGAGCCTGTTTTGGAGAGTATAAACAGCATACTTGTCTAAATTGAAAGATTTATGTTGCCGACCCATGCAGTATGAGAGGCATTCCGGCAGAGCTCACTTTTCATTCATTTCCTGTTTTTCATGTCTTTAAAAATTTTTTTACCTCAGGGACCACGTAGTTAGAAACATCCACTGTGAGGGAAGATACTTAACAGGCTTTATTTTATTTTCCTGACGTCTTTGCCATGAGACGTGGACACTTAAGCGTTGTTATATTGTTTGACAGTACAGGAAGCGTGCAACAGAGATGTCACGGAAATCAGTAGATATGTGAATACAGACTCCACCCTCTTTTGGTCAGGACCTCCTTTCATCTTTCTGGTAACAAGAAGAGTACAGTAGCTTTGTAGCATTTTACCATAAGGGGTGAGAGGGAAGAATACCTTTTCTTATCCCTTTCACTTTCTGACCTATCTTTATGGATGCTGTCTTACAGCTGCTTATCAGGAGAAATGGGCTGTGGTGATAGTGATTAGGCTTCAGCATGGATTGAGTAAAACAAACAAAAAAAAAAACAAAAAAAAAACCACAACAGTTTGTCATGACTCAGGAGGCAGAAGAGACACTCTGTCCCTTTTGAGCTGTGTCTGAACAGGTCCCCATGATCCATGTAGGAAAGAAAGGCCTGACTTTTTGCGTTTCAGGACTACTCACCGGGAGACTCTCCGCCAGGGACCCCGCCAGCTTCCCCATCGTCCTCAGCTTGGCAGACGTTCCCTGAGGAGGGTTCTGACTCTCCGCAGTTTCGAAGACGGGCCCACACATTCAGCCACCCACCCTCAAGCACGAAGAGGAAGCTGAATTTGCAGGATGGCAAGGCCCATGGGGTTCGCTCCCCTCTTCTGAGGCAGAGTTCCAGCGAACAGTGCAGGTGAGTCCAAACCTCTCTCCAGAAACTGAAACCAAATTCTCCTGTCCCTGTGTTCTGACCACTGTGGAGTCGAGTTTTTGTGACTTCCTGCTGTAGCCAGTGTTTAGTTTCACTAAAGGAAGCAGGCAAGCTTTAAAGCATCCCCAAAGATCAAGGTTCAAACATTTTGGATGCAAGTATTTTTTTTAGAAAATAAGATATCATGATATTGTTTTATCTGAAAAACCTGCTGACAATACATGGTCCTCAGTGTCTCCTATGAAGGTGTTCATGAAGCAGCGGATTTGAAAATAACATAGCTGAGCTTCCTGTAAGCTTACAATGAAAATCACAAGGGTTAAAAAGAATCACTCATATTACCTTTATACATGGGGTAAAATTTGGCTGTTATTTAATTTCATAAAAATTAGCACCAAATGTGACAATTGTTAAAAATTTTATCTAGAATAAAATGATGTTTATAAAGAAGAATGCATATACTATAATTGACATGAGCATCCATTAGAAATTATCTCACATGATATTTAGGAAATACTTTAACAAAATAATTTAGCATTTGATAAGAGATAATAAAATTTGCAATTGTAGAATGATTATACTTCTTATTGTGTAGTACAAATCAGAATTTATATCCTGGGACTAATTTTGCTTCTCTTCTTTACCTATGAGTTTGGTTTAGGAAATAGTTTGATGGGGATTCCAGTCAGAGGGAAAAAATAAAATCAGAACTCTAAGTAAAAAAGATTAATTTTTAAATTAGTTGCTATTAAATTTACCAGCATTTCTTTTAAAAATATAATTGAATCCTCATTATTTTTTTAATAATTTCATATTATAAACAAGATATTTAAGATATATAAAAATAGTAGAACTAATTATCCTCGGATTTTTCTTTTATGAAAAAGAACTAAGTATTCATGTATCTAGCAAGCATTTTTTATGATCATTTATATTTTCCCAAAGCATTAAATATCTTTTTCCAGGAAAAGTTATTTTCAAGAATTTAAAGTATTAAAGGATAAATGATATCTCTATTTTCTTATATTTTCCACATTTTGTAATGTATATACTCAAAGAATTTCTGTCAATATGAGAAGATGCTACTTATATCATGGTAAACATTTGCTGTGAAAAGAATCTTCCGGAAAAAAATCTTTGTAGGCTACTTAAGGATTCAGATAAAACCATGGCTGCACAATTCTACAGGCTGCGAGAAAGAATATGGTCATTAACATTCATTAAGCCAAAGGTATTATGATGATTCCCAACAACCAAACATGTTGTTCTTAAATTTTTAGAAGCGTATATCTTTAAAATAATTAAGTCTTTGAACTACCGATAATCAGTTTTTCCTTCTGGAGCTTGTTTCCTGTAATTATTTGTGCTTTCCTACTTTTTCCCCTTGAAGGATATTTTGCAAGTTAAAATAAACACTTTTTGTCCTAAAATTGTTAAGAGCATTTTAGAGACAAACACATATGCTGAGAAACGCTGCATAGATGAGGAATTCAGTTTGTGAAACAATGAACCAGGTCATCATCATCTAATAGAGAACTGCATGGGATAAATTTTTTCCATATAAATTCAACCTTGATTACAATAATAGCACAAACCTGTGTATATGCTATTTCATAGTGAATGAAGATTGTTCCAGAATATAACTTAAGACGATTTGCTGTATTTTCTGTACTCAGCATCCTTCCACCAGCTCGGCGCATGCACAAGGAGTGTAATTCTTCCTCCAGTCTTCCAAGTCTTCATACTTCCTTCTCTGCCCCTTCCTTCACTGCCCCCTCTTTCCTGAAAAGCTTTTACCAGAATTCAGGTAGACTATCCCCACAGTATGAGAATGAAATCAGGTGAGATCAGTGTCCTCTGTTTGCAAAGCAACCTTTCTACAGTGATATACTGATATGTTACTAAAAAGTGGCTAATTAATTTGAGTGACATGAATGCATCTGTGTGTTGTGCCTGTTCTAACCAGTTTCTAATATATTGGTTCCAGTTCCAATTAATTTGAAGAAAACCTTTACAAACAAGTGTTTCAAAGCTTTTTCATGACATGATTATCTTACTTTGGGGACTATCTTTTTGTACTCTTTGTGTGTTTCTTTGCCTTGGGCCCCAGAGTCTGAGCTTTATTTTGTTTGGGGCAAGACCTATGCAAATATATACTAAGCAAACCTCCCCAATCATATCTCTTTCTTTTTTTTATTTTTAGCTTCTCTGGACATTTAAAGCCACTTATTTAAACAGCTGTACTAAAGTAATGGATATTATATATTTTTATTATTAAGTATATAGAATATTTCCTAGGTGTTTCACTGGTTTTTCAATGACATAGACTGACTTTTCTGAATCTCAGTGTTAGTCACATAATGGCTACAGGATCATATTGATAACAGCTCTTTCTGGCAGCATGAGGGATCTCTTGAATTCTGTACATGTTCAGTTTTATTTTGTTTTTGTCCCCCAGTATTGAAAGTGCATAACCTATTAAATCTTGTTCCTTGCTGTTATAACTACACAAAATTAAGTGTGGTGATTTTTTGAGAATTACCGTTAGATAATTTTTTAAATTCTGAATTCTTACTGATCTTGCAGATTCTCAGTGGGATATTCTAGCCTTTGGAAAGCAGTGGATTAAGCTGGAAATTCTCAAGGGGTTGTTGTTGGCTTAGAATTTTCTGAGATTCATTTTTATTTTTACATGTAGCTTGAATCATTCTTTTTTCTTGCTGTATAGTATTCCATTTAATACATCACAATTTTTCCATTCTCTTGCTAGTGGATATTTGTGTTGTTTCTATTTTTTGATAATTGATAATTCTTGCAGTCAAGGAGAGGGATATGTGCTGTCAACCAGGCTGCATGCCACTAAAATCTTCTTGGGTGTTCTTTCGGCCTCTTTTCTTTTAGACATACGGAATTCAAAAAGTTAGTATAATTAGGCAATGTACATTAACTTGTTAAATTATAATAACCCTTGAATTATCTCTGAATGTCTTTTGTCCATGTATGTCAAGCTCTTTTCATCCCAAAGCAAGCAATTAATATTGGCAATTAATAAAATTTTGAATCTGAACTGTCCTTTGAGTTAGTACAAAATTATGCTGAAATATTGAATTTCTTTTGAAGAAAGTTGACAAAGAATTGATTTTAAAAGGTTTTTACAGCCTCAACCTTATGTGAGAAGAAGAAAACCATAACAATTGCATTATGTATATGGAATATGCAATGAATTTAGAGAACTGATAGTTTAGATAATTGAGAACCGATAAAACATTTTACACATGTTAACATTAAAAATTTCAGTCTACCTCAGCTCTATAGTTCTACCTATTGATAAGAATATATCACTTTCAGTGACACCCATTTTCAGGTTCCTGCTGTTATGTTAAAGAGAACATCTAGAGAATTCCTGTTTTCTTCCAGAAACAGAACCATGTCTGAAGGTGACAATTAGGGACAGCCACCAAGAAGGTCAAGGATTAGCTGTGAATAGGTTTTAGAGTACAAAAGCAGTGACTATAAAAGATTATTATAGTTGTTAATTTCTGCTGAGGTATATGTATTATTCTTGTGCCAAGCTTCCCTTAGCCCACTACACCTCATTCTCATAGGAGCATATTGAAGTCAGAGGGCAAATATTTAATTTTGCATTGAAAAAAATGTACCTCTTTGTGGTGATCTTATTTGAAATGCGATGTTTAGACATATGGAAAACTTTTAAGTTTATAGGATCATTAGAAATACCTATCTTCTGAAATTTGTAGTGTTTTCTTGGTTCTGAGGAATTCTAAAAAATCAGAGAGCATTTTCTGGTATGTTTTTGTTTCCTTTTTGTACAGTGTTTTGTAACTGACAGCTTAGAATCAATAGGCCAAAAAGACACTTAAAATTTCATTAAAGGTTATGCCAGTTGTAAGCATCTGGCTCCATGGATTATCACAGTGAACATCCCACATCACCCCAACTCAGTCAACACATGGAATGCTGCCAGCACCCTAGCAGCTCCTCCCAGTTCCCCACCCAATCTCTACTCCTCATCCTGACCTCAGATGCCATAGTTGTTTTGCCTGGTTTTGGGCTTTCTATAAATGGAATGATACAGCATAAATTCTTTTATATCTGGCTTTTTTCACGGAATAATAGTTTATGAGAAATATTCTTTTATGTGTACTTCACTTTATTCATTTGTATTGCTGAAGAGTATTTCATTTACTACATCACAATTCATTCCTTTTCCGGTGGACAGGTAGGTTATTTCTAGTTTTTTGTTTTTTATGGAGTACTCTCCCTGGATAGGGGTTTCCCAGGTGATTCAGTGGTCAAGAATCCACCTGCAAATGCAGGAGATGCAGGAGACATGGGCTCTATCCCTGGGTCGAAAAGATATCTGGGAGGAGGAAACGGCAACCCACTCCAGTATTTGTGCCTGGAGAATTTCACGGACACGGGATCCCGGTGGGCTACCATCCATGGGATCATAGCGTGTTGGACACCACTGAGTGGCTGAGCATGCATGCACGCTCCCTGGATATTATCTGTGTCTGCACTGGCACATACTTGTGCATTGTTAGTAACTATCTACACAGTAGCAAAATTGTTGGACAGAATTCACTCTTCATAGGTTTATTTCAATTAGTCAATCACTTTGACATAAATTTACTACAGCCTTGGAGAAAGATTTTTTTTTTAATTAGTATCATAAAATAGCTTCAAATTTATAGGAAAATTGTAAAACTATTAGGGAGAACTGCTAAACCTTTATCCATATTCATCCATTTTTAACATTTGCCACATTTGCTTTATCATTCTGTTCCCATGTATACATGCATACGTATATGCATATATATTTTGTTATTCTAAGCCATTTGTGAGTAGATTGCAGATAACATGTCCTGTTACTCTGAATCCTTCAGTGTGTGTTTGCTAAGAATGAAGATATTCAAGAGTGTGGCTTTAAGCCAGGAATTTCTGAACTCTACATCTCTCATTATCACTGGTTTCAGAGAAAAAGATGTGTATAAGAGACATTCTCTGCCCCTTCCTTCACTGCCCCCTCTTTCCTGAAAAGCTTTTACCAGAATTCAGGTAGACTATCCCCACAGTATGAGAATGAAATCAGGTGAGATCAGTGTCCTCTGTTTGCAAAGCAACCTTTCTGAAGTGATATACTGATATGTTACTAAAAAGTGGCTAATTAATTTGAGTGACATGAATGCATCTGTGTGTTGTGCCTGTTCTAACCAGTTTCTAATATATTGGTTCCAGTTCCAATTAATTTGAAGAAAACCTTTACAAACAAGTGTTTCAAAGCTTTTTCATGACATGATTATCTTACTTTGGGGACTATCTTTTTGTACTCTTTGTGTGTTTCTTTGCCTTGGGCCCCAGAGTCTGAGCTTTATTTTGTTTGGGGCAAGACCTATGCAAATATATACTAAGCAAACCTCCCCAATCATATCTCTTTCTTTTTTTTATTTTTAGCTTCTCTGGACATTTAAAGCCACTTATTTAAACAGCTGTACTAAAGTAATGGATATTATATATTTTTATTATTAAGTATATAGAATATTTCCTAGGTGTTTCACTGGTTTTTCAATGACATAGACTGACTTTTCTGAATCTCAGTGTTAGTCACATAATGGCTACAGGATCATATTGATAACAGCTCTTTCTGGCAGCATGAGGGATCTCTTGAATTCTGTACATGTTCAGTTTTATTTTGTTTTTGTCCCCCAGTATTGAAAGTGCATAACCTATTAAATCTTGTTCCTTGCTGTTATAACTACACAAAATTAAGTGTGGTGATTTTTTGAGAATTACCGTTAGATAATTTTTTAAATTCTGAATTCTTACTGATCTTGCAGATTCTCAGTGGGATATTCTAGCCTTTGGAAAGCAGTGGATTAAGCTGGAAATTCTCAAGGGGTTGTTGTTGGCTTAGAATTTTCTGAGATTCATTTTTATTTTTACATGTAGCTTGAATCATTCTTTTTTCTTGCTGTATAGTATTCCATTTAATACATCACAATTTTTCCATTCTCTTGCTAGTGGATATTTGTGTTGTTTCTATTTTTTGATAATTGATAATTCTTGCAGTCAAGGAGAGGGATATGTGCTGTCAACCAGGCTGCATGCCACTAAAATCTTCTTGGGTGTTCTTTCGGCCTCTTTTCTTTTAGACATACGGAATTCAAAAAGTTAGTATAATTAGGCAATGTGCATTAACTTGTTAAATTATAATAACCCTTGAATTATCTCTGAATGTCTTTTGTCCATGTATGTCAAGCTTACTGAACTGAACTTAACCATTCCCAACATAGAGGAGCCTTTAAACTTAAATGACCATAGCCTGGTGTTAACCATGAATTTAAGGTCATACATTTGAGATGCTGCCTCCTGGGCTGCAGTCCTCATTTTCCCCAAATAAAACTTAATTCACAACTCTCACGTCGTACATCTTTTTTTAGTCGACATTTCTATCTATTCAACTGAAGCTTTCTCTCGGTGGGACAGAACACATTATTGGCTGACTAACTGTTCTCTCAAGCTTTTGACTGTTTGGAGATAGTATATTTGGGGGAACAGTATTGAACAACTATTGATCCAAAGCCATAGAAAAAGGAACCATATAATTGCTGTACTTATAGGGCGATCTTTTTAGCCTTTGTTCTCTCCTCATATTACTTCCCCCTCCCCTATGTTTAACCCTTTGAGCTGCAACATTAGGCTCTTCTTTATCTCATAGACAATTCTCACTAGGTTTGGTTTCCTGTTTCCTGTAACATGTAACCTGAGGCAGATGCAACCTATTTGTTTTTAATGGAAAAATACTAAAATATTTTCGCTAAACTTTTTGTCGGTAGAATTGAGGACAGTTATGAGTCCATGAGCCCTAACCCATGTTTATCAAGCTACAGATTTCTACAGTGGAGCCTGTTTTGGAGAGTATAAACAGCATACTTGTCTAAATTGAAAGATTTATGTTGCCGACCCATGCAGTATGAGAGGCATTCCGGCAGAGCTCACTTTTCATTCATTTCCTGTTTTTCATGTCTTTAAAAATTTTTTTACCTCAGGGACCACGTAGTTAGAAACATCCACTGTGAGGGAAGATACTTAACAGGCTTTATTTTATTTTCCTGACGTCTTTGCCATGAGACGTGGACACTTAAGCGTTGTTATATTGTTTGACAGTACAGGAAGCGTGCAACAGAGATGTCACGGAAATCAGTAGATATGTGAATACAGACTCCACCCTCTTTTGGTCAGGACCTCCTTTCATCTTTCTGGTAACAAGAAGAGTACAGTAGCTTTGTAGCATTTTACCATAAGGGGTGAGAGGGAAGAATACCTTTTCTTATCCCTTTCACTTTCTGGCCTATCTTTATGGATGCTGTCTTACAGCTGCTTATCAGGAGAAATGGGCTGTGGTGATAGTGATTAGGCTTCAGCATGGATTGAGTAAAACAAACAAAAAAAAACCAAAAAAAAAACCACAACAGTTTGTCATGACTCAGGAGGCAGAAGAGACACTCTGTCCCTTTTGAGCTGTGTCTGAACAGGTCCCCATGATCCATGTAGGAAAGAAAGGCCTGACTTTTTGCGTTTCAGGACTACTCACCGGGAGACTCTCCGCCAGGGACCCCGCCAGCTTCCCCATCGTCCTCAGCTTGGCAGACGTTCCCTGAGGAGGGTTCTGACTCTCCGCAGTTTCGAAGACGGGCCCACACATTCAGCCACCCACCCTCAAGCACGAAGAGGAAGCTGAATTTGCAGGATGGCAAGGCCCATGGGGTTCGCTCCCCTCTTCTGAGGCAGAGTTCCAGCGAACAGTGCAGGTGAGTCCAAACCTCTCTCCAGAAACTGAAACCAAATTCTCCTGTCCCTGTGTTCTGACCACTGTGGAGTCGAGCTTTTGTGACTTCCTGCTGTAGNGATGGCAAGGCCCATGGGGTTCGCTCCCCTCTTCTGAGGCAGAGTTCCAGCGAACAGTGCAGGTGAGTCCAAACCTCTCTCCAGAAACTGAAACCAAATTCTCCTGTCCCTGTGTTCTGACCACTGTGGAGTCGAGCTTTTGTGACTTCCTGCTGTAGCCAGTGTTTAGTTTCACTAAGGGAAGCAGGCAAGCTTTAAAGCATCCCCAAAGATCAGGGTTCAAACATTTTGGATGCAAGTATTTTTTTTAGAAAATAAGATATCATGACATTGTTTTATCTGAAAAACCTGCTGACAATACATGGTCCTCAGTGTCTCCTATGAAGGTGTTCATGAAGCAGCAAATTTGAAAATAACATAGCTGAGCTTCCTGTAAGCTTACAATGAAAATCACAAGGGTTAAAAAGAATCACTCATATTACCTTTATACATGGGGTAAAATTTGGCTGTTATTTAATTTCATAAAAATTAGCACCAAATGTGACAATTGTTAAAAATTTTATCTAGAATAAAATGATGTTTATAAAGAAGAATGCATATACTATAATTGACATGAGCATCCATTAGAAATTATCTCACATGATATTTAGGAAATACTTTAACAAAATAATTTAGCATTTGATAAGAGATAATAAAATTTGCAATTGTAGAATGATTATACTTCTTATTGTATAGTACAAATCAGAATTTATATCCTAGGACTAATTTTGTTTCTCTTCTTTACCTATGAGTTTGGTTTAGGAAGTAGTTTGATGGGGATTCCAGTCAGAGGGAAAAAATAAAATCAGAACTCTAAGTAAAAAAGATTAATTTTTAAATTAGTTGCTATTAAATTTACCAGCATTTCTTTTAAAAATATAATTGAATCCTCATTANTGCAATTGTAGAATGATTATACTTCTTATTGTGTAGTACAAATCAGAATTTATATCCTGGGACTAATTTTGCTTCTCTTCTTTACCTATGAGTTTGGTTTAGGAAATAGTTTGATGGGGATTCCAGTCAGAGGGAAAAAATAAAATCAGAACTCTAAGTAAAAAAGATTAATTTTTAAATTAGTTGCTATTAAATTTACCAGCATTTCTTTTAAAAATATAATTGAATCCTCATTATTTTTTTAATAATTTCATATTATAAACAAGATATTTAAGATATATAAAAATAGTAGAACTAATTATCCTCGGATTTTTCTTTTATGAAAAAGAACTAAGTATTCATGTATCTAGCAAGCATTTTTTATGATCATTTATATTTTCCCAAAGCATTAAATATCTTTTTCCAGGAAAAGTTATTTTCAAGAATTTAAAGTATTAAAGGATAAATGATATCTCTATTTTCTTATATTTTCCACATTTTGTAATGTATATACTCAAAGAATTTCTGTCAATATGAGAAGATGCTACTTATATCATGGTAAACATTTGCTGTGAAAAGAATCTTCCGGAAAAAAATCTTTGTAGGCTACTTAAGGATTCAGATAAAACCATGGCTGCACAATTCTACAGGCTGCGAGAAAGAATATGGTCATTAACATTCATTAAGCCAAAGGTATTATGATGATTCCCAACAACCAAACATGTTGTTCTTAAATTTTTAGAAGCGTATATCTTTAAAATAATTAAGTCTTTGAACTACCGATAATCAGTTTTTCCTTCTGGAGCTTGTTTCCTGTAATTATTTGTGCTTTCCTACTTTTTCCCCTTGAAGGATATTTTGCAAGTTAAAATAAACACTTTTTGTCCTAAAATTGTTAAGAGCATTTTAGAGACAAACACATATGCTGAGAAACGCTGCATAGATGAGGAATTCAGTTTGTGAAACAATGAACCAGGTCATCATCATCTAATAGAGAACTGCATGGGATAAATTTTTTCCATATAAATTCAACCTTGATTACAATAATAGCACAAACCTGTGTATATGCTATTTCATAGTGAATGAAGATTGTTCCAGAATATAACTTAAGACGATTTGCTGTATTTTCTGTACTCAGCATCCTTCCACCAGCTCGGCGCATGCACAAGGAGTGTAATTCTTCCTCCAGTCTTCCAAGTCTTCATACTTCCTTCTCTGCCCCTTCCTTCACTGCCCCCTCTTTCCTGAAAAGCTTTTACCAGAATTCAGGTAGACTATCCCCACAGTATGAGAATGAAATCAGGTGAGATCAGTGTCCTCTGTTTGCAAAGCAACCTTTCTACAGTGATATACTGATATGTTACTAAAAAGTGGCTAATTAATTTGAGTGACATGAATGCATCTGTGTGTTGTGCCTGTTCTAACCAGTTTCTAATATATTGGTTCCAGTTCCAATTAATTTGAAGAAAACCTTTACAAACAAGTGTTTCAAAGCTTTTTCATGACATGATTATTTTACTTTGGGGACTATCTTTTTGTACTCTTTGTGTGTTTCTTTGCCTTGGGCCCCAGAGTCTGAGCTTTATTTTGTTTGGGGCAAGACCTATGCAAATATATACTAAGCAAACCTCCCCAATCATATCTCTTTCTTTTTTTTATTTTTAGCTTCTCTGGACATTTAAAGCCACTTATTTAAACAGCTGTACTAAAGTAATGGATATTATATATTTTTATTATTAAGTATATAGAATATTTCCTAGGTGTTTCACTGGTTTTTCAATGACATAGACTGACTTTTCTGAATCTCAGTGTTAGTCACATAATGGCTACAGGATCATATTGATAACAGCTCTTTCTGGCAGCATGAGGGATCTCTTGAATTCTGTACATGTTCAGTTTTATTTTGTTTTTGTCCCCCAGTATTGAAAGTGCATAACCTATTAAATCTTGTTCCTTGCTGTTATAACTACACAAAATTAAGTGTGGTGATTTTTTGAGAATTACCGTTAGATAATTTTTTAAATTCTGAATTCTTACTGATCTTGCAGATTCTCAGTGGGATATTCTAGCCTTTGGAAAGCAGTGGATTAAGCTGGAAATTCTCAAGGGGTTGTTGTTGGCTTAGAATTTTCTGAGATTCATTTTTATTTTTACATGTAGCTTGAATCATTCTTTTTTCTTGCTGTATAGTATTCCATTTAATACATCACAATTTTTCCATTCTCTTGCTAGTGGATATTTGTGTTGTTTCTATTTTTTGATAATTGATAATTCTTGCAGTCAAGGAGAGGGATATGTGCTGTCAACCAGGCTGCATGCCACTAAAATCTTCTTGGGTGTTCTTTCGGCCTCTTTTCTTTTAGACATACGGAATTCAAAAAGTTAGTATAATTAGGCAATGTACATTAACTTGTTAAATTATAATAACCCTTGAATTATCTCTGAATGTCTTTTGTCCATGTATGTCAAGCTCTTTTCATCCCAAAGCAAGCAATTAATATTGGCAATTAATAAAATTTTGAATCTGAACTGTCCTTTGAGTTAGTACAAAATTATGCTGAAATATTGAATTTCTTTTGAAGAAAGTTGACAAAGAATTGATTTTAAAAGGTTTTTACAGCCTCAACCTTATGTGAGAAGAAGAAAACCATAACAATTGCATTATGTATATGGAATATGCAATGAATTTAGAGAACTGATAGTTTAGATAATTGAGAACCGATAAAACATTTTACACATGTTAACATTAAAAATTTCAGTCTACCTCAGCTCTATAGTTCTACCTATTGATAAGAATATATCACTTTCAGTGACACCCATTTTCAGGTTCCTGCTGTTATGTTAAAGAGAACATCTAGAGAATTCCTGTTTTCTTCCAGAAACAGAACCATGTCTGAAGGTGACAATTAGGGACAGCCACCAAGAAGGTCAAGGATTAGCTGTGAATAGGTTTTAGAGTACAAAAGCAGTGACTATAAAAGATTATTATAGTTGTTAATTTCTGCTGAGGTATATGTATTATTCTTGTGCCAAGCTTCCCTTAGCCCACTACACCTCATTCTCATAGGAGCATATTGAAGTCAGAGGGCAAATATTTAATTTTGCATTGAAAAAAATGTACCTCTTTGTGGTGATCTTATTTGAAATGCGATGTTTAGACATATGGAAAACTTTTAAGTTTATAGGATCATTAGAAATACCTATCTTCTGAAATTTGTAGTGTTTTCTTGGTTCTGAGGAATTCTAAAAAATCAGAGAGCATTTTCTGGTATGTTTTTGTTTCCTTTTTGTACAGTGTTTTGTAACTGACAGCTTAGAATCAATAGGCCAAAAAGACACTTAAAATTTCATTAAAGGTTATGCCAGTTGTAAGCATCTGGCTCCATGGATTATCACAGTGAACATCCCACATCACCCCAACTCAGTCAACACATGGAATGCTGCCAGCACCCTAGCAGCTCCTCCCAGTTCCCCACCCAATCTCTACTCCTCATCCTGACCTCAGATGCCATAGTTGTTTTGCCTGGTTTTGGGCTTTCTATAAATGGAATGATACAGCATAAATTCTTTTATATCTGGCTTTTTTCACGGAATAATAGTTTATGAGAAATATTCTTTTATGTGTACTTCACTTTATTCATTTGTATTGCTGAAGAGTATTTCATTTACTACATCACAATTCATTCCTTTTCCGGTGGACAGGTAGGTTATTTCTAGTTTTTTGTTTTTTATGGAGTACTCTCCCTGGATAGGGGTTTCCCAGGTGATTCAGTGGTCAAGAATCCACCTGCAAATGCAGGAGATGCAGGAGACATGGGCTCTATCCCTGGGTCGAAAAGATATCTGGGAGGAGGAAACGGCAACCCACTCCAGTATTTGTGCCTGGAGAATTTCACGGACACGGGATCCCGGTGGGCTACCATCCATGGGATCATAGCGTGTTGGACACCACTGAGTGGCTGAGCATGCATGCACGCTCCCTGGATATTATCTGTGTCTGCACTGGCACATACTTGTGCATTGTTAGTAACTATCTACACAGTAGCAAAATTGTTGGACAGAATTCACTCTTCATAGGTTTATTTCAATTAGTCAATCACTTTGACATAAATTTACTACAGCCTTGGAGAAAGATTTTTTTTTTAATTAGTATCATAAAATAGCTTCAAATTTATAGGAAAATTGTAAAACTATTAGGGAGAACTGCTAAACCTTTATCCATATTCATCCATTTTTAACATTTGCCACATTTGCTTTATCATTCTGTTCCCATGTATACATGCATACGTATATGCATATATATTTTGTTATTCTAAGCCATTTGTGAGTAGATTGCAGATAACATGTCCTGTTACTCTGAATCCTTCAGTGTGTGTTTGCTAAGAATGAAGATATTCAAGAGTGTGGCTTTAAGCCAGGAATTTCTGAACTCTACATCTCTCATTATCACTGGTTTCAGAGAAAACATCATATGCACACAATTACCATGATATCTGCAACTATTCAAAATAGAAAGGAAGAGGTCCATAAAACTATGTAATATACTTTTCCTTTGAGTAGCTCATATCTTATTAGAGGCATAGTGTGGATCTGTAAATATTTACAGACTTCCCTAGTGGCTCAGACGGTAAAGCCTCTGTCTACAGTGCAGGAGACCTGGGTTTGATCCCTCAGTTGGGAAGATCCCCTGGAGAAGGAAATGGCAGTCCACTCCAGGACTATTGCCTGGAAAATCCTATGGACAGAGGAGCCTGGTAGGCTACAGCCCATGGGGTCGCAAAGAGTCGGACATGACTGAATGACTTCACTTCAAAGTATAGAGTAGGTTAACACATAGGTTAGCAAACACTATTTAAAGAGCATGATCATTTGAAATTTGAAATTCAGATTAGCCATCCTTCTCCAGGACCACTATTTTTAATTATTAAAAACATGTAGATTATTGTTATTAAGCAGGTTGAGAAAAAGAAGCCAAGATACTTTTAATATCATGGTTTACTTAGAAGTAGGTTCATTTTACAACAGTGAAATGCTAAAGGAAAGGGAGTACATATATGTTTTGTTTACCTTACTTCAAGTTAATTCTTAAAAACTTAATATTATTTCATTGTGTAGTAACTGAAATATAATTATGCATAATCTGATGGTATATTTACATAACGTCCATTTAGCAAATATAATATATCCTTTATAAACAAGCATCTGTTTCCTCCTTATTGTTGCTTCTCAGCTTTTGAGCCTATATTTGAAAAATTTATATTGAAATTCACTGGTCAAATGATAGTCATTTCATCTACTTCTAAAACTTTTCAGTGACAAAATAGGTTTTTGCTGACAAGTACTTTGTGGTGTAGTTTGGTTCTATAGTTTTCTCATATTATCTGATAAAAATAGTGTAATTACTCATGGTACAATATTGAAATTATTTGTACTTTATTGATGTCTTATGGGAATGCCTTTTTATCCTAAATCCTGGTTTTGGACATCACTCTTTTTCTGTGCTAATGCTGTTCCTTGTTTTCCTGTGGTACTAGACAAGACACTGCTTCAGAATCAAGGTGATTAGAGGTCTAAATATTTTCATTTACAAACTCATTAATTCTTCTAACTTTACCAGTCACTTAAAAAATCAGTTTTGGCTGTCTTCTCCATGCATGCCATCCTTCCAGTGATGTGAGGGGTATATAGTAGGGGAAAAATGACTCCTGGTGTAATCAAAGATTATGAATGATCATATAAAAGATTGATTGTAAACAAATCCTGTTTCTACTCTATTCCACTTTGACATTTCCTTAGGACTCTGCTGTGGCCCTCAGTAGAGATTAATTCAAATTTGAAACTAATGGAAGTAAGTGAATTTGCTAGTTTGTAGGTACATATGTACATTTAAGGAGTTTATTTCAAATCCCAAGTAGATGCAGAAATAAGAATCCTAAAAGAAATCAAATCTGGTTTTTACTGAAAAATATTCTTAGTCCATTTCTGTTCATCTTAATTGCTGACACATGGGTTACTTTGAGACACTGCTGTGGCCTTCCAGACCTCCCACTGGGCTGGACACAGGAAAACACCTACTTCCTTTTTATGGAAGTCTGACCACATCTGTGATGACATTTCTTCCTCCTGACACACATGCTTTCTGTGGTAAATGTCCAGAATCACTGCTGAATAGCTCAACTGAAAATGATTATTCTTTCCTAGTTTCTATGCTTTGCTCATATCACAGGCCCAGTGGAAAACAGACATTGCTATCTTCCTGTTGGGGTCACTGACATTTAGATTTCTTTCTAATGGGAGTTAAAATCCAGTATAAAAGATTGGGCTAGCATGAGATGTTCAAAGAAAAAAAATTATTTGGGGCCACATTGATAAGATAAAAAGTGACTGAGATTTGTAATTGACCTACATTTTTTAATGGTTGCATGTAAGACCATTTCAGTAATATTTCTTATCTACTTCCAAAAGCCCAATGGAAATGTTAAGATTTTCTGTGTCCTTCTAGAAGTTTCTACTATAAGCATGGAAGTAGGTCTGTGGTCATCTGGCCTTAGTGGTCATCTGGCCTATTATTTTATATATGGTTAGACTGAACCCCTGATATAATTTATATAACATTAAGTTATAAGAATGTGAGTAAGCAAATGAGCTCCCTAGAGATATTTAAAATTCCAGTGCAAAGAACTTAATTAAAAAAATTTTTTTCATTCAGTCTAGAGTTTAGGAAATAAAATTCTTTGTTCGTGTTCTTTTTTTGTTTTACACATTGATGAATCTATCTCATTTGATTCAGCTTAACTGATTTCCACTCAATTAGCTCATTCTCAGTTTTATTTAATTAGTGAAGATATTCCATAGGATGGTAGATGGGTACCCAGTTGAAACCAGGGCTTACATAAGCTATTAGTCCACCTAAAGTAATTATGAATTAAATCATACTATGGGCCTTGTGGGAAAAACTCTCAAATTGCAATGCCATGTTATTCCATGCAGCCTTTCTTGAGGCATTTACAAAGAGAAACCCTTTTCAGATTTCTGTTAAATGGTTTTCTTTTTGTTGTTATTGTTATTGTTTAGTGGATTAGTTGTGTCCGACTCTTTTGCGACCCCATGGACCTACCAGGATCCTCTGTCTATGGGATTTCTCAGGCAAGAATACTGGAGTAGGTTGTCATTTCCTTCTCCAATATATGTTGGTATATATATTAATGTGTTTTCTATTTGATCCTCCTATTTAAAAATAAAAAAGCGTTTACATTTTGAAATCCAGTGGTTTCAAAAGAAAACGAAGTGAGACATTTACGTAAATGAACACATAATATAGTAATACTCTAAATAATGTAAAATGACATTATTCCATTAAAAAAAAAAAAAGGAAAGAGAAGTACTGACCTAAAGACTTAATGCTAATTACAGATTGATTTTTTACCCTAGAAATACAGGGGAACCTGGAGTCCTAACAGCTTTATTTTTATGAACCAGTAGGGCTTTGTCTGAACTAATGCAAAGGGTATTTACGTTGCCATAGTACACTATTGAGCCTAAGTGTCTGGTTTCTGGATTGCCTGGGTTTGAATCCTGACTCTCCCACTATATCCCTGAGACTGCTGGCAAATGACTTAGCTTCTTTCTGCCTCAGTTTTCTCAGTAAAAATAGGAATTGTAATACCATCTACCCCATATAGTTGCTGTGAGGTTGAAATGAGTTCATATTTAGGAAATGCCTAGAACAGTGCCTGGCACATGGTATGTCTATTTCTTTTAGCTTTATTATTACTATAAAAAATACATGTTGTTTTGTTTTTAATTTTGCTCCAAAGGTAGACATTACCTAGGATTACTTAAAGGAGAAACTGAAGTGAAAACTAATATTGTAGTAAAAAAAAAAAAAAAAAGCAAAAAACAAACAAAAATTAAAAAGTTCAAACAAAAATTTACCCTCTCAGCCTGGTGAAGTTTCCGAAATGAGAGAAAGAATTAAAAAAAAAAAAATTTTCTTTTCACCTGTGGTTTTGGTGACATATTTAAGGAGCCTTACTCTAATTCAAAATCTTGAAGATTTACTCATATATTTTCTTCTATGAGTTTCATAATTGTTTTACATTTTTTAATTGAAGGATAATTGCTTTATAGAATTTTGTGGTTTTCTGTCATACATCAACAAGAATCAACCATAGGGAGATTAATAATTTTGATGCACATGGTTTTGATTCTTAAAATTACTGCCTTAGGAATGTTAGGTTGCTGATTAAATCTGAATCAAAAAGTGAAGTGCCATAAGTGGCACGTGCACACTGCCTGTTGAAACCCTTTTCTGGACCCGGACTTCTGGATACACGTTTTTCTTAGTAGATGAAGCATGGCAATTTTTGCCTTATCTTGGCCACCAAACTGCTTTTTCAGGATGTTGTTTTCTAGTACATGTTAGAGGGTCAATGATCTGTTATATAAGTTTTTCCTTTTCATATAATATTATCTTATATTTTGACGGTTAATTTTTGACTTATTACTGGCCATTAAATTCCAGACAAATGAGGAAAATGTATCTTTTTGGCAGTTTATTTAGATTACAGAATTTTAAGGTTTAGATATTATGAAATTTTTAAATTTATAACAGCGAGCTGATATAAGGGTACATTATGCACCAGTTTTATAACCTATTCCCCCCAAATTGTATATTTTACAGACAATAATGAAAATGACATGGGTTCTTCTCAATTGTACTTTTAGTACTACCCAGACACTTGCTATGTTATTAACACCAAATTTGAAAAGATCTTTTTAATTCCAGCTTTAAAATAAAAAAGTTTCAGAATCCCTTTGCTTTGGTTTATTCTAATTTTGTTGCTAGATATACTAAGCATTAAAAGAAATGACTATTTATTGAACACTTATCCTGTGAGGCATTGAAATTGTTGCTTTTACATAAGTCACTTAGCTTCCTAGGATTAACTTGTAAATTGGATACTCTTATGTCAGTCAATGTGTTACTATCTGGAAAAAAAGATGCCTTATGTTGTTTATTATGAATTGTCATTGTTAGTACTTACCATTGACACCTTAGTCTGTGCTTTTGGGAAATGAAGCTATTAGAACTTTTTGCCAGAAAAACTTGAAAATCATGATTATCAACAAAAGATTTTAGGAAGGTAGATCTTTTATTTATTCCTGACCAGCCAAGCCAACATGAGTTTGATGAAACTCCGGGAGATAGTGAAGACCAGCCCATGGGGTCACAAAGAGCCGGAGACTAGCGAGTAAGAACAGCAGCAATATCAATGTATTCCACAGATATTTGTTGAGTTTGTTGTTCAGTTGCTAAGTCATGTCCAATTCTTTTGGAGAAGGCAATGGCGCCCCACTCCAGTGCTCTTGCTTGGAAAATTCCATGGACGGAGGAGCCTGGTAGGCTGCATTCCATGGGGTCGCGAAGAGTCGGACACGACTGAGCGACTTCACTTGCACTTTTCACTTTCATGCATTGGAGAAGGAAATGGCAACCCACTCCAGTGTTCTTGCCTGGAGAGTCCCAGAGATGGGGGAGCCTGGTGGGCTGCCGTCTATGGGGTCGCACAGAGTCAGACACGACTGACGTGACTTAGCAGTAGCAGTCCAATTCTTTGTGACCTTGTGGACCATAGCACGCCAGGCTCCTCTGTCCATGAAATTTACCAGGCAAGAATACAGGAGTGGTTTGCCATTTCCTTCTCCAGGGTTTCTTCCTGCCTCAGAGATCGAACCCGCATCTCTTGCATTGGCAGGCGGGTTCTTTACCACTGAGCCACCAGGGAAACCCTTTTTGTTGAGGGCTTACCATTAATTACCAGTTGCTATACTAGGAGCTAGAAATACATCCTTGAGTTGGGCATTTAACACATAACTGCCAAACACTTATATAAATAGTGTTATACAAATGAAGATACAGGGTACAGTTAAGAATGTTTCTTAGGATATAGCTATTATAAATAGACAATTATAGTTCCCCAAAGGAAAATATTGAATTAAGGCTTTCCAAAGGGGAAGTAAAGGTGGACATATTCAGTCAGTATTACAGAGAGTGGTGAACTGTGGACACATATTAAGGTTATGACATTATCCAGGATACATAACAAAATGGGCTTGACTCTACTGGGATGTGCCTCAGCTACTTCCTGAAGTATCATGGTTCAGCATGTCACTGGCTGTCTGTGAAGTAGCTCAAAAGTATGTCTTTTTCCTAACCTTAATTTACCTGATCTAGAAAGATAGATCAAGATTAGAAACAACTGAATGACGTGCTAACTATTAGTATGGATAGGCAAAGTAAATACAAATACAACAGACAAGGGCTGACTGACTCTTCTGAATTCTGATCGTCTCAGCCTTAGGGAGTTCCTCTGAGTATGTGAGTGAGGTGATGGCTTTTCTAGCTGAGTTTCATTTCTGCACTAACTACTAACACTGCTTGGTTCCATCAGAAATTTCACACCTTCACTTGTTGGAATCACCACATGCAAATATTGTTCGTCATTCTCTCAGGAAGCTCAGAGACTTTAAAATGTAAAAAAGCAAAATATTCCCACCACCATGAGTGGCAACAGTTACTGTATGGTGTTTTGGCTGCTAACATAATTGGTCTCAAAAGTTAAGTTTGAGTCATAATGACCTTCTAAAAAAATGACCTTTTCCTGCAGATAGCCCCAGCAGAATTTAGAGTACTCTTTTCTAGAAAATGAAATTCTTAGAGCAGACCAGCATTACTGTATGTTCATATTACAAAGCATTAAGGTAGAAAGATGTGACATCCCCAACTGCCTACCTCACCCCTGCCGCCCTAAGAAAGTTAAGGAAAGTGATTCTGGGATCAAATAATTTAAACAAGTTAGGGAATTTCTGTATACTATTGCCTTTGGTGAGTCACAGTGCATGCCTGCATATTATGGTCTCTAAGAAGTCCTGCTCTAAAGAAATCTGTTTAGTATTTTAACATGCAACTTATCCAGTTGATTTGGCCACACTTTTTTCTTTAATATATCACTTAACAGTAATCCCAAGGTTGACTGTCCTGTCTTTGTTCAGGTTATTTTCTATCATGATCCAACTATTGGTGGTTAACACTTTCGAGATGGATTGTAACAGTTAGAGGCAACTAGAAGCTATCTTATCAGTCCATTCTATAAAGGCTATAAGAAAAGCTCTTTATGATCTTTTAATAAAGTATTTACAATGTTTAGAATCTACTACTAATTGAAATTCTTTCAACAAATGACGAGGTCATTAGTTAAGCAGCCTTTGCTCCTCTGTATAAGCGCTTCTATTTCTCAGGATAGAACTTGGAGTGGTTGGCTCCTATGGAAAGAGTAGAAACAGGTGAGCTTCTGGTAGGTGGGCTGTGCCTGGACTGCACCTGTCCCGGGATGTCATGGCCTGGGTGATCCGTGTGCCTCGCGATGCATCGCTCCATGTTGCCTGTGGCTTGTGCTTGCCCCTAGGTAGAACTTGTGACTGGCTTGTGCTACCGTTTTGTTATGGAAGATCACGTTACGCAGTTTCCTTTACGAGTTATCTATTTCTGTGCTTTCCACAGTGATGGAGAGGGGAGAAAAAGGACCTCGTCCACCTGCAGCAATGAGTCCCTAAACGCTGGAGGAACCCCTGTCACTCCTCGCCGAGTTTCGTGGCGGCAGCGCATCTTCCTCAGGGTTGCCTCGCCCATGAGCAAATCTCCCTCTGCGATGCACCAGGGTTTGTTCGCCAGTCACTAACCTCTCACTCCTGTCGTAGACTCAGCGATGGAAGGCGATGCTTTTTGTACAAAGAGATAAAATGATTACAGTAGAGAAGTAACGTCTCTATGTTACATCCGAGCTAGTGGATGTCGAGATATCATGTATCATTAGAACCTGTTAGACATACAGTGAAGGCTGTTGAATGAAGGAAGGAAGGAAGGAATTTCCAAAACCTCTTTGGGAGCCTACTTCATCATGCAGAGGGAACGAAGAGTAGTGATAGAAAAGAAGTCAGAGATACTTTTAGTTTTGGAAAAGCAGCATTTTTTACGAGTCACACATAAAACAAAGTCACATAGAAACACTGAGCGATAAAGAAGTGTATGTAGGTACGCTCGGTAGACGTCACCCAGCAGCTCTCTTTCCATATTAGACCTATAAGAAATGAAAGCAAAATATACAAGGGGGCAAAGTAAGTGTAACAAGGAACAGAAAGATTTAACGATGATGAGAACACTAAAATAATACTGAAGAGAATTTGAGAGAGAAATGAATAAATAACTTTCATGGGAGATTTTAACATACTCCTTTCTGAAAGTTAAGTTTAGAGAAATTAAACATAGATAATATTTGAGAAACACAATTGAACAAGCTTGATCTGATATTTGTATAGAACCTTGTCACCTATAGAGAAAATTTATTTACTTTCAGCACACATGGAAGAGTTGTAAAAGTTATTTATGTACTTGGCTATAAAGATTTTTAAATGAATTCCAGATAATCTTGATTATTCATCCTATATTCTCTGATCACACTGCAGAAGGAAAAAAGGAAGGAAAGGAAGAAAGGAAGAGGAAGAATTAGAGGATAACTAAAAACTTTCATGTGTTTAGAAACTGAAAACTGTTTTCCTAGAAACTAGAAAATATGATTGGATCCCTATGTGTCAAAGTTGAGTGGCATTTAGAGGGCAGTTCTAAAACCAAGAAAGCAAAATTCAAATGTACTAAGTTTTAAATTCATACAGTAAGATTTTTTTTTAAATTATTAAGGAAATAAAAAATAAGAGTAGTGAAGTGAAGTGAAGTTGCTCAGTTGTATACAACTCCTTGCGACCCCATGGGCTATAGCCTACCGGCTCCTCTGTCCATGGGATTTTCCAAGCAAGAGTACTGGAGTGGGCTGCCATTTAGGGAAAAGGTCAATTAATAAAGAAAACAACCCAGGAAAACAACGTTTCTAGAGGCAAATTTAACTCTGCTGGGGTGGTCAGAGAATGTTTTTCAAAAAAAGTTAAGTATTTTACTTAAACTCATTGCTGGGAGAAACATCTTTTGAAAAGAGGGACCAGAAAAGCACTAGAGTCATCACAGAGGACTTTGTGGGTCAGGGAGTCATGAGAAAAGCAGCATCGTGAGAGCAGAGAATGGAGGATGGAGACAAGAGGTTGGAAAGATTGAGGCCAAAGTCTAAAGCGATCAATGTGCCATTCCCAGGAGTTTGGACTTTGGGATATATGCAACCACTGAAATGTTTTAAGACACAGAATCATGTTTGTTAATAGGAAAATAAATTGGCAACCGTGCAAAAGATGGCCTGGAATGGAGGGTGAGAATGAACTCTGGAAATTGGGTAATGGTGTTGCAGGGGCTTCCTGTGTGGCTCAGTGATAAAGAATCCACCTGCCAACTCAGGAGACATGGATTCAGTCCCTGGGTCAGGAAGATTCCCTAGAGAAGGGAACAGCAACCGACTCTGGTATTCTTGCCTGGAAAATCTCATGGATAGAGGAGCCTGGAGGGCTATAGTCCGTGAGGTTGCAAAGAGTTGGACACGACTGAGTCCCTCGTTTCAGGAGTGAGCAGAGAATTCTGAGCCAGGCTGTGCCCAGAGTCACTCAGCTGTTTTTTTTTTTGTTTTGTTTTGTTTTGTTTTGTTTTGCACACTCAGAGAATATACATAGATGTTGTCAACTGCAGAAGTGTTGAACCCTGGGAAAAGGCCAGGTCATTTTGGAGCACCTGTCTTATAGGTCATTTTGTGCGGAAAGAAGAAGTAGTGACATCACACATGCTTTCATTTCAGCAGAGGGAAATCTGAAAGGGGAATTCAGTCTAGTGAATTGACTCAAATCATTAGTTCCAGAAACGGACAGTTTACTGGGGGGGCAGCTTCGGGTACGGCTTTAAAGGTGGAACCCAGAAGGAGAGAGTGTCGAGTCCAGAGAGGACTTGTGTGGTCTGGGTTACGACTTTGGAATGCCTCTCACTATTTTCTTCTCTGCAGATGGCCTGGACAGGAGTGAGCTGCTGCCGCTGTCCCCTCTTGCTCCAACCATGGAGGAGGAACCGCTGATGATATTCATGTCTGATGAAGAGGACCCAGAAAAGGGTGAAGAGAGGAACAAGTCGGAGGAACTGAGGTGTTTGTGGAGAAAAGCTATACACCAGCAGATCCTGTTGCTTCGAATGGAAAAAGAAAACCAGAAACTTGAAGGTTAGCTATTCAAACGGGGCCAAAGGGCACGATATGATACTGTAATTTCAAGGTGTAGTTTGTTAATACTCTCTCCCACACTCAGTCTCAATCTGTATACACACTTTTACTAGAATAGCTACTGATGAAGATTGTTTCTTTCTAGTTCGTGAGGTGGTCATGACAGGGGAAAGGTTAGCCTAAGAAATCTGTATTTCTGTTTGATAGATTTAAAACATCAGATGCCTTTTGAGTATATTTGGGTGATAGAATAATAGAAGGTAATAGAATGTAAATAATATGAAGTCAGTGGCTTTAATATGACTAAAGTTTAACATCTTTGTGTATAATTTTTAAAAAGACTTAAATATGAAAAAGTAAATTCTCTTTAAATATGATTTTCAAGCTTCAGGTCAATTGTATTCATAATATGAGAAATATTCCTATTTCAAATAAATTATATTGTATCCAATTCAACTAATTATCTCTTGACAAATCAAAAATGCTATGTTTTATTATTGTTTTATGAATTTTCTATTTAAAAATCATATTGAATTCATTAAAATTTTAATGGACAGTTTATAGCAGCTATTGTACTATTCATAATGCTTGACTATTAAATTGATGAATACCAAATGCATTAGCATGTGTTTTCCAGACTCTGAAATAATGATGACATTTACCCTAATGCTGATAGAATCACACACAGGGAGATGTGTAGACAGTACCAAAATCTGAAAAATGTTTTAAAGCCCTTATCTTGGGCAAATCACATAATTTAAAGGGTCTTTTTTTCACATTTATAAAATGAATGGTTTAGCTTATGTAGGCCTTTGACTTTTAAGATTATTGGAAAATTATAATCTAGGTTTTCCTCTGGCTTGCTTTTATTATGTTGTCTTTCAATGAAGCTTCTTTTAGTATAGGCAGGTATTCACATTTCTGTGTTCACCATCTAAAGATTCCTCTTACTATATCTATTGTTCAACTAAATTTTTTAGTTTGCTAGGGCACAATTTATTTTTGCTTAATACTATATTCTTAGCAGTATGAAAAGTTTATAAGACTTTTATATATCTTTAGGAAACAAATCTTTTCTTTCAAATTAAAAAAGCAATTAATTGTCATTAACATAGCTTTTAAAAGTTTGATGTGATAAATAGGATGCCCACTCAAGCTTCCATAGATTTTGAAAGGAATTTATGTTTCTTGTAGTTGAGTATATCTTGAACTAACTGATAAACAGAAGAAGAGTTTGAAAAAAGATGGTTATTATTTTCTTAAAACATTTAAACCATGAAATTGGATTTCATTAACAGGAGTATGTGCAGTAGAATATAATATTAAATATTAATGTATAATTTTAGAATCATAGACTGTTTGAACTGGAAATGACCTTAGAGATTATTTAGGTCCATTTTTCATTCTGCAGCTGAGTTAGTGACTGGCTTGGGGATGCTAAGAAAATTAACTTAAGGTCAAACAGTGTTATACTGGCAAACAAGTATGAAAATTCCAGTTTATTTACCACAGTTTTTAGGCTTTTTCCCAGTATACCATATTGTATTTCTCAAATATATAGTTAATATAAAGAAATGGAGTGTTTTACTATAAATGACTGCATATTCTGTGTATTATATGTGGCTGTATAAATTGACAGAATAAGAGAAGAGGTGACACTTAGAATATAAGATCAGAAACCTTTGTCAGTCCTGTTTTTATTTCTGTACTTAAGTAACAAAGACAAAAAAAAAAAATAGCTTAACACATTACAAATGTTAGCCACTGGATAAGCATTTTTTCATAGTTCTTTGTTCTTTCCTGGGTAACCAGGGCAGATATTAACTGTTCTTACTTAGCACTTTATCCTCAGGGTGTAGATGATGGTTATTATTAAGTGAATAATGATCCAGAGAAGGTTGGAGAAAAAAAATCTGAGGAAATAATATGGTTCATCCATTATGAAAAATATAATTAGTAAAGTTATATGTCGGATTATGTTAATTATTAGCTTTCTCTATGATAATCCTAGAGAAATAGAAAACAAACTGTTGCAGTTCAGTTGCCACGTCATGTCCGACTCTTTGCAGCACCCCAGGCTTCCCTGTCCTTCACTATCTCCCAGAATTTGCCCAAGTTCATGTTCATTGAATCGGTGATGCCATCCAACCATCTCATCCTCTGTTGTCCTCTTTTCCTTCTGCCTTCAGTCTTTCCCAGCATCAAGGTCTTTTCCAATGAGTCAGCTGTTCACATCAGGTGGCCAAAGCATTGGAGCTTCAGCTTCAGCATCAGTCCTTCCAATGAATATTCAGTGTTGATTTCCTTTAGGATTGAGTGGTTTGATCTGCTGTCCAAGGGACTCTCAAAAGTCTTCTTCAGCATCAGAGTTCGAAAGCATCAGTTCTTCCGCAGATATTGAAAAGCAAAACTAAACTATGCTAGAAAGCCATCTAGTGGTATCTAGGAGGAATTTTTGATAGTTTGATTTATCTTTTGACTATGTGTGGACTTTTAAGTAGAAATTTTTACTACCCTGCCAGAATAGTAGTCTATTATAAGATGGTTTAATTCTTTTGAAATGGCTTCAACATTAAGTAAAGAGTAATACTCATTCTGCTGTTTTTGTGCTGTCGAGGACTTTGGATGCCTGACAGAGATTTGTGTTGCAGGAGGTAAGCTGGCTGAGCCCTGGAGCTTCAGTGATTACAGATTACACTTAGCGCTTCCATTCCATGTGGTCCTAATGAGAGAGAAGAAATATGCTTCCATGTTTTTTCACCCTTCTCCCCTTTTGGAATCAATTCTTCAAGATAAAGCTGAGATGTAGATACTGGTCGCTTTTATCAACATTTCTTTTAATGAACTCTGGGCTTAGATTTTAGACAATCAAATCAGAGAAAATGTTGTATTATTTTGAAAAATGAAAATGTTAACTTCAGTGAAATGGACTTTCCTCTTAAAGATTATTAAAAATGGACACAGGAATATGTAGCCTAGTGTCTGTGTGGCTAAAGACCACAGGAATATGTAGCCTAGTGTCTGTGTGGCTAAAGACAGTGTGGGTAACTCTGGAAATAATTATAAAAATGTATCAGGCTATCATGATCAAATATTTATCAAATCAAGGTTCGCCTGAGGCATTATTCTCTCATAGATATAGGATATAAAATATTAACATTTTAATGGTATTAACAATGAAAGACCAAACTGTCACTTTTGTAGTTATCTATCACATTTGTCAAATATTTGAAATTTCTAGCCTGGAAAACATGGTTTGTTTTTTATGTCTAGGAGACTTGTCATCTGTAAGATATAGAATAAAACCTCCTTAGAAGTTACTCCTGTTTTTCTTTTTTTTTTAATACATGAAATGACTCAAAATTTGAGAACTTTTCATGAGGTTTTACAAAGGCAATAAAACATTACAAATTCTGTGTTTTAAAATGTATTAGTCTTAATGCATTGGAGAAGGAAATGGCAACCCACTCCACTGTTCTTGCCTGGAGAATCCCAGGGATGGGGGAGCCTCGTGGGCTGCCATCTATGGGGTCGCACAGAGTCGGACACCACTGAAGTGACTTAGCAGCACCAGTCTTAATGCAAACTCTTTCTTTCTTAGCAAGCAGAGACGAACTGCAGTCCAGAAAAGTTAAATTGGATTATGAAGAAGTTGGTGCATGTCAGAAGGAGGTCTTAACAATCTGGGATAAGAAGTTGTTAAACTGCAGAGCTAAAATCAGATGCGATATGGAAGATATTCATACTTCTCTTAAAGAAGGTATTCTGGATCATCTTAATCATCTTTTTTTTTTAAAGTTTCAGAGATTGTTTTGACTCATCCAGCTTAAGCATAATTTTCTCTTTGTCTTTGCCTATTAAAAAAAAGGAAAATAGTTTGTTTCCTCCTGTAGTTAGTGACTATGTTGATAGGAACGTGGTGCTAATGGCAGTCCTATCCCTGAGGAGATAGCAGGCACATTTTCTACAGTTTCCTGCCTCTTCAGTCAGCTGTTTTCAACTCAAGAGTTATCATTTACTAAGGAAAGAGCATGTGCATTAGTACAAATCTTTGATCGTATCCATAAAAATATCTCGAACTTATAAACTTGATCATTCCCATTATTTGCTCAGAAATATTTATTCATATATATATGTTCACCTACATGTCTGTGTTTATACAAATCTATATTATTAACTAGCAATCAGTTGTCCTACCATCTATTTTTTCTTTTGTTTATTTTTGAAACATTGCTTTTATTCAGCCTTATATTGCACTGCTGCTTTGTCATATAAAATGAATGACATTTAAACATCTTAGATTTAAAATTAAAACTAACGTGTGAATTGCTTACTTGCGGTTTCTGTAACTCAGATTCAATATATTAAAATGAGAATCTCTATGACTTGCTGGGCATAAAATAAAGATCCCAATGTAACTTGATCATGAATCTTAAAAGCCTATGATAATGTGAAGCTATTGCATAATTAAGTTAAAATTAAGATTAATTTTGTAAGATGGTGTGCATACAAACCTGGTACATGTTCTTTTTCCTTGAAGATATGGAAATCCCAAAGATTTCCACTGAATGCATTGTTTGGGAGACAAAATAGTGGCTAATCAAATGTGTGTGAGATGTAGATCCCACTGTTCTTTGGTATGACTTACAGAGATGTTTTAGAGGTGCTCATCTTCCCATTTCTTATAAAACAGAGTTGAAACTTCTTAGCACTGTGCCCAAAGCTCTCCTTGATCTCTCCTTCTTTCATTTCTCATCTCATTTTCTGCCTTTCCCCACCCTGTAGCCTGTGCTCTGAAGATGCTAACTAATCTGCATCCCGGTATGGCACAGGCCATTTCTTTCTTCCCTTTTTTTTTTTTTAATAAAGATATTCTATATTTTTTTAAAGCTTTAAGTTTTTGCTTTTTGTATTAACCCTTAGTCTTTTTAAAAAATAAATTTTATTTATTTATTTTTGGTTGCGCTGGGTCTTCATTGCTGTGCACAGGCTTTCTCTAGTTGGGCTGAGCAGGGACTAGTCTCTAACTGTAGTGCATGGGTTTCTCATTGTTACGGCTTCCCGTTGCAGAGCATGGGTTCTAGGGTACTGGGCATCAGTAATTGTGGCACATGGACTTAGTTACCTCTCAGCATGTGGGGTCTTCCTGGACCAGGGATCCAACCCACGTCTCCTGCATTGGCAGGTGGATTCCTAACACTGGACCACCAGGGAACTCTCACCAGCTCTTTCTTAATTAGATGCTCCAGCTTCCCTTCCCTCCCTCTTCTGTCCTCTCTACCTTCTCCCCATTTCCCGGCTCCCCTTCTTTCCATCACATCTTCTCACTCCTCCTTTGTGCCCCCTTTCTCTGCTCCTCTCAGGGCCTCCATACATTCTTCTTGCCAAAGTGATTGCTGCTTACACTCCCAGCCTGGAGAATCCTGTTCTCCCTCAGCTCTCAGTTTAAATACCATTTCCTCAGAGTGCCCCTCCAACCCCAAATAAAATAGTTTTGCTGTGTTATTCTTTCTCATGATTTTTTCCCTTTAATTGTGCTTCCCATAGTTTATAATTTTGTATCTATGTGTTTATCTGTTAAATGTTTTCTCACCATCCCCCCATACTCCTAACACCTAAGACAGCATCTTACATGTTATTTACTAAATGAATGAATGAATGAGACTAATTTTCCTGAGAATGGATTTATTCAACTCTCAATGATGAGGTTTCTTAATGCCATGCTCTATTCTCTGCTTTATGTTAGATGCTCAATAAATATATAACTACCAGACTTCTCTGGTGGTCCAGTGGTTAAGAATCTGCCTGCCAGTGCAGGAGCACAGATTTGTCCCCTAGTCTGGGAGGATTTTACGTTCTGTGGGGCGACTCTGCCCATGCACCACGACTACTGAGCCCATGCTCTGCAGCAGGAGTAGTACAGTGAGAAGTGCACTCACTGCAACAAAGAGAAAACAGCTGTGTTCTTGCTGCAGCTGGAGGATGCCTGCATGCAGCAATGAAGACCCAACACAGCCAAATATAAATAAATGAAGTGAATTACCTTTTTGAAATTGTTATTGGGTGGTTAACATAACAGTCCCCTCCTTAACAGTGATCCGTTTAATGGGCTAATGAAAGTTACCCTCTAAAAATGACTTTTTATGTAAGATCATTCATTCATTGAACAAATATATAAGTAGCAAGATATATTCTTGGATTTCACCATTCAGAGATGAAAATATGCTGATTATTCTCAGGGAGTTCACCGTCTAAGTGAGAAAACTAGACAGATATACCGAATAGCACTAACTGTAATCCAATATGCTAATATTACAGTCTGAGTCACATAGTATGTGAGAAGGGAGTCTTACTCCTAGAGATGTTAGGGAGAGTTTCTGCAAAAGAATGGCATACAGGCTCATTCCTAAAAGACAAATGGAGACATACTAGGCGATCAACTGGAGGAGCTTGGAATTCCGTAAAGGTAACAGGAGAAACAAGAAACTGAAGGTCTGACAATAACCATAAGCTTCTTGAGTATGTGAATACTTAGTGTATACTTAATATGGCAGGGAATGGGAGGTAATGGAACTAAAAATAGTAGTTTCAAGGCGTACCCTGTGGGGGACCTTATAATTCATGTTCAGGAGCCTGGAGTGTAGTTTTTGGACAAGAATACTTTCAGCTTCTGCAGACTGTGACACTGCATTCCAAAAAGATTAGTGCCATTAAACCTTCCTCTACCCAGCTAGAACTCAGGAACCTATCCCATATCTAGTCCTTTTGGACTGAAAGCAGTGAAATAAAATTACCTTTCCTACAGAGAATTGAATTATGTCCCTCCCAGTGCTTTACTTCATGTCCCTTAGCATAAAAAACATAGTTTTAACNCTGCAGACTGTGACACTGCATTCCAAAAAGATTAGTGCCATTAAACCTTCCTCTACCCAGCTAGAACTCAGGAACCTATCCCATATCTAGTCCTTTTGGACTGAAAGCAGTGAAATAAAATTACCTTTCCTACAGAGAATTGAATTATGTCCCTCCCAGTGCTTTACTTCATGTCCCTTAGCATAAAAAACATAGTTTTAACATACTTTGAATTGGTTGTTTTGGTTTTCAAGCACACTGGAGTTACTGTCTCATTATACATGAATGAAGGAAGCATTGTATAACCTAGCTACTTTCTTCTCAAAGGCTGAGTGAAGTTCTGGAGCACTCCTTTTGTATTGTATTTACCATTTTTATTTCATTTTTTTTGTGGACACCGTAAAAATGCTATTTAATTCTCTTTTACAAAGTTACTTTTTAATGACAGATATTTAGAAATCAGAGTATGAATATTAGCATTTGTTACTAGCTTCAAACCAAGTAAAAGGTGAAAATAAGCATTCATACATTTCAGTATTTTAGAATTTGGCCTCTGAAACTAGAGTTTGGATTCTCAACTGCACTAGCTAAGAAAACCTGGGAAGTGACTTAGCCTCTTTCTGCCTCAGCTCTGCCATCTGTAAAGTATAGATAGTAGTAATTACCTGTCTCATTAAGCACCTGTGAATAGTTGAGGTGCAGTTTCTGTAATTGCAATGCTCAAAAGCTACACCTCCTCAATACATGTTGTATTAGGCTCTCAATCAGTAGTGGCTGGTGTTCTTGTTAATATTGCCATTATTTTCCTCATTATTTGAGGGTTTTCTTTTGTAAGGCAGCAGCTAAAAGATTAAACCTGTCAAAATCTGCTTGCATACTCTGTGGTTAGCATGGCACACAGGACATGTGTATGTATGGCTGTGTGTATGTAGTAGTATGGCTGCCTATTTGAAGCATTATAGTTAATCAGTTGTGATTTAGGAACATCACTCCAGTCTTCAAGCCCTTGCTTTCTTATCTCTTTGATTGCAGGTGTTCCCAAAAGTCGACGAGGAGAAATCTGGCAGTTCCTAGCTTTGCAATATCGTCTGAGACACAGATTGCCTAATAAACAACAACCTCCCGACATATCCTATAAAGAGCTTTTAAAACAGCTCACGGCTCAGCAGCATGCTATCCTCGTGGATTTAGGTATGTCTGCCATATTGATTCTAATTTATGAAAGTAAACATTAGGTCCTTTTGTTGAGGTTTTGTTTTGTTTTTTTAATTTTGTTTTTGGTGTTGATAAAGATGATCTGTTGGCCTGCAGAGTTGCTAACTTTGTTCTTTCCTGAGGACATATCGGCCTTATATCTGGTTGAAGATAACCTGAATGCCTGCATGTGAAGTGAAGTCTTTATCCTCAGGCTTGTACTCTGAAAAAAATCATCTTGTATTTGAATCATTATAAAGGTCATGTTCTCGGGTGCTCTCAGTTCTTGTTTTTTGAACAACTGACTTTTCTTTGGGATAGACAATTATTATTTCAGTCAGCACTGGTCTTGAAATTAGAGCAGGTTTAAAGAGGCACCAAAAATTTAACAAAGTCTACTAAGTATTCCTGGACATGTTGCTGAAAACAAGCTTTTGAATAAGTCTTTAAAAAGCAATACAGTATGTGGTTAGGTTGTGGAAAATCATGAATACATCTTTGGAGGATGAAATAAGAATTAGCTGTCCTACTGTTTTGTGAATTTCCAGAATTTATGGCAGCATTATAAAGTCACTCTTTTAAAGGCTGAGTTTCAAATAACTTATGGAATGCAAAATGGTGTAATAATTAAAAAAAAATTGTGTTGTCTCTAATTTTTCTCTAAATTAATGTTATATTCTATTATTTAAAAATATGTAACTTACTGAATTAAATTGACATTGACATTTGAATTATCTTATATATATATATCCCTAAAAGTTGGTTTATTTAAGGTGGCCAGATATGATTATTTCAGCCCATATGAGAAAACAAGGGATTACTTTACATTGAGAGGTCACTCATTCCAGGTTATATAAAAATCACAGGGCAAAACTGCAGAGAATTGAATTATGTCCCTCCCAGTGCTTTACTTCATGTCCCTTAGCATAAAAAACATAGTTTTAACATACTTTGAATTGCTTGTTTTTGGTTTTCAAGCACACTGGAGTTACTGTCTCATTATACATGCATGAAGGAAGCACTGTATAGCCTAGCTACTTTCTTCTCAAAGGCTGAGTGACGTTCTGGAGCGCTCCCTTTGTATTATATTTACCATTTTTATTTCATTTTTTTGTGGACTGTAAAAATGCTATTTAATTCTCTTTTACAAAGTTACTTTTTAATGACAGATATTTAGAAATCAGAGTGTGAATATTAGCATTTGTTACTAGCTTCAAACCAAAGGACCTCTGCTCCTTTGGATGACAAACAACTTCTGTTGGGAAAAAGCCAATTAAGTTAATATTTTTTGAGCCCAGTAGGATTGAAAAGGAGAATTTTACTGAGAAACTGAAAACTTCATTTTTTTGTCCTGATGTTACCACTGAACAGTAGTTTTAGGCAAATTACTTTGCTTCTGAGTTTCAATCCTGTCTCTTAAATGAGGACAATGAACCAGTCAATCACTGTGAATCCCTGCAGATGTGTGGTTCTGTGACCAGAAATGGATAATGAGTCTAGAAATTAGGATGTCGAATTTAGAGCTAGTCAAGATATCCTAAAAGATAAAGAGATGATGAGATCATGTTACAGGGGGAAAAAAAGCCTGGTCGGAAAAAAAATGGAACCAGAATTAATGTCTTGGTATACTTATAGTTTTCTGTAGCAAGCATTTTAAGTGAAAAAGTAAAATGATAATTTAAAAAATTGCTTATTTGACTTTGCTCATAGTCATCTGTGTTTCCTCAGTACATTCTTGTTAATTTCTCATATCTTCCCCTTTATTTGCTCTGCAGAAATAATCTTATCAGTTCCTGGGTGTGTGTGTGGGCCAATCACTTTTAAGCAAATCTGGTGGAAGACATTAAAAATCTGGCCTTCTTACAAGTTCTAATTGTCATGAGTAATCATTGCACAAGGAAGCTAACACTGCCTTCATTTTCATGACACAAGGAAAGTCCCAAACCACTGTATACAGCTTTAGGGGTGAAGATGGGTTTGTTTCAGTGTTTAGTACCAACTGTTTAGTGATCCAAGACTAACTTGCTTGCTGAAGTGTCTCTATGGTGATTTTGTACACAGAAGTGAATTTTAGAGGGGAATTTATTTTAAATCAGCTTGGCCCTTCATTATCCTTGACCTTCTTGGATTATACTGAAAATAAAAGAGGTCTGCATGGCTCATGGATCAGTTCAGTTCAGTTCAGTCACTCAGCCCGTGTCCGACTCATGGATGGAGGTAGTTTAAGAAACAGAAGCCAAGAATACTTGAAGAAAAAACAACAACAACAACACAAACAAAAACTGGGGTATTTCCTGAATGATAGACTGACTATAAAAGAAAACAACCCCCAAAAGTCCCTCTTCTGTCATAATATAAGAAAAGCAGAAAGGAATCTGCTATCGATGACTAAGATTTCTTCTTAAAGAAAAAAAGAATTCTGTAGAATTCTGATTTCAGTCATTGTTCAGTCGCTAAGTTGTGTTCTATTTTTTGTGACCCCGTGGACTGTGGCGCATCAGACTCCTCTGTCTTCCTGTATCTCCCAGAGTTTGCTCAACTTCATGTCCATTAAGTTGGGGATGCTATCAAATCATCGCATCCTCCGTCTTCCCCTTCTCCTTTTGTCTTCAATCTTTCCCAGCATCAGGGTCTTTTCCAATGAGTCAGCTCTTTGCATCAGCTGGCTAAAGTACTGGAGCTTCAGCTTCAGTCCTTCCAGCGAATATTCAGGATTGATTTCCTTTAGGATTGACTGGTTTGATTTCAGTTAGTTGGTGGTTTCTATGTGAACTTAGAATTCCTTCTCCTTTTGTCTTCAATCTTTCCCAGCATCAGGGTCTTTTCCAATGAGTCAGCTCTTTGCATCAGCTGGCTAAAGTACTGGAGCTTCAGCTTCAGTCCTTCCAGCGAATATTCAGGATTGATTTCCTTTAGGATTGACTGGTTTGATTTCAGTTAGTTGGTGGTTTCTATGTGAACTTAGAATCAGCCTTGATTTACAATCACAATAAGTTTTATATTCTATTCCCTGAGATCTTTTCTGAATATGTCTTTGATTTGTTTATGAACTTTTTTCCCCTAAAAATAAGTGCTTATTAGCATCAGTTATTTGCTCCTCTGCCATATACATGGAGATGGGGTGATCTCCATGTATATGATAAGAGGACTTGGGACTCTCTAGAGGGAGAAAGACTCAGTTAGAGGGGTAGGTACTCCAGGTGGTATTCAGTTGATTTATTCCTTGAAATTGCTGAATTGCAGTTTCACTCTGGACTCCTTAGCATCAGGGCATCACAAAAATATTTTTCTTTTTTCTTCTGCAGGGAGAACATTTCCTACTCATCCTTACTTTTCAGCACAGCTTGGGGCAGGGCAGCTGTCGCTCTTTAATCTCTTGAAAGCCTACTCATTACTGGACAAAGAAGTGGGTTACTGTCAGGGGATCAGCTTTGTGGCTGGAGTCTTGCTTCTGCACATGAGTGAAGAGCAAGCCTTTGAAATGCTGAAATTCCTCATGTATGACCTGGGCTTCCGCAAGCAGTACCGACCTGACATGATGTCGCTGCAGGTGAGTGGTGGGTCTGCACAAGAAACGGGTAAAAATCTTAGCGGAGCCCTCTTCTGATTTACAGTGAAAATTTAAAGAAGTTTGGGCCCATTGTCTCGGAACTTGGATAAATGCAGAGGCATGTTTTAGTTCATGGTATCAGTGTGGGATTTGCGATTTTGCTAAACTGGTAAGTGTATGACACCCATAGGCAGAGTAACTTTTCCATAGTTTCTGAAGCAGATAAATAAATAAGTCATTTGCGTGTGTCCTCAAGTCCCTGTTTCCTAAGTCTACCAGTTGCCTGGAGAAAGTATCATCTTTGCTCACTTTCCCTCACCTTATCAGTTGAAAAGAATCATAGATATTTTATTTAAAATCTAAAATTATAATGCCTTATTCTTTTACTTTGAGTACATCAGTGGCAAATATATATATCGTGTTTCTTCTCAAACTTTCTGTCACCCCCGCCAAGAGGAGACAGGGCTTTACAGAGGAAAACATGTTCAGTGTCAGTGGCGCTTTTTCAGTCTGCTTTCCTTACGTTCCCAAGAAGAACATTAAGATTTTTCAGTTAGGTAGTGTATTCACTGGCATTATTACATTTCAGACTTTCTGTTTGTACATTTCCCCTCGCTAGTTTAAACTTCACTTTCCTTAACATGCTATTTTCTAACAAAAAGTCCAAATTTTCACTGTAGATACGATATCTTAAATAACCACTACCTTGCAATTAAAAGCTTTCAGACATAAAAATATAAAGAAAGGCTTTAAAGAGAAAAATGTGTCAGGGTTCTCCTCCCGTGAAATGAGGTAGACGTGATGCTGAGTTCGTCATAATACTATGCTTTAGATAAGAACTAAAATATTTTAAAGTGCTTTTAAAATATACTTTTTACCAGTTCCAAGTGATCAGTATTTGCATGTAGTATTTCAATCTTACCAATCCTTGAGCAAAGTGATACTTTATTTTCACTCTATGAATGTTACAGTAAGTGGCATTTTCTTGAGAGGATGAGTAGAGAGGGAGTGCTCCGTTTTTTAATACTTCTTCAAGATGGAATTTTTGGCAGGGAGATAGGGTTTTGCTCTCAATGTTGGGTTTCAGCTGTCAGTTCTTATGAAGGGTATACAGAAATCCTGATTTCAGGGTAGAGAAATCAAAATACAGTGATTGATGAAAGTGAACATCTCTCAGTCGTGTCCAACTCTGCAACCCCAAGGACTTACACAGTCTGTGGAATTCTCTAGGCCAGGATACTGGAGTTGGTAGCCTTTCCCTTTTCCAGGGGACCTTCCCAACCCAGGGATCGAACCCAGGTTTCCCACATTGCAGGTGGATGCTTTATCATCTGACAGTTGATTCCTAGTTGATGACTATTTGTAGGTCTATAAACATTCTGCAAGAGAAATAGTAATGACTACGGAAGGTTTTATTTTTTACTTTATTTCTAAACAGTTTACTGTGCCATATTGTATAGGAAGCATTTGGTACCCTTGTAAGAATTCAGTAGCTTTGATTTTCAGAAGTAACAGTTTGGAATCTGCCATTAAAATTTCAAAGAAAGGAGTCACATGGTCTTGATTCATAAATTAAAAGGGTAGATACAGACATCACTTTAAAAATGCAACCTTTTTCCAATTTGAAGAAATTCCTCATCAATTTGACATTATAAAAATTCATATACACTGGATTTATATGTTGATTTAATATGACCCGCAATTATCAAGAAATATTTCCTGTCCATAGTTATGAAAATGAAGATGTTTAAGAATCTTTGGGGACAGTGTTCTTAGAGGCCATGAGACTGGGAATCTTAATTGGAAAATAGAGCCTTTGATCTGTAAAGTGAGATGCAACACTTTTCCACTTTCTAGAACAGAAAGTGTTTCTTTTTCAATCAACATGATGTTCAGAACTGAAAGTGGCAACAGGCTTAGGATCACTTGATAGGATTTCTGATTAACTGCATGGTGTGAGCTTGGGCACAGCAGTTCAGTTCAGTTCAGTCGCTCAGTCATGTCTGACTCTTTGCAACCCCATGGACTGCAGTACGCCAGGCTTCCCTGTCCATCACCAACTCCCAGAGCTTACTCAAACTCATGTCCATTGAGTCAGTGATACTAGCCAACCATCTCATTCTCTGTCGTCCCCTTTATCCCACCTTCAATCATTCCCAGCATCTGGGTCTTTTCAAATGAGTCCATTCTTTGCATCAGATGGACAAACTATTGGAGTTTCAGCTTCAGCATCAATCCTTCCAATGAATATTTAGGACTGATTTCCTTTAGGATGGACTGGTTGGCTCTCCTTGTAGTCCAAGGGACTCTCAAGAATCTTCTCCAAAACCACAGTTCAAAAGCATCAATTCTTCGGTGTCAGCTTTCTTTATAGTCCAACTCTCACATCCATACATGACTACTGGAAAAACCAAAGCTTTGACTAGATGGACCTTTGTTGGCAAAGGAATGTCTCTGCTTTTTAATATGCAGTCTAGGTTGGCCATAATTTTTCTTCCAAGGAGCAAGCGTTTTTTAATTTCATGGCTGCAATCACCATCTGCAGTGGTTTTAGAGCCCCCCAAAATAAAGTCTTTCCATTGTTTCCTCATCTATTTGCCGTGAAGTGATGGGACCAGATACCATGATCTTAGTTTTCTGAATGTTGAGTTTTAAGCCAACTTTTTCACTCTCTTTCATTTTCATAAAGAGGCTCTTTAGTTCTTCTTCACTTTCTGCCATAAAAGTCGTGTCATTTGCCTATCTGAGTTTATTGATAAATCTCCCAGCAGTCTTGATTCCAGCTTGTGCTTCATCCAGTCCAGCATTTCTCATGATGTACTCTGCATATAAGTTAAATAAGCAGAGTGACAATATACAGCCTTGATGTACTCCTTTCCCGATTTGGAACCAGTCTGTTGTCCCATGTCCAGTTCTAACTGTTGCTTCTTGACCTGCATACAGATTTCTCAGGAGGCAGGTCAGGTAGTCTGGTGTTCCCATCTGTTGAAGAATTTTCCAGTTTGTTGTGATCCACACAGTCAAAGGCTTTGGCATAGTCAATAAAGAAGTAGTAGATGTTTTTCTGGAACTCTCTCATTTTTTCAGTCATCCAATCGATGTTGGCAGTTTGATCTCTGGTTCCTCTGCTTTTCTAAAACCAGCTTGAACACCTGGAAGTTCACAGTTCATGTATTGCTGAAGCCTGGCTTGGAGAATTTTGAGCATTACTTTACTAGCGTGTGAGATGAGTACAATTGTGCAGTAGTTTGAGCATTCTTTGGCATCGCCTTTCTTTGGGATTGGAATGAAAACTGACCTTTTCTAGTCCTATGGCCACTGCTGCATTTTCCAATTTTGCTGGCATATTAAGGGCAGCACTTTCACAGCATCATCTTTTAGGATTTGAAATAGCTCAACGGGAATTCCATCACCTCCACTAGCTTTGTCGATATTGATGCTTCCTAAGGCCCAGTTGACCTCACATTACAGGATGTCTGGCTCTAGGTGAGTGATCACACCACATGATTATTTGGGTCATGAAGATATTTTTTGTATATTTCTTCTGTGTATTCTTGTCACCTCTTCTTAATATCTTCTGCTTCTATCTTACCATTTCTGTCCTTTATTGAGCCCATCTTTGCATGAAATATTCCCTTGGTATCTCTAATTTTCTTGAGATCTCTGGTCTTTCCCATTGTATTGTTTTCTTCTCTCTCTTTGCTGTTTTTGGAACTCTACATTCAAATGGGTATATCTTTCCTTCTCTCCAGCAGGCACTCACTTTATCTGTAAAATGAGGAGGTTGAGGGCTCTTTTAACTATGGACAGCCCATCATATTTGTGTCTGCTGTTTTCTATGTTAAGTGTAAAGCATCTTTTTATCTGAAGTCTTTGGTCTCTGCCTTTTCTCCCCCACTCTCTGCATCTCCCTTCCTCCAGTTCTGTCTCTTCCATTGGAAGATTTTCATGTTATCTCTAAGGTAGAATTGAAAAATTATGTATTATTAGCAAATGACATCTTGTTATGAAAGTTTCCTTGGAAGGAAGACTGAATTATATTTTATTTGTCAAAAGAAATTTAATGTAAATATACCTTGATGGAAGAAATATTCTTACCTCCCAGTTTAGAATGTAGAGAAAAAAATAAGGTTCAACTAAACAAAACAAAACAAAACCATATTGCTTCTGTGTTAAGATAATGGATGAACAAGGACAGAATGTTTTTGATGATAGGCTTTCTTTTTATTCTGCTATAGATGTCTTTGGTTTTTGTACTACCAACAACACCAATACTTAGAGCCCAGTATGTCTAGTTTCTAAACTGTAAGTGGCCTAATAGAAATAGATTTATGGTGTGTTTTCAACATGACTTAATGAGATTATAATCTCATTTTTTAAACCTCTTTGCTTGACTGCTGCTAAACTTATTTTATGACTTCCAGTGGCTCTTTAATTCTTTCCTATTACAGCTTGTGTGGAACCTTAGTTTCCACAGATAGAGATCAAACATTTGCTATATTTATGTATAGTACTTTGATTTTTAGTTTTGTGCTCTGAAAAACAGTTGAATTCATAATATAGTTGGTTATTTTAAGCCATTTTTATACTACTTAAGAATGATATTTTGATGATATCTAGAGAAAGAAGTTGTGCTAGATTTAGGAAAATGTTGAATGTATTTCACACCAAGAAGTTAAGCTGATATAACTGATCAAGGCCTCATGACTCAATCTGTTACTGTGTAGATAAAAATTTAAATTAAAGCACAAATCATAGATTTGTTTATTATTTGCTACTGCTTTACTTTTAACTACCCACATGTAAGACTTTAAAAGTTACTATAAGCTGTCTTTATAATATTTTTTAAATATGAATAATCAGCTTAGTAGCTAAGTGAAATAATTTCTTTCAGTACTATAAACATTTGGACTGCACTTTTTGCTTTAATCTCCTGTGTCAAGAGAAAATATGCTGCTGGAATATCTTAGATATTAGGAATCACAGTTTAGGTTTCTGGCTCCTTAACCTTCTAAGCCTGACAGTATCCCAGCAGATTGCCTGGTGGGTTCTGTCATAAATCCAATGCTGGACCCAGCAAAGAGAGACAAGGTCTTGCTTCTGAACTAGATGTGGTAGATTCTTTTGAATGGAAGCTTTTCTGGAACTGGTCTGAAATTAGAATGGACCTTCCATGAGAGTCCTGAGCCAGGACAGTTCTGACTAAATTCCAAAAGCCATACCTTGCTACAGGAGGAATAATTACCATTTCCATGTATACATGGCGATACCAAAACACACATGTTAGAGAAATGTGCTGTCTAGTCATAGATGGACTTACAGTGACTTGCTTTATGATCTCAGTTAAATGAACTTGGATCTGTCAGCTTTAACATAATAATAAAACAATATTGCTTTTGTTTCTCTAATATACATGAATTAGTTATTAAATATTAGAGTAATGAAATTAAACTATTTATTTTATGTGTACTCAGATAAATGGATAATATTTTATTTTTCTTCTCCAAATTAACTTTAGATTCAAATGTACCAGCTCTCCAGACTCCTTCATGATTATCACAGAGATCTCTACAATCATCTTGAAGAAAATGAAATCAGCCCCAGTCTTTATGCTGCCCCCTGGTTCCTCACACTGTTTGCCTCTCAATTTCCATTAGGATTTGTAGCCAGAGTGTTTGGTAAGAGACACCAATGATTAATTGGAACAGTTATTTATTCCAAGGGGTATACTTCTAGCCATAAGGTGCTCCAATTGTCTTATCTAGCTTCGTGTCACAGAATCACAAATTGCTAATGGAATTTAATAAATGTGCCTGGCTCCATTCTGAGAGTAATCTGAAACCATTTTAGTCTTAAACTGAAATGCAAAGGGAAAGAAGAAGAGTTTAGCTCCTGTATTTGAGTAAACTATAATGGAATTCTTATTTTCATTTATACCTAAAAAAAATCACAGTGTAATTTTAAAAAAAAATATGAACTAAGGATTTCTACTGTATAATTTTTTTAGATTTTTATGCACATCTTTCCTGTCTTTTTTGTTTTTCCTTCCCCATTGTCCTCTTCAACCTGGATTCAAAGCACAGGGAAACAACGTGTTCTCTGACTGGGTTAATGGAAGCAACCTCTTTCAATGTTTCTAATGGTAATTGTTAATGTGACTTTTTATTGTTAACAAGGTAATTGGAGTTCCTGTTTTATTGCTTTAAGCGCCCTCCTATCATGCCAGTATGGAGGTGGCGCCCATTTCTAACACTGGGTGCACAGTTGGTTGGACCCAGGGCAAGTTGTTGAGTTGCTGCATTGCTCCACAGTGTAGTAAAAAGAGAGTGTGACACAGCTTATGTTACCTTATGAGGCTTTTAAATCTATCACACCTCTTTAGTTGCTGCTCTAAATCTGTTATTTAAAGAGCAAACTATCTTTTAGAAAACTACTCTTTAGCAGAGGTTTATTCTAATGTTAAGAGCTCGATGACCTCAGAAGAGGCTTCCAGTTTTTCTGTTCCACTCTCTATCTGGTACCCGTAGTGCAAGTAGACAGTATTTATGTCTTTGCTTTTGCTAAATTGGAGCTTTTGGTCAAATTGTAAGTATTGACCTGATTGTAGGTCATTGCCAGGATTGAAAAAAATGAACTAAAATAGAATAAAGAGAATATATCAGTTATAGGGGGAAAAAAGTTATTTGGAGAAACTTCAAATTTGAAGCTATATCCTCCTCCAGGGAATCTTCCCAACCCAAGGATTGAACCCAGGTCTCCTACATTGTGGCCAGATTCTTTACCATCTGAGCCACCGGGAAGCCCGAAGATATAGTAATACATATAATATGTATACATAACACTAGATTACAGTGTACTGGGTCCTTCTTACTAGGGGCTGTGGTTTTAAAAATTAGACACTGCATTAGTGCTAATACAATTTGTAGGCAAAGTGCAGCAAAAGAGTAAATCAAGGATGCCCAGAATCAAGTATTTACCAAATTTCCATATTTTTATTGAGCATACACGATTGCTTTTTTCCCAGGGAAGTTTTCTTTGGAGCTTGGGTTTCTATTTATAGGTCTTCTATAAATCCTTTCATTTATATACGTTCTTATCAGGAAATAGCTTATCAAATCTAAAATGATATTTAGGGTATCTCTCTCTGACTTACCCTAGGAAGCTTGATATCTGAATTCAGGAAACATATCTGCCCAGTCATCTGTTTTTTGCTAAGAGAAGATGACTGATGCTGTCAGCTCTACAATAGCCACTCCACTCTTAGAATTGAGTGGAGAAGAGACTGTCAGCAAAGGGAAAGATGTGTGAGCAAGAAGAATGACCATGTTTGAAGTGATTGTTTCATGGTTCCCTCATTTTTAACAACCGTCTCTTGTTTATTACTGGCTACAGAATGGCATGGATTGAGAGGAATGCTCATACAAAAGTATTTAGTACTTTTCAAAACTATTGTGTGCTTACATTTGTTTGGAGCAAAGTTCAGAGTTAGGGTGAAGCTCTGGTGGCTCAGACATAAAGCATTTGCCTGCAGTGCAGGAGACCCGGGTTTGATCCCTGGGTCAGGCAGATCCCCTGGAGAAGGTCATGGCAACCCACTCCAGTAATCTTGCCTGGAAAAATCCCAAGGACAGAGGAGCCTGGTAGGCTATGGTCCATGGGGTCACAAAGAGTTGGACAGGACAGAGCACCTTCACTTTCACTTTCAAAGTTAGGGTAGCCTTTCTTTTTCTCTTCTGATTTAGGTTATACCCTGATTTTGATTTTTCTTTTAAAGTTTTTTTTTTTCTTTAAATTTTTTTCCCTAGTACAGGTTTAATTATATATTACCTGGTTCTTATAGTTTTATATTATGGTAATGAGAGTTTAAATAATCCTAAACTATTGATTATGTTGACTTGTTTTTGTATTCTCCTCATGAAGAAAATCTAAATATCAGTCTCTGTTAAATTTGCAACTGCTGCTGCTGCACTAGAAATTATTAATACAAATATATAATTTATCTTTTTCTTTTTACATTGTAAATAAGTAAGAAGAATAGTTAAACAACTGTGTATTTGTTTTTGTCATATTATTATTTAATTCAAACTAGGTTATTTTGACCAGTTTTATTTTGTAAAATATTCTGTGGTTCTGTTTCAGTAATTAAAACAACTACCATACACACACACACACACATACACACAACCATGCAAAAAACCCCATGAACACACAGAGGTCACGTTTTACAATAGTAGAGGCATAATTTTGATCATGAAAATTATATATCTTTTTTCAGATATTATTTTTCTTCAGGGAACTGAAGTTATATTTAAGGTTGCCCTAAGCCTGCTGAGCAACCAAGAGACACACATAATGGAATGTGAAAACTTTGAAAATATTGTTGAATTCCTTAAAATCACTCTCCCTGATATGAATTCATCTGAAATGGAAAAAATAATCACCCAGGTATGATTTAAATGGTAATAATAAGGTATAAGATTATATAGCAGTTTCTCTACTAATTATATTACTAAATGTTTTAACATAAACGTGTTTTGCTTGACCATTTTAAAATTTGATCAGCTATATTTTATCTAGAAATGAAACTATTATGTAATTTCTCCTTGTGACATTGTGTGGCTGTGCCCAGGCAGGGTGATTCAGTCCTTGCCTGTGATGATTCATGAGTTTTTCAATTTAGATCGGTGTTAAGACTGAAGATAGAAATGAGAGAGTTCAGTTCAATTCAGTTCAGTCGTTCAGTTGTGTCCGACTCTTTGCAACCCCATGAATTGCAGCATGCCAGGCCTCCCTGTCCATCACCAACTCCCGGAGTGAACTCAGACTCACGTCCATCGAGTCAGTGATGCCATCCAGCCATCTCATCCTCTGTTGTCCCCTTCTCCTCCTGCCCCCAATCCCTCCCAGCATCAAAGTCTTTTCCAATGAGTCAACTCTTCCCACGAGGTGGCCAAAGTACTGGTGTTCCTTCCAAAGAAATCCCAGGGCTGATCTCCTTCAGAATGGACTGGTTGGATCTCCTTGCAGTCCAAGGGACTCTCAAGAGTCTTCTCCAACACCACAGTTCAAAAGCATCAATTCTTTGGTGCTCAGCTTTCTTCACAGTCCAACTCTCACATCCATACATGACCACTGGAAAAACCATAGCCTTGACTAGACGGACCTTAGTCAGCAAAGTAATGTCTCTGCTTTTGAATATACTATCTAGGTTGGTCATAACTTTTCTTCCAAGGAGTAAGCGTCTTTTAATTTCATGGCTGCAGTCACCATCTGCAGTGATTTTGGAGCCCAAAAAAATAAAGTCTGACACTGTTTCCACTGTTTCCCCATCTATTTCCCATGAAGTGATGGGACCGGATGCCATGATCTTCGTTTTCTGAATGTTGAGCTTTAAGCCAACTTTTTCACTCTCCTCTTTCACTTTCATCAAGAGGCTTTTTAGTTCCTCTTCACTTTCTGCCATAAGGGTGGTGTCATCTGCATATCTGAGGTTATTGATATTTCTCCCGGCAATCTTGATTCCAGCTTGTGTTTCTTCCAGTCCAGCGTTTCTCATGATGTACTCTGCATATAAGTTAAATAAGCAGGGTGACAATATACAGCCTTGACGTACTCCTTTTCCTATTTGGAACCAGTCTGTTGTTCCATGTCCAGTTCTAACTGTTGCTTCCTGACCTGCATATATGTTTCTCAAGAGGCAGGTTAGGAAGAACTAATAAATGAATAAGCTGATATGCACTTAGCTTTGTAATATTGCTGTGTGTATTAGTCACTTAGTTGTGTCCGACTCTTTATGACTCCATGGACTGCAGCCCACTAGACTTCTCTATCTGTGGGATTTCCCAGGTAAGAATACTGGAGTGGGTTGCCATTCCCTTCTCCAGGAGATCTTCCCCACCCAGAATCGAACCTGAGTCTCCCGCATTGGCAGGCGGATTCTTTACCGTCTGAACCACCAACTCTGTTTTAAAATATATGAGGAGTACACATGACAGGAATGAAGACTGGAAGTAGACAGTCTTGGATTCCCCATCAACTTCCAGATCTTTTATTAGTTGTCTGTCTTGTACACATCACTCTAACCTTCTGAACCCTAGTGTTCTCATGTGCAGAATGGGACAGTTCTGACCCAAGAGCTTTTGTGAGGCTTAAATGAGACTTGCTTTATTAGTCAGGGTCCCTTGCAGGAAACAGAGTCTACTTCCAGCAGCTCAAGGGAGGGTATGATTTACAGGAGTGCGGGCAAGGTTAAGGGAACAGGACACGATGTCCAGGCACTTAGGAACTGGTAACAGAGGGAACTGTTCATATCCCTGGTGCTGCATGAGGAGGAGGATATGAGAGTACTGCCAGGCCCAGTGAGTGCCAGAAGTCTGGAGGCAGGCTCTCTGGAGGTTGCTGTACTCTTGGTGAGCAAGACGGAAGGAGCAGGGAAGAAGTTGCCAACCTCTTTCTTCTGCCCCTTTTGATCTCCTGATGACCTTTGCTATTGGCTATACCCAACCAGAAGTCATGTGAAATGCTGGGCTGGATGAAGCACAAGCTGGAATCAAGATTTCCAGGAGAAATATCAATAACCTCAGATATGCAGATGACACCACCCTTATGGCAGAAAGTGAAGAGGAACTAAAGGGTCTCTT
>SJYX01020107.1:2124-42546 GCA_006410675.1 Oreotragus oreotragus
AAAAAAAAGGAAAAAAAATACAAAATTAAAAAATATATAAAAAAAAAAAAAAAAAAAAGAAATGTGTCCAGCCGTCTGCGGCTCTGAATGCATGATAACCTATCCGCTGCAATGGTTCAGCTTTTGATTGCGTCAGCAATGGCATTGTTTGTGGCCACAGAGACACAGCTACTCTTCCTCTGGCTAAGAAACGCTTAGAGCCATTCACTGGGGCCTTATTTAAAGATATTACATTGATAAATTAAATGGAATAACATACCCAGCTTGCCTCGCACATGGGAAGGCTACTTTCTTTCCACTTCAGTATTATTATACAAACCCAGTGAAACAATGGATGACACACATTGCTCTAAAGAATCACTTTTCCCTCTGAATTTTAAAACTGCAATAACTGTAATACTGAAACTATTATTGCTCTTGTGGACTCGAAACCAGTCTCTTGGCATTGGCTGGACTTCTACGTGAAGTGAGTCTTTTCTTGGCCTCTCCCCAGCAGGCTTGGTGATGCAGCCTGGTCTAGAAAGTGGTCTTACAGCAATTGTGGTAATTACCACCCAGATTGAGATGCTTCTGCACGTCAGTTAGGTGCTGTACTGGGCAGGCATTCTCCCCATTTCCCAGAACCTCTGTTGAGTGAGGTAGCAGCATCCTGATCTAATGGATGAAGAAACCGAAGCTTAGGAGAGTCTTGGCCATGACTGTTTTATTAATGATGAAATTCATAAATAAAAGGTTTTATTTAATACCTGCCATGTCAGTGGTGAAGCATAGCTAACCCTTGATTAGAATCTTCTGAAGAATTTTAAACGCTTTTCAAACGATTTTTTAAGCTTGGGTCACTGTGATCCAACACCAAAGGCATACCATTGAAAATGGCAGGTGGGAATTCTTGCCCATCTTACCTTTCTTTTTTCTTTTTTTTTGGTGGTGCCAGGTCTTCGTGCTGCACTGGGCTTTTTCCTAACTGTGGCCAGCGGGGGCTTCCCTTGCTTGCGGTGCGTGGCCTTCTTGCCGCTGAGGCTTCTCTTGCGGAGGAGCCTCGGCCCCAGGCCTATGATTTCAGGAGTGATGGCTCGAGGGCTCTGAAGGATGCAGGCTCAGTAGCTCTGCTGCTCCGGCTCAGTCACTCCGAGGCATGTGGGATCTTCCTGGATCCCAGACCAGGGATCAAACCCATGTCCACTGCATTGGCAGGCAGATTCTTAACCACTAGACCACCGGGGAAGTCCAGGAGGCAGATTTTTTTTATATATATATATTTTTATTTTGGTTATGCTGGGTATTTGTTGCTGCATGGAAGCTTCTTCTAGGTGGTGTGGGCGGGGGCTCCCACCAGAAACCTGGTGGTCATGGGCTTCTCATCGGGGTGGCTTTTCCTGTTGTGAAGCATAGACTCCAGGAGCACTTCAGTGGTTGCACTGCGTGGGTTCAGTAGCTGTGGCTTGCAGGTGCTAGGGCGCACGCTCAGCTGTTGTGGCGAAAGGCTTTAGTTGCTCCCGCCAAGTGGGATCTTCCTGGACCAGGGCTCCAACCCGTGTTCCCTGCACTGGCAGACAGATTGCTATCCGCTGCACCACCAGGGAAGTCCCTATCTTCTCTTTCTTGGACACTGCTGATTTTGATCAAGACATAGCTCCAACTTTAGGGGTCTGCCCTTGGGTTTCCTTTCTCCTTTGCCACTGTCTCTGGGCAACCTCACTTATGCTTAGGGCTTTAACTGCCAACTCCATTCTGATGACTTCCAAGTCTTTAATTACAGGTCAGTCTCTTTCCTGAGTTCCAACCCATTTAGTCTTATAAAACTTAATTTTTGTTGGTTAACATACATTTTACACTTAGCAACAGGTGAAAACTCTGAAACATCCATCAGAAAAGAATGTCCCTGAGGCACTTGCACAAGAGGATATCAATACACATTCACACAGTGACATTTCAGACAGATAAGTGCCCTTATAGCAGGTCACCAAATAGGAAAGATAGAAAGCATGAGCAGAAAGCATGTGACATAAAATGAAATACGTATGTAGAGATTGGCCATCATTTGAAGCCAACCCGTTTATATCTGGAGAATGCAACGGCTGCCCACCCCAGTACTCTTGCCTGGAAAATTCCATGGATGGAGGAGTCTGGTGGGCTGCAGTCCATGGGGTCGCTAAGAGTCGGACATGACTGAGTGACTTCACTTTGACTTTTCACTTTCATGCCTTGGAGAAGGAAATGGCAACCCACTCTAGTGTTCTTGCCTGGAGAATCCCAGGGACGTGGGAGCCTGGTGGCCTGTCGTCTATGGGGTCACACAGAGTCGGGCACGACTGAAGTGACTCAGCAGCAGCAGCAGCAGCAGCATTTATATCCAGCTACTCATGAGATGGCTCCTCCTGGGTATTCCTAAGGGACCTCAAACTCAATATACCCCAAACCAAACCCATACCACTCTCCCGAGCAAGTGTCCCCTCTTCCAGTTTCCACATACCCGGACAGTCATGGCTGGGACCAGCAGGTCACAGAATTCTCCCACTCTTTCTGTCTCTCTTCCTGTATCCTGTTGGTGGCCCAGTCCTGCAGAGGAGAGATTCTTGGAATAAGGTCTCCAGACCACCTGCAGCTAACTCCATCTGGAAACAAGTTAGAAATAATGATGCTTGGACTCCATCCTTGTTCAGAACAAGCATCTTTGGGGCTGGGACCAGCAATCTGTGGTGTAACAAGCCATCCATGTATTCTGGTGACGCTCTAAACTGGCCTTGTTTATTAGCTCTTTAATAACTCCATTCTGGAAGCTCCTAAGTCAGGTCCTCCTCTTCTTGCACCTGAATGAGTACAATCATTTCCTAACCATGTACCTTTCTCCAGCTTCAGACCCCTATGAACTTCCTCCCCTTTCTTGCCAGCATGCTCCCTCCAAATGAAAATTTGATCATGTCTCTACCACACATATTAGGTTGGTGCAAAAGTAATTGCATTTTGCAATGTTCCAAATAGGAAAAGGAGTACGTCAAGGCTGTATATTGTCACCCTGCTTATTTAACTTATATGCAGAGTACATCATGAGAAACGCTGGGCTGGAAGAAGCACAGGCCGGAATCAAGATTTCTGGGAGAAATATCAATAACCTCAGATATTCAGATAACATCACCCTTATGGCAGAAAGTGAAGAACTAAAGAGCCTCTTGATGAAAGTAAAAGAGGAGAGTGATATGTCAATGTATGGCAAAACCAATACAGTATTGTAAAGTAAAAAAATAAAATTTAAATTTAAAAAATATATATTGTATTTTTATATATGTATACAAAAGCTTTTCTACTACACTTGCTAAAGGCTTGAGAAGATTAAAAACAAAGAAGAGATGGAGAAATTGGAGAACAAAAACTAAATGAAATGGGAGCACTGAATATGAAATTTTAAAAAGGGGAAATAAACTAGATAAAAGCAAAATCATCAGATAGTACAGTTGGTAGGTAGGTAGAATAGGGACTGTCTCTTATACACATCTACCCCAAACCAAACCCATACCACTCTCCCGAGCAAGTGTCCCCTCTTCCAGTTTCCACATACCCGGACAGTCATGGCTGGGACCAGCAGGTCACAGAATTCTCCCACTCTTTCTGTCTCTCTTCCTGTATCCTGTTGGTGGCCCAGTCCTGCAGAGGAGAGATTCTTGGAATAAGGTCTCCAGACCACCTGCAGCTAACTCCATCTGGAAACAAGTTAGAAATAATGATGCTTGGACTCCATCCTTGTTCAGAACAAGCATCTTTGGGGCTGGGACCAGCAATCTGTGGTGTAACAAGCCATCCATGTATTCTGGTGACGCTCTAAACTGGCCTTGTTTATTAGCTCTTTAATAACTCCATTCTGGAAGCTCCTAAGTCAGGTCCTCCTCTTCTTGCACCTGAATGAGTACAATCATTTCCTAACCATGTACCTTTCTCCAGCTTCAGACCCCTATGAACTTCCTCCCCTTTCTTGCCAGCATGCTCCCTCCAAATGAAAATTTGATCATGTCTCTACCACACATATTAGGTTGGTGCAAAAGTAATTGCATTTTGCAATGTTCCAAATAGGAAAAGGAGTACGTCAAGGCTGTATATTGTCACCCTGCTTATTTAACTTATATGCAGAGTACATCATGAGAAACGCTGGGCTGGAAGAAGCACAGGCCGGAATCAAGATTTCTGGGAGAAATATCAATAACCTCAGATATTCAGATAACATCACCCTTATGGCAGAAAGTGAAGAACTAAAGAGCCTCTTGATGAAAGTAAAAGAGGAGAGTGAAAAAATTGCCTTAAAGCTCAACTTTCAGAAACTAAGATCATGGCATCTGGTCCCTCATCAAATAGATGAGGAAACAGTGGAAACAGTGGCTGACTTTATTTTTCTGGGCTTCAAAATCACTGCAGATGGTGATTGCAGCAGTGAAATTAAAAGACGCTTACTCCTTGGAAGGAAAGTCATGGCCAACCTAGACAGCATATTAAAAAGGAGACATTATTTTGCCAACAAAGGTCCATCTAGTCAAGGCTATGGTTTTTCGAGTGGTCGTGTATGGATGTGAGAGTTGGACTATAAAGAAAGCTGAGTGCTGAAGAATTGATGCCTTTGAACTGTGGTGTTGGAGAAGACTCTTGAGAGTCTCTTGGACTGCAAGGAGATCCAACCAGTCCATCCGAAAGGAGATCAGTCCTTGGTGTTCATCGGAAGGACAGATGCTGAACCTGAAACTCCAATACTTTGGCCATCTGATGAGAAGAACCAGTTCATTTGAAAAGACCCTGATGCTGGGAAAGATTGAGGACAGGAGGAGAAGGGAACGACAGAGGATGAGATGGTTGGATGGCATCACTAACTCAATGGACGTGAGTTTGGGTAGACTCGGGGAGTTGCTGATGGACAGGGAGGCCTGGTGTGCTGCAGTTCACGGAGTCGCAAAGAGTTGGACAACACCATTGAGCTGAACTGAACTGAATGTTGAACTTTGCCATTTGATATTGGAATACATTCATAAATAAATGTGGTTATGCTATACATCATTTTAATGCACATTTCTCGCTTTTTTTTTTGCCAATGACTTATTATTTTCTGTTTTATATTTATTTTAGACTATGGAAGTGATGTTAGACAAAAAGCAAATTCGAGTAATTTTCTTATTCAAGTTCAAAATGGATTGTAAAGCAGCAGAGACAGCTTGCAACACCAGTAACACACTTGGCCCAGGAACTGCTAATGAATGTACAGTGCAGTGGTGGTTCAAGAAACCTTGCAAAGAAGACAGGAGCCTTGAAGATGAGGGTGTGGTGGCTGGCCACTGGATGTTGACAATGACCAGCTGAGAGCTATCATTGAAACTGATCCTCTTATGACTACATGAGAAGTTGTTGAAGAACCCAACATCGACTGTTTTACAGTCATTTGACATTTGAAGCAAATTGGAAAGGTGAAAAGATTCAATAAGTGGGTGCCTCATGAGCTGACCGAAAGTCAAAAAAAAAAAAAAAATCATAGTTTTGAAGTGTTGTTTTCTCTTTTTCTGTGCAGCAACTGTGAACAGTTTCTCAATTGGATTGTGACATGTGATGAAAAGTGGATTTTATACAACTAGTGATGACCAGCTCAGTGGCTGGACCGAGAAGAAGCTCCAAAGCACTTCCCAAAGCCAACCTTGCACCACAAAAAGGTCATAGCCACTCTTTGATGGTCTGCTGCCCATCTGATCCACTACAGCTTTCTGAATCCTGGCAAAACCATTATATCTGAGAAGTATGCTCAGCAAACCAGTGAGATGCATTGAAAACTGCAATGCCTGCAGCCAGCACTGGTCAACAGAAAGGGCCCAATTCTTCTCCAGGACAACACCCGACCGTAGGTCACTCAGCCAACACTTCAAAAGTTGAACAAATTGGGCTATGAAGTTTTGCCTCATCTGCCATATTCACCTAACCTCTTGCCAATTGACTACCACTTCTTCAATCATCCAAAAACTTTTTGCAGGAAAAATGCTTCCACAACCAATAGGAGGCAGAAAATGCTTTCCAAGAGTTTGTCAAACCCTGAAGCACAGACTTTCACATTACAGAAGTAAACAAATGTATTTCTTATTGGCAAAAATGTATTGATTGTAATGGTTCCTATTTTGATTAATAAAGATGTGTTTGAGCCTAGTTATAATGATTTAAAATTAATAATCCAAAACTGCAATTACGTTTGCACCAACCTAATAACTTTCTTCAAAGTTTCCCCTGTGCCTAAGGGGCACGCTTCCCAAGAAAATAGAATGTAGGCTCACAGAATTACTTAATGTGGCTACTAGAAAATTTTTTAAGTTGAAAAAGAAACTGGACTTCTCTAGTGGGGCAGTGGATGAGAATCCACCTGCCAGGGGGACGTGGCCTCACTCAGTCCCTGGTCCAGGAAGATCCCATAAGCCCGTGTGCCATAACTGCTGAGCCCACGTGCTGCAACTCTCGAAGCCCAAGTGCCTCTAGGCATCTGTATTCTGCAAGGGAAGGCCCTGCAATGAGCCACAGGGAAGAGTAACCCCCAACTAGAGGAAGCCCTCACACGTCAGCGACGACCCAGTGAAACTAAAGCTAGTTAATTAAAAAAGAAAAAGAAAGAAACCGAAAGATCCCACACGCCACAGTAATGATCCTGAGTGCTGCAACTAAGATCCAGCACAGCCAAATAAATAAATAAATATTATACAAATAAATGAATTTAAATCATGATTATTAAAATCCTATATATCTAAACATTATTTCAACAAGCAATTAATATAACAATAAGGTACTTTACTTTTTTTCCCAAGTCACTGAAATCTGGTCTATGTCTTCACGCTTACTGTGTATCTCGTTTCAGATGTGTTCATGGAAAATATTCGGCTTATATTTAGATTTCATAAAATTTGCAAGTTGAAAGAGTTGAAAGAGTAGAGGTACTTATCCAAGGTGCTCCAAATATACTTAAGGGTTTTTTGATAGCTGAATTGAATACCACTTTTAAAATTTAAATGAATTAAAAATGAGCTTCTCAGTCAAGCGACCACATTTCTAATGCTCTCTAGTCGCAGGCGGCAGAGCGAGCCTGACCCTCAGCCCCTCTGGGACCTGCTTCCTCCCTGGTCTTAGTGCCCCTGCTCCCCGCCCTGCTTCCCTGAATGGTTCATCACAAGGAAGTGCGTTTCCTGAGATACTTCAGTCGTTTCGTGCCTCAGGACCTCCCCCCATGACACCTCCTTCCCTTCAGTTCTCTCTCCCTCATCTCCTTCTTGATGTGGCAAAACCCATTTATTTTTTAAAGGCAGCCCAAGAGACACCTCCTCCACTAAGCCTCCCTCTCTGCTCCCCAGGACTGACCAATCCTTCTCTGAGCTGAACTGTATCAACTTCTAAGACTCATATAAATACTGAATTTTATTTGCTTGCTCATATTTCTTTTTTTAATTAAAAATTGTTTATTTTATATTGGCATAGAGTTAAGTAACAATGTGATGTTAGTTTCAGGTGTACAACAAAGTGATTCAGTTATACATATACATGTACACATATCTCTTGTTGCTAGTTAGTAAACGCCTGAAATTTTGTTATTCAAGAACACCACCCCAATGAACACATAAGTAATACCCAAGTTTGTGCCTCCACGGACCTGAAGGGCAGCGGTTCACTATCATTGAACAATTAGTAAAAATTGTATCTATGTGAGATGATGGATCTGTTACTTAATGTGATTGTATCAATCCTTTCACAGTGTATTCATGTATCAGAACATCACACTGTATATCTTAAGTCATATTGTACAACCTAAATATATACACATTTAAAAAATATATATATATATATATATATTATTGAGGTATAGTTGGCTTACAATGTTTCAGGTGTGCAGCAAGGTGATTCAGTTATACAAATACATACATATTATTTTTGATATTATTTTCATAGGTTGTTACAAGGTGTTGACTCTGGTTCTCTATGCTATATGGTAAATCTTTGTTGACTGTTGCATGTTTATTTTTTAATTAGAAATCTAGCATTCTATTCACACTAAGTCAAACAAATGGAATCAAAATGTCATAATTTTTTAAATTAGGCAAAAATTCATGTTTCTCGTGTACACCTGTGGTGGATTCATGTCAATGTATGGCAAAACCAATACAGTATTGTAAAGTAAAAAAATAAAATTTAAATTTAAAAAATATATATTGTATTTTTATATATGTATACAAAAGCTTTTCTACTACACTTGCTAAAGGCTTGAGAAGATTAAAAACAAAGAAGAGATGGAGAAATTGGAGAACAAAAACTAAATGAAATGGGAGCACTGAATATGAAATTTTAAAAAGGGGAAATAAACTAGATAAAAGCAAAATCATCAGATAGTACAGTTGGTAGGTAGGTAGAATAGGGAAAAGGAGTCCAAAATGGCGGTGGCTAAGGAAAGTCTGAGGACCAGAGTGAAGACTTCAGGTAGAACAAGCAGCACTCCTGGCTAAGCGCAATTTGCATAGGGCAGGCCCAGGGGGAGGGAAACATATAAAAGGAGGATCCAGAGCGCTTTCTCTCCCACGTGCATGCGCTCTTTCTCTCTCTCTCCCTCCCCCACGCGCTCCTCCACTCTCTTCCCTTCAAGTCTTTGGGCTGGCATGCCCTCACGCTTCGAGGATGGAATCTCCTGCTATCTTCTAATAAAACAGAGCTGTAACACTGATTTGCCTAAGAGCTACAACACAGTTTGTCCAAGACCCGAGAGCTGTGACGCGCCGAGGGCTTTAATGTCCATCGCTCCAAATCTTTGTTGTGATGAGACAAAGAACCGAGGAACATACACTTGCGTGACAACAGTTGTTTTTTAAACATGACTGCTCATTAGAAACATATCTGGAGCTCTGGAGGAAAAAAGCAATACCTGAGCTTTTGTATTTTTCAAAAAATTTGAAGATCATTCTGATATGCACCTGGATTTTAAAAAGCAATGCCAGGTTTTTCTATTATATCCTAGTTTTGGTGATATAGAGTTCTGTTATTTTTCTGTTGATCAGTCATGACACAATGGTATTAAGTGAGTCATAATAGTAATAATCACAATAGTAAAAGAAGTTTGTCAGTGTTCACAATCAATAGTCAGATAAAGAATAAATGATAATTACAATTGCAAGCCATAATGGGAACATGATTAATTTAACAATATGAAATAATTACATTAATTACATACAGGTTGGCAGGCTGGGGGTGGGGCATCAAGCAGAGTGATGTGGTAAGTGGAAATGCATACGTGCACATGTTTTCATCCACCCAGCCAGTCTGTGTCTTTTGGTTGGTGCATTTAATCCATTTACATTCAAGGTAATTATCGATATGTATGATACTATTTGGAGAAGGAAATGGCACCCCACTCCAGTATTCTTGCCTGGAAAATCCCATGGATGATGGAACCTGGTAGGCTACAGACCACGGGGTTGCAAAGAGTCGGACACGACTGAGCGACTTCACGTTCACTTTTCACGATACTATTACCGTTTTCTTAATTGTTTGGGGTTTGCTTTCGTTCCGTCTTTTCCTTCTCTTATGTTTCCTGCCTAGAGAAGTTCCTTTAGCGTTTGTTGTAAAGCTGGCTTGGGGGTGCTGAATCCTCTCAATGTTTGCTTGTCTGGAAAACTTTCGGTTTCTCCATCACGTCTGAAGGAGAGTCTTGCGGGTATTCTTCTAGAGTTTCTGTTGAGAAATCAGCTGATAACCTCCCTTGTATATTATTTGTGGTTTTCCCTTTTTGCTTTTAATAGCTGATCTTTAGTTTTTGTCCGTTGGGTTACTATGTATCTTGGTGTGCTCCTCCTGGGACTCTTCGGGGACTCTCTGTGCTTCCTGGACTTGACTGACTATTTCCTTTTCCACGTTCAGGAAGTTTTCAGCTATTACCTCTTCGGATATTTTCTCAGGTCCTTTCTCTCTTTCTCCTTCTGGGACCCGTATAACATGAATGTTGGTGTTATGCCCGAAGTCCGAGTCCCCAAAACTGAGAGAATAAGACGTCCACAGCAATGCAAAAGCAAAAAGGGGTTTATTGCTAGCTCGAGCTAGGGCTCCCGTCTCATCCAGCACAGTGGAGTCTTGACGAGAGCCCTGAGCCCAGAACTACAGCAGTATTTATAGGCTCAGAACAAAGACAGGAAGTTGGCAAGGGCAGATTGGCTGCAGGGGTTTCCTGATATTTACTAATTGGCCAAGCTTTATTGGCTGCAGGGGTTTCCTGGTATTTACTAATTGGCTAATCTTTATTGGCTGCAATTTGGTCCTAACATTGGCATGTTTAATGTTGTCCCAGAGTTCTGTTGTCTTCATTTCTTTTCATTCTTTTTTGCTCCTGTGGCAGTGATTTATACCATTTTTTTTTATCCGGATCAGTTATCCGTTCTTCTGCCTCAGTTATCCTGCTATTGATTCCTTCTAGTGTATTATTCATCTGTTTGTTCTTTAATTTTTCTAGGTCTTTGGTAAACAGTCTTTGCATCTGCTCAATCTTTGCTTCCATTCTTTCCCAGAGATCCTGGATCATCTTCACTATCATTAATCAGAATTATTTTTCTGGCAGGTTGCCTGAAGTGAAGTCGCTCAGTCGTGTCCGACTCTTTGCGACCCCATGGGCTGTACCCTACCAGGCTCCTCTGTCCATGGGATTTTTCCAGGCAATAGTACTGGAGTGGATTGCCATTTCCTTCTCCAGGGGATCTTCCCAAACCAGGGATTGAACCCTGGTCTCCCGCATTGTAGACAGACACTTTACCGTCTGAGCCACCAGGGAAGTATCTCCACTTTATTTAGTTGTTTTTCTGGGACTTTATCTTGTCCCTTCATCTGGGACATAACTTGCTGCTTTTGCATCATGATTAACTTTCTGTAGTATGTTTTTTTGTTTTAGCTGCTGCGAGACAGTGCTTTTTCTTGCTTCTTCTGTTTGCCCTCTGATGCATGAAGCTGAAGCTTGTGTAAGCTTCTTGATGGGAGGGACTGGCGGTGGGAAAAACTCGGTGGGCAGGGCTTTGCTCAGTAAAGCTTTAATTCAAATATCTGCTGATGGGTGGGGGTATACTTCTTCTCTTGTGTTGTTTGGCCTGAGGTGACCCAGCCCTGGGGTCTCTGGGCTGTATGGTAGGGTTAATGGCGACCTCCAAGTGGGTTTCCACCAAGACCTTCCAGTGTCCCCTTCCCCGTGGGGCCGCTGCTGACCCACGCCTCCACGGGAGGCCTTCCCACACTAGCAGATAGTGGTGGTTCAGTCTCCTGTGGGTCCCTGCTCCTCTCCTCTGGGTCTTGGTGCGTGCACAACTTTGTTTGTGCCTTCCAAGACTGGAGTATCTGTTTCCCTCCTTCCTCTGGAGGGCCTATAACCAGATCCCCCTGGCCCTCAAGACCCAATTCTCTGGGGATTCCCAGTCCCTTTGTCAGATCCCCAGGCTGGGAAGCCTGAAGCGGGCTTCAGAACCTTCACAAGATTGCGAGCAGTTCTTTGATGTTATTGTTCTCCAGTCTGTGGGTTTGCGATTTGATTTGATCGTGACTGTGTCCCTCCTACCATCTCACTGCAGCTTCTTTGTCTTTGGAGGTGGAGTATCTTTTTTTTGATGGACCTCCTGCCGATGGTTGTTCAACAGCTAGTTGCGGTTTTGGTGCTCTTGGAGGAGATGCGCGGACGTCCTTCTACTCCACAATATTGCTACAATTCTCTTTTGAAAAATCATACTTCCATAAAACAGGAAAGGAAAATAAATAAATTTGAAAAAAAAAAAAAAAACTTGAGCTCTTGCAATTCTCATGTTATGGCGATGTTCCTAAAGCTGAAGGACAAGAGCTGGGCTTTCTGCCTTGCCATTTGTTCCTTCTCCCAAGGTGATAGGCACACTGCTGAGTGTTCTCTTCACAACGGAATTAGAAACAGAAGACTGTAAGCTCTGGTGATCGTTATCTTTCTCTCGTTTTCCTAGACTCAGTGCTTTAATTTCTCTGAATCTTGGTGTCCTCCTCTGTAAAATGGATGATAAGTACGTGTTCAGTCACTTGAGTCATATCTGACTCTTCTTAACCCTACGGACTATAGCCCGCCAGCCCCTCTGTCTGTGGGATTCTCCAGGCAAAAATACTGCAGTGGGCTGGCATGCCCTCCTCCAGGGGATCTTCCCGAACCTGCATCTCCTGCATTGCAGGCCGATTCTTTACCAGTAAGCCACCTGGGAAGCCCTAAAATGGATGATAACCTAATGCGCTAAAGAAAGTAAAATGTGCCATAAACTGGAGTTAAGCAAATGTAAGGTCCTATTATCATTTACTCTCACAAGGTCACTGACAAAGGTGAGAAGAGAGGAAACGCCTCCTTTATGCAGGAGGCTGTACTGCCTGTGGAGGCAGGTAAGCAGTGAGGTGTGTGGATGAGGCGTGGATGAAGTCACGGCTGTCTCATCCTGCTTCTTCATCACATTATGTCTAGAGGGAGGAGATGCCGCTTTGCACTCTCATTGGTTCTGAGAGTTACCAATTTCTATGTCTGGCTTTTTCCTCTCCAAGCTTCTTTTACTGTCCTGAGATCTTTCTATATACAGGCCGCTACATAAAAGATTTCGGAAGTTCAAGATAGGACTGAAAAGCAAGAATAACACTGTTAAATTATTGGGAGTTAAGATGGTCAGGTGTAAGCTGTAATGATTTAGCTCAGGATACTTGCTGAGCTGGGGACTTCCTTGGTGGCTCAGCAGTAAAGAATCTACCTGCCAATGCAGAAAATGCAGGTTTGATCCCTGGGTCAGGAAGACCCCCTGGGGAAGGAATTGGCAACCCACTCCAGTATTCTTGCCTGGGAAATCCCATGACAGAGGAGCCTGGTGGGCCACGGTCCATGGGGTCACAAAGAGTTGGACACAGCAATTCAACAACAAAATGACGACAGCTTGCTGAGCTGGGTTCCCTCTGCCCGCCTTCATCTCCCAAGGGGAAGAACGTGACAGGGTTGGAAGGAAAATAAGACCGCACGTGGCGAGTGTACCGGAGAAGGGGCGCTTCTCCCCAGAGTCAGCTTCAAAGTGGGTGGGACGGGTGGGCCCGGAAGAGTGTGCGTTCCAGCAGTGAGGGGCCCTGCCCTAGGCCTGTGCCCCAGAGGCTCCTTANAGTCCTGTTGAACCTGTCTCTTATACACATCTAGATGTGTATAAGAGACAGGGACGGGTGGGCCCGGAAGAGTGTGCGTTCCAGCAGTGAGGGGCCCTGCCCTAGGCCTGTGCCCCAGAGGCTCCTTACACGCCTGTGGCTTGAGAGCAGAAGGGAGACATCATCATGCCAGAGGCTGAGAGCAGAGAGAGTCCAAAGCAGCCAGTGTCTCAGTTTCCTAAGCTCCAGGGAGCCTTTCTAGGGAGACTCTCTCATTTCCCAGCGTGTCCAAAAACGAATATGGGAGAACTGGTGGACCTGATGGTGTCTGCGTCATGATGGGGGAGCTGGTCCGCCAGCCACACTGGAGGTCAGGCAGAGGCCAGCACAGTGCTGACCGGTGCCCCCCCAAGCGTCTGATGCTGCCCCCGCCTCTAATGTCCACTCACTGTGTGATGCTCAGAACTCAGAAGTAGTCCTCACAACTGCTTGGAAGGAATAGCAGAAGACATGGGATTAACCAGAACAGCCTGGAACTGGCTTGGCTAAGAATTCAGTCAGAAGGCGGTAAGGCAGGGGATGGAAACGTTTATAGAGATGAAGTCAAGTTACACAAAATAAAGTAAGGATGCAATTAGAAAAAGCCTGTGCACAGCAATAAAGACCAAGTGCAATCAAACATGAAACGTGTGTGTTAGTCTTTCAGTCATGTCCCACTCTGTGGCCCCATGCACTGTAGCCCACCAGGCTTCGCTGTCCTTGGGATTTCCCAGGCAAGAATACAGGAGTGGGTTGCCATTTCCTTCTCCAGAGCATTTTTCCAACCCAGGGATTGAACCTGGGTCTCCTGTATTGAAGGCAGATTCTTTACTGTCTGAGCCACAAAGGAAGCACCAAAACATAAATAAATAAAAATTAAAAAAAAAAAAAAGTAGGGGAGAATAACCAATTTACCCTGTAGAAGAATTCCAGATAATTGATGTTGATATTCTGCCCTCAAGAGGGGCAGCCAACTCCCTGCTCCCTAGTGTGGGTTGTGCGTGTGCATGGTGACGTTTCAATTTGGACGTGCCATACAGCATGCAGAATCCTAGTCTCTGACCAGAGAGCAGGGTTCTAGGAGTGCCCTAGAGTGCAGAGTCTTAACCACTGGATCACCAGGGAAGAACTGGCATGGTGACTTTCTTCCCAAGCGTGTAGGGTGGGAAAAGAGGGACAAGGGTAACCTGCCAGTGGAGAAAGCCACCAAGCAACGGCTCAGCCAAGTGGACCCAAGTCAATGTCAGCGGTGGTAGGCTGTGTTGATAGTAGGTGCTCCTGGGATGGCATGATGAGAATGGCACTTTGCATCTGCCGATTCCCCCCTCCAGATCCATCACCCTGTCTTACCATGTGATAAACATCAGACACATCCCAGACGAGGAACATTCTACGGCTACCTGACTTGTCCTCCTCAAAAGCGTCAAGGTCGTGACAGACAAAGGAAGACTGAGAAACTCACAGCTGCAAGGAGCCCGAGGGGACTCGGTGACTCAGTGCGTCTTGGGTGGGATCCTGGACCAGATAAAGGGCATCAGACAAAAACTAGGGAAATCTGAATCAAGTATAGACTTAGTTAATCATGATTAAGCAGTTCTGATTCATTAATGATGGCTAATACACCATTCTAGTGGAAGATGTTAATAAGAGGGAAAGCTGGGTGAGGGGGGTGGGTATATGGGAACTCAATACTATTGTCAGATTCTGCAAATCTCAAACGATTCTAAATTTAAAGGTTTATGGGAAATATTTGAATCTTTTTAAAAAAGATTAATTGGGACTTCTCTGGTTGTCCAGTGGTTAATACTCTGTGCTTCCATTGCAGAGGGCACAGATTTGATCCCTGTCCATGAAAGTTCCACCTGTTGTACAGTGCAGCCAAATAAATAAATATATCAATTACACAGTGAAAAACACTGCTGTGCGTTTATTGCTGGTGTTGTCAGGGTAGGGGTGAGAGGAAGGCACTGTACAAGAATTTATCCTCTTTTCCTGTGAGTCAAGTGGGAGTCAGTCAGTTCTGGTTGAAGTAACACAGAANCACAGTGAAAAACACTGCTGTGCGTTTATTGCTGGTGTTGTCAGGGTAGGGGTGAGAGGAAGGCACTGTACAAGAATTTATCCTCTTTTCCTGTGAGTCAAGTGGGAGTCAGTCAGTTCTGGTTGAAGTAACACAGAAAAGAGCTTTTATGTTCCTGTCACAAATATGTGGCCCCTCCAGTGCCTGGCTGATTCTGGATGAACACTTTTTCTGTACCACCGTCTCCACAGTCTTTGCTCTCTCATGTTAATAACTCTGTTAGCAGCTCTTTGGCTGCTTCATGAGCCAGAATATCTATTACATCAGCTCGCTTCTTTTCAGAATCCAGGAAAGAACGGAAGATTGGAAGTCAGGGTACCTTTGAGTGTCACCTGATCACCATGCTCTTTGACTTGACCTTTCTCATTTCTTACTTCTTTAGCCACGAACTGATGATAATGATGGTCCCAGGAGAGTACAAACTTAAATGGTGGAAGGTATGTGAAAGCATTCTGTGACCTAGAAAGGGCTGTGATATTTTATTTTGCAACGTGCGTCTCTTCTGGGAGACTAGGTCTTCCTGTGTCTCATTCTCTTTTAAGCAGCGCTCTGGCTTATGCATTCGATTCAGCTCTACAGACATTTGTCAAGGATCATTAACACGTCAGGCACATGAAGTGCCTCACCTGGGTAATGATGTCCCTGAAAAAGTAAGAAGCGGAGAAACTCAGGTTTTTTCAGAATCTCCATGGCTTGGAAGAGTTGCATGTGGTTGGATGGACAAGCTGCTTGGGTGGGGATTATAAACCCACAAGAGGCATTCGTGAGTCTTGACGCCTTTGGTTGCTGGACACTGAAAACCTGAATCAAAATGGCCTAGATAAGTTGTTGGTTCGCCTAACTGGGAGATCCAGTGTTAGGAGGTCTTCAGGGTTCCATGATACAGTGGTTTAACCACGGCATCAAGGGTACAAGTTTTCCTTTTCCTGTTATCTGGAGTGATGGCTTCATCCTGTAACTAGCTCCTTTCCAAGTATGGGATGGCTGCCAGCAGCAAGTGGAGTTCTTATCTTCCTTGTTCGTGACAGAGCAGGATGGGGAGGGCACTCACACCTCGTGACCTTGACCGTCCTATCTTAATTAGCCACCCCCACCTTCTGTCTCTTTCTCTAACCTCTCTGCATTCTTCCTTTCACAGTTCGAACTATTACTTACTTTGCTATTTTGCTTATTACTTATTTATATGTTTACTCATTTATAGTCAGCTCCCTTTCTGGTATATCAGCTTCACAGGGTCACGGATTTCATCTCGTTCACAATGGTCCTTGACCCACCTTCTAAGCAGAGTGGGGATCCTCCTTGACCCACAAGAGAGAGACTGAGCCTGCAAGCGGTGGTGGTGGTGGGGGGGTTCCTCTTTCCTGCCTCCTTCCTAAGTCCACAGTGCTTCTTGCCTGGGTCCTGACCGCTTGGTGGACGTCGAGATGTTACTGGAATTAAGATGATCACAGGTGCCACTTTGAAGAGGTCTTTCCAAATAAAGCATCTTGAGTTGGTTTGGTTTGGTTAGAAAAACAGAACTGTTGACCAGAGAAATCTGGGGAAGCTGGGAAGACAAGGTTGATGGACAAATTGTCCCTCAAGTGAGAAGGGCAGCAAGGTCAAATGGGTGAAAAACAAAGCGGCATGAAAGGAATAGTTTAGGACCAAGTCAGAGCAGAGGCGGGGCCATGTTTGACCAGAGAAATCTGGGGAAGCTGGGAAGACAAGGTTGATGGACAAATTGTCCCTCAAGTGAGAAGGGCAGCAAGGTCAAATGGGTGAAAAACAAAGCGGCATGAAAGGAATAGTTTAGGACCAAGTCAGAGCAGAGGCGGGGCCATGGTAGGGCTTCTCTCCCACAATCCTCTGTCTACATTCCTGAGCACATTAATTGTACTTTTGCATGGCGATGCTCCAAGGAGCCTATGAAAGATTAATAATAGTTCTTCACAGTTTTAGAGCATTTCATAACTTATAAGACATATTCCCAGACATCATCTCACTTCATTGTCACAGCCGTTCTGTGTGGTTGGCTTGATCACTCCTCTTTTGCTAGGAGGTTTTTAGGATAGATTTGATTTGGATAGTAAGGGATTCCTGTATTCAACTTAGAAATTTAAAATTCATGACAAACTTTGATTTTTCATAATGGTGTGTGTAACTTATTTATGCTAGAGAAAGAATAGGAGAAAATGCTTGTCTATCAAATATCTTTCTTATTTTCTCATATTCTGAAGCATATTTAATAAGCTTTGTGGTTGGAGAAAGGTGGAGAGAAGGAAGAGGATGGAGAACGGAACTGCTTTCTGGTGTGTGCGTGTGTGTGTGCGTGCATGCGTGCGTGTGCGTGTGCGTGTGTGTGCACGTGCACTCTGACTCTGCAATTCTATGGACTGCAGCCCGCCAAGCTCCTCTGACAGTGGGATTTTCCAGGCAAGAATATTGGAGTGGGTTGCCATTTCTTCCTCCAGGGGATCTTCTCGACCCAGGGACTGAATCCACGTCCCCTGTGTCTCCTGCATTGGCAGACAGATTCTTTAAAACATCCTCAAAATAACTAAGGACAGCCTTGACATTGTACATTGAAAAGGTATTGGTGAAGGTGAAGTCGTTCAGTTGTGTCCGACTCTTTTTGACCCCGTGGACTGTAGCCTACCAGGCTCCTCCATCCATGGGATTCTCCAGGCAAGAATACTGGAGTGGGCTGCCATTTCCTTTGCCAGGGAATCTTCCCGACCCAGGGATGGAACCCAGGTCTCCCATGTTGAAGGCAGACGCTTTAACCTCTGAGCCATCAGGTAAGCCCTGTGTACATTGAAAAGGTATTAGTGGAGAGTGTATACAGTGGGTCCTTTTCAACAACTCAAGTATTCAGCCTGATTTTATTATTCACTTTCTCCAATGATACACACTGACTTAGAAAGTATACTACAAATTCCCTTTGAGAACTTCATGGAGTTTATACTATTAATAGTCTCTATGCTTATTTAACTTGATTCTTTTCTGTGTACATTCCCCAGTCTCCACTTGTGGAAAACACTTATGGGAAAATATGACAGCCATAAATATATTCAATGCTTCTCACATGACTAATAAGTTAATAGCCTATTTTGAGTAGCTGCAATTTTGAGTTTTGCCAAGGTTTTTCTTTCCTTTTCAGTCTTGCTTAACTTCAAAATAGACTTGTTTGACTTTGAAGAGATGGCCCTTTTGTCAGACTATAAGCTTCTCAGCTTCTCAATGAATGATTTTGTTGAATGTGTTTGAGGTCAGATTTTGTTTGTTTCCATTTCATTTGTTTTTGGTTATTTTATATTCTACCTCAGCCTCAATTCTTCTCCGATTGATAGACTCAGCAACAACCTTCTACACTGCCCAGTATAGACTGTAGGGAGGAAGTCTGACATTAGCTTAAGCAAATATCATAAATGGCTCTCTGAGGCAAAATTTGTGGATAGGAAAACTGGTTATTAAAACTCAAGCTTTAGAAGATCAGATAGTTGCTTGGAAAGGAATATATAAAAGATTGGATCAATTTCCATTTAGGAGACCAAGCTAAGAAAGGGTCCTTTGCCATAGAAAATGGTACTTCATAGGAAATTTTCCTAATTACTAGGCTATTGTTCTGTTTATTATACCATATAGTTAAGGAATCTTTGTTTCCAGTTGCAAAGAAAAAAATCTTATTGAGTCAGAGGTGAAATAGTTATACTATGGAATTCTGTTTACATTTCTCATAGTATTTGCTAAGAAATTTTGTTTTTGTCATTCATTTATGAGCCAGTTTGGTGAAGTGGAAAGAACATTGGACTTAGAGCCAAATAATCTACAAAAATCAGCTAACGTATCTTTCCCTGAAAATATGGCTCTTGAGGAGACAATGAGATATTCTAATTGCCAGTCCTTGTAGTTTTTATCAAGCTAGAAATTTCACAGATCCCTTTAAGCCTTGATATCTTGCTCCATAATACAGAAGGGTTAGGTAACAACTGAGCAATCTCTGGCTTTCTCACTCTCACATTTTTTTTTTTTTAACTGGAAGAGGTAAGTAGAGTCAGATGTGATATTGAGATTTATAGTAAAAAGTGTGTATTTGGTCTTCATTCAAGTTTATGGCACAGAGCTCCTAAAACCCTTGGAGTTCCCAGTGCTGAGAGTAATAAAGGTGTTTTTTGTTATGTTAATAAGGTGACTTCCTAAGGCCTGTTCCAGTTGCCAGGGAAACCAACAAAGAGAATTAGGGGTTGGAACTTTCATTTCCTCCACACCCACCTTCAGGGAGGAGAGTCGGGCTGGAGACTGAATTCATTCACAACCAATAGCTCATGATTTAGTTAATCATGCTTATGTGATGAAAGTGAAAATGAAGTCTCTCAGTCGTGTCTCTTTACGACTCCATGGACCTGTAGCCCGCCAGGCTCCTCCACCCAGGGGATTATCCAGGCAAGAATGCTGGAGTGGGTTGCCATTCCCTTCTCCAGGCAAAAGTGCTGGCGTGGGTTGCCATTCCCTTCTCCAGGGGATCTTTCCAACCCAGGGATCAAACCCTGGTCTCCCGCACTGCAGGCAGACTCTTTACCGTCTGAGCCACCAGGGAAGTTATGTGATGAAGCCTCCATTAAAACCCCATAAGACAGGGTTCAGAGAACTTCCAAGCTGGTGAACACCTGGAGGTACTGGGTAGGTGGCATCGTACAGAGGGCAAGGACATTCCAAGCCCCTTCCCACATACCTGACCCTATGCATCTCTTCCGCCTGGCTGTTCTGGAGTTATATCCTTTTATAATAAACCAACAATCTAGTAAGTGAATTGTTTCTCCAGATTTGGTGAAAATTCATCAAACCCTAGGAGATTCTATATAGGTTTTCAGGCCTATAGTTGGTGGCTCAGAAGCACAGGTTATGATCAGGAGTTGTGACGGGCATCTGAAGTGTGATGAAGTGGGTGTTCTTGTAGGATTGAGCTCTAACCTGTGGGATCTAATGGTATCTTCAGGTAGATAGTATCAGACAAGTGAGTTAAATTGTAGGACACCCACCTGGTGGTATCTGAGAATTGCTTGCAGGTGTGGAAAAAACCCATCCACTGGGAATGGGTGCAGAATCCCAAGATGGTATATAAAACAAAAATCTTTTCACAAAAGAACTGGAATAAAGAGGCAAAGTGAGTGGCCTGACTGACTAGAGATGAGAGATGAGCAATCAAACACTTTCCCCACTCAGCAGTGTTTTCCTCTGGTGTCTCAGACACTGGCAGAAGGAGCTTTGTGTGGCCCTCATACTTGGACAACTTTTCATTGAATGCAAATGATTTTAGGATAGAAAGCAGCAAGTCAGACCTCAGCTGTGTCCCAGAGGAGTTTGGCTTTTTTTTTTTTTTGNACTGCAGATGGTGACTGCAGCCATGAAATCAGAAGACGCTTACTCCTTGGAAGAAAAGTTATGGCCAACCTGGATAGTATATTCAAAAGCAGAGACGTTACTTTGCCGACTAAGGTCTGCCTAGTCAAGGCTATGGTTTTTCCTGTGGTCATGTATGGATGTGAAAGTTGGACTGTGAAGAAAGCTGAGCGCCGAAGAATTGATGCTTTTGAACTGTGGTGTTGGAGAAGACTCTTGAGAGTCCCTTGGATGGCAAGGAGATCCAACCAGTCCATTCTGAAGGAGATCAGCCCTGGGATTTCTTTGGAAGGAATGATGCTAAAGCTGAAATTCTGGTACTTTGGCCACCTCATGCGAAGAGTTGACTCATTGGAAAAGACTCTGATGCTGGGAGGGATTGGGGGCAGGAGGAAAAGGGGACGACCGAGGATGAGATGGCTGGATGGCATCACGGACTCGATGGACGTGAGTCTGAGTGAACTCCGGGAGATGGTGATGGATAGGGAGGCCTGGCGTGCTGCGATTCATGGGGTCGCAAAGAGTCGGACACGACTGAGCGACTGAACTGAACTGAACTGATGTGCTTAGGAGGGGCTGAAAATGGGAAAAGGAAACCCAGAAATATTGGAACAAAGAAACCCATCTAGGAGTTTGCTGCAGAACACTTCACAGGTATACAGGGTCATCTTCCTCAATTGCCAGAGGAATAGATGAGTGCCCCACCCTTCTTTTGTCAAAATCTTGGCTCTCTGTGCACTAATGAGAAACAAAAATACAGACACAGTTATGGAGAAGGAACGAGTGGCTTTATTTCTTCGCTAGGCAAAGGGGGAACACAGTAGGATAGTGCCTCAAGAATTGTGCCCCTTTCCTGGTGAAGTGTTGTTTAGTCACAGATTCGTGTCTGACTCTTTTGTGACCCCATGGACTGCAGCCTGCCAGGCTTCTCTGTCCGTGAGATTTCCCAGGCAAGAATACTGGAGTGGGTTGCCATTTCCTTCTCCAGGGGATCTTCCCAACCCAGGCATCGAACCCACTTTGGCAGTCAGATTCATTACCCCTGAGCCACCATGGAAGAGACTCTCTATTTATGCAGGCGTATGTGATAAGGATAAAGGCAGTGATACTCTACTTCTGTCTTCTGCAAGTTTCAGAAGGGTGGGGTGGCTGACAACATTAGGGTGTGTGCAGGGTCCAGGTGGCCCAGTCTCCTAATCTTGATGAGTTTTCCTTTAATCCTGTGGTTTTGTGGCTGCCCCTCCCTTGATTAGCAACTGTTTGAATCTGCTCTTTTGGAACTCAGAGAAGGTCATGGAGGCTGGAGTCTTGCCTATAAGAAATGGTGAACAAAAAGGCCATTGTGCCTGGGAGTCCCACAGCGCTCTGCTCAGCATCACGCCCTCTCTTTTCCCTGAGAGGTCGTGTACAACAGGCCCTTAGTAGGCAATCACACAAGCTGCTGCTACTATCTGCCATCAGCATCGTCTTCCCTCCAGAGGCCCCACACGGGGTTTCTCAGGAGCACCCATGCTGTTAGGAAATCTGTCGGACTGTCCGCTGCCACGCGCCCCTGCTCGTTCTTTCCCTGTGCCCAGACTCATTTCTCCTGTCTCCACCAACTGCCCCCTTATTTCTCATCTCCCTAGTAAGGCCCCACACGCCCTGCACGTCTCAGCTGAAACTGCCTCTACGGGAAGGACTTGGGACTCCCCTGGGCAGGGTTAATCACTCCTCTTCCAATCATAGCAGCCAGTACACACACTGTGATTAGGCTGTATTATAATTACTAATTTGTCGCCAAGTCCTCTCCCCAGGAGAACACGGGGGCCTGGAGGGCACAGATGCAACTTACTGTCAGAGCCAAAGGAAACGTCTCAGCGGGCAGGTGTCTCTCACGCCTCACCCTTGCCCAGGAGGCTGGGGAAAGCCTGCTTCAAAAGCGCCTGACTCACTTCTGAGCTTCTGGAGTGCAGGGAGGCTCTGAGAGCAGACTTCACACAGGCTTCCTCTAAGGCATGCTCTTCCAAAGCAACAGCTGATTTTCAGACAGAGGATTTGAATCTGGCCCAGCAGATGGAAATCTACTGCCCTGAACAAGACAGCTGTTGAAAAGCTAGTTAAAGCAGCCGTTTTCCTACCTGTCTGCTCACACTGGCATATTCACTGGCCACTGTCATTTGGAAAGTGCCAGAAAACAGGTCAGCAAAACTCCACTAAGGCCTTGGAACCAGATAAAGGAGTGGAGCCAGGGGGATCATCTGGCCTGAGTGACAGGCAGGAGTTGTCTTTTTATAGCATCCGCAGTAGGAGATCAGTCTCTAGCACAGATTTGATACCCATGAAACAGTTGATGTTGGCTCAGACATGAGTCGGACCATAAAGAAAGCTGAGCACCGAAGAATTGATGCTTTTGAGCTATGGTGTTGGAGAATACTGTTGGGAGCCCCTTGGACTGCACGGGGATCCAACCAGTCCATCCTAAAGGAGATCAGTCCTGGGTGTTCATTGGAAGGACTGATGTTGAAGCGNACTTATGTTTGCTCACAGAGAGTCCAGTTTATGCTGCAAGCTTGATCATGAAAATTATTCCATTGGATTTAACATGTACTGAGAGTCCCTTGGACTGCAAGGAGATCCAACCAGTCCATCCTAAAGGAGATCAGTCCTGGGTGTTCATTGGAAGGACTGATGTTGAAGCTGAAACTCCAATACTTTGGCCACCTGATGCGAAGAGCTGACTCATTTGAAAAGACCCTGATGCTGGGAAAGATTGAGGGCAGGAGGAGAAGGGGATGACAGAGGATGAGATGGTTCGATGGCATCACCGACTCAATGGACATGGGTTTGGGTGGACTCCGGGAGTTGGTGACGGACAGGGAGGCCTGGCATGCTGCAGTCTATGGGGTTGCAAAGAGTCGGATGCGACTGAACTGAACTGACGACCTAAAATGAACAAAATACTGTGCTTGCTCTGAAGACATACAGGCAAAGGGTGGATTTAGCTTAACGAGAAGGAAACTGCAAAGAAATCAGTGAGGAATGAGTAAATAATTTAGCACCACTTGGAAGCAAGGCCAAAGTGTGAGCATACAACCTCCTACTGCTGGCAATATGGAAGGTTCAGAAAGTATCCAGGCAGAAGATAAGCAAGCCCAGGTTAAGAGGATGGCTTTAGAGATGATGAAAGAGGGCCAGATTTGAGAATTGCCACACAGGAAAAATGAAAAGGACATATGTTCTTTAGGAGGAATATTCATATCACTTGCCCTCAAAAGGAGATACTGGTTGAGAATTTTTGGTTTGAAGGGTTAAAAGGACCATAAACATTATAATTTGTGAGGGCCTTATGACCAATGATGTTTCTAGAAATTGAGATATTCCAGACAATTAACATTGTCTCATGCACCATTTTAAACTTCCTGTTCTCTTTTTTAAAGTGAAATAAAAAAGATTATTCTTGGTAGACAGAGTAGAACACCTAAACCATTCCCATACTGAGCTAGAATCTGGGTAATATTTTGAAAGTCAAGAGTCTTTATTCTAAAAGAAAAGGGGCTTAGAAATGGCTGTTTTTATTTGGATAGTAAAATATTTGATATTGTTTAAGCAGCATATTTTCAAAATCTCTAATTTTACTTCTAATCTAGTTCAGTTCAGTTCAGTCACTCATTCGTGTGCAACTCTTTGCGACCCCATGAATCACAGCACACCAGGCCTCCCTGTCCATCACCAACTCCCAGAGTTCACTCAAACTCATGTCCTTCAAGTCGGTGATGCCATCCAGCCATCTCATACTCTGTCATCCCCTCCTCCTGCCCCCAGTGCCTCCCAATATCAGGGTTTTTTCAAATGAGTCAACTCTTCACCTCAGGTGGCCAAAGTACTGGAGTTTCAGCCTCAGCGTCAATCCTTCCAATGAACACCCAGGACCAGTCTTCTTTAGGATGGACTGGTTGGGTCTCTTTGAAGTCCAAGGGACTCTCAAGAGTCTTCTCCAACACCAGTGTATGATATTTTTATTCATCTTCATTCAGTCATTTTAAAATTTCAAAATCTACAGTTTACCTTAACCATTTTTAATTTTATGATTTATCATTATTAACATGTCAACGGCACAGATTTCAGAAGTCAATTTAACTTAATATTCCCCTCGAAGCCCAGGAGAGTACTGTACCCCATCCTACAAGAATACCTTAACTTTGTCCTATTGCACTTTACTATTTTTAAAATATTTATGTATTTATTTATTTGGCTGCCCTGGTCTTAGTTGCAGCATGTAGGATCTAGTTTCCTAGGCAGGGCCACTTGCATTGGGAGCATGGACCACCAGGGAAGTCCCTATGGCACGTTACTACTCCAAAGCACTTGCACACATTAAATTATTTCATCCTCATAGTCAGTGATCCTGTGAGAAAAGTAAAATAGACACACTGGTTCCCATTTTACAGGTAAAAAAACTGAGGCTCACACAAACTAAGTAAATGGCTCACAATCTCAAGCCTAGTAAGTAAAAAAAAAAGAAAAAAAAAATTCTTACTCTGAGTTGTCCTTATCACCAGCCCACTGCGTCCCCTATCTTTCTGTGCACCCAGCTTCTGTGCATTGGCCAGAACAGGTCTGTCTTTATCAAAGAAAGAATTATCCACCATGGCTTAGACACACCCCTGTCCCTGGTGATCCCCTCACTTCACAGAAACGCCAGCCAAACTGCACCCAGATCCTGTGCAGGCAGAAAGCATGTGGAAACAAACACCACAGGCCAGCGACACACAGATGGTTTTTTAAAAGGCGTGTTTGTGAATAAACACATCAACATCTTTTCGCCCAACAGCCCTAGACTTGCTCCCAGTGAAAAGTACAGCTCTTGGGAGAATTGAATTTCAGGATCACAAGGCATTGTTCCAGGGTGAATGAAAAAAATGGGGAGACATTTTGCTTTCCACACATGAAGGAGAGAAACAGATGAGAGGGCTTGCCCTGGGTGTGCGCCTCTCCATCCTGTGCTCCCTCCGCCCACCAAAGTGTCAAAGGGTGTAAATATGTTGAAGAGTCTTGATACATGTAGCAGAATCATGCTGTCCATTATATTTTACTAGGAAGCTGATTCCTGGCATAAGGCACATAACCTCTTCTGAAGGTATCTGAAACTTTTCCACAGTAAAACATGAATATCTGAGGAAACGTAATAACATTGTTACCCATGCCCAGCCTAGGGATTAAAATGTTAAGGGTAAAAGGAGGTATAGAGGAAAGGCAATTTAGGGGGTCTGGGGGGCATACCTTACCCATCTCAGGCTTCTGTGCAGAATGATCCAAACCGAGTCTCCTTTCATAAATGCAGCCTGCATCTGGAACAGCTGCAAGAAAAGCACTATTGGACTTCCCTGGTGGTCCAACGGTTAAGAATCCATGATACCACTGCAGGAGGCATGAGTTTGATCCCTAGTTGGGGAACTAAGATACCCCTGCTGTGCAGTGCTGCCAAAAAATAAATTAAAAAAGAGAAATGAAAAGCGCTATGTTCAGAAACAAGCCAAGTTACAGATAAAGCAAGGAGATGAAGTTTTAAAAATGGTAGAGAGGCTGAAAGAGAAGAGATCGTTAATAACTCTAGAGAGTTGTGAAGAACTCTAGAGGAAGCAACAGGAAGACGAAACAGGGATAAGAAAGTGAGGAGAAGAGAGAGGAGAGACTGGACTAGAGGAGAGAAATCATGGGCAACCATTTAAAGGCACAGAGACGATAAATACTTAATGACTTACATTTTGGTGGTGACCACGACAAACGGGCATGCCAATTTAAATTAAAATATCTCAATAACACCTCAATGTTGAAGGCTTGACTGGACCTTAAGCAGCAACTCTAATAGTGCCTCTGGATAATCGTAGAAATTGAGAACAGGCTGTGATTCTCAACCTGAAGTGCCCCTCAGAATCTCCTGAAGAGCTTTCGTGAAATACAGATACCCAGTCTCCCTCTTAACCATTATACTAGAATCCCCTGGAGTAGACATGAACATTGATAGTCTCTGACAACAAAAGTATCTTTTTTTTTTTTAATTATCCTGGTTTGTTTGCATCAATTTTTATTTTTGGCCACTCTCCATGGCATGTGGGATCTAAATTCTCTGACCAGAAATCAAATCCATGCCCCTTGCAAGGGAAGTGCACAGTCCTAACCACTGGACCTCCAGGGAAATCCCAGTATTCTTTCTTTTTTTCTTTTAATAGATTAAAAAAATTTTTTTAATCTGTTTATCATTTATCTGGCTGCATGGGTCTTAGCTGTGGCGTATGGGACCTGTCCTTACCATGCGCAGACTCACTAGCTGCGGCCCATGGGCTTCGTTGTTCCATGGCATATGGGATCTTAGCTCCCCAGCCAGGGATCAAACCCACATCCCCCAAACTGTAAGGCAGTTTCTTAACCACTGACCCACCAAGGAAGGGCCCCCCGTATTCTCTTTAAGATCCCCAGGTATAGCCAGGGTCGAGGACCACTGATGTGTGGCAATGATCCTTAAAGTCGATGCTGGATGACCAGTGTCACCATTATCTGAGAACTTGCTGGAATGCAGTCTCAGGCCTCACCCCAGACTTACTGAATCAGAGATGTGGGCATGGGGTCCAGTAATCCAAGTCTTAACAAGCTTTCTAGATGACTCTGGGATATGTTTGTTGAGTTTTAAGCCAACTTTTTCACTCTCCTCTTTTACTTTCCTCAAGAGGCTCTTTAGTTCTTCTTTGCTTTCTGCCATAAGGGTGGTGTTCCTAGCCAGGAGCTAGTCCACATTCTCCAGGGCACCTCTGATGAGGAAGAACTTTTGGGAATGGAATTCAGTGCCTCCTGATTGTCAGGTCCTGTGTTAGACATTTCATGCAAATAATCTCACCATAGCCCTAGGAGGGGACAGCATAATCTCCCTTTTCAAACAGAGGACATCAAGGCTTAGTCAAGTCACTTATTCCTCTCTTTTCCACCGGCCAGGTCACAGCCTCCAAAGCAGATCTGTGAAGAGCCAGGCCTTTATCTCTCACTGGCTCAAGTTGCTAAAGCTGATAAGGAAAAAAAGATAGTCTTGGGCCAGACACAGGGTAGATTTCCACCACTGAGGCCACCACAGAAACAAGTTAAATCAATGGACAGAAGAGAGATAAGACACTGAACAAAGCAGCTTTCTTTTCCGGGAGTAAAGATCAGCTAGGGAGGGGTGGCGGTGGGAGCAGGTAGGGGAGAAAGTCTGCGAATCTCCCTCTTAACCAATCAGACAGTTCAAGGCTGCCTGTGAGGAAATACACGGGCTCACGTTTTATTTCTAAGATTGGTGCTCATTTTTAAATTAATACTTTTACAGTGTTTGACTATCTTCTGAGATTGGTTTTATTGCTAAAATCTGCATTTTAAAGATAAACCAAGACCCAGGGTCTTGCACAGGTACTTTTCTGCTATTTAGGAGCCCAGACTCAGTTCATTATTGAGAGCACAGCACGGGATCTCTCTAGACGATCCCTCAAGGAATTCCATTGCTAATGACAACACCAAACATGTGCCCACGGACATTACAGTGGCTTCCAAAGCCCTATATATCCGCCATTCAGTTCCCCTTTTAAAGGAAAAATAATCCATGACACTTGTTAAAAAGGAGTAGGCAGAGTCTTTCAGAGGCTACTGCGATGGGGTTTTGGAGTAAGGGCCACCAAGCTCAATACAATGACTGGGGAGAAGTTACAGTCAAGGAACGGGGCTGGGGGCAGGAGTGGGGTGGTCAGCGGGTAGAAAATGACCGAGCAGGCCAGGGTTGTAAGATACCAGTGCCGGGGGATGAGGAATTTCATTAGCTCCCAAGGGTAAGGATTTTCCCTTTAACTGACCCAGCAGGATTCGTGCTAAGACTGGACTAGACAGGCCAAGGATAGAGCCCGAGGTCAGGGACTTGTCAGAAAGGGAACTCGGGAGGCTGAATCGAGCTCAGTCAAAGGAGACGGGCTCTGTCAGCCTCCTTGACTTCGTTGCCAAGAATGCTCCCCGCCTGCTCACAGGGCTCCTCCCGGCCCCCTCTGTGCCTTAGCGGCCCCTCCCCAGGAAGCCCTTTTGCAGCGGGAGTTGGCCCCACGGGTCCTTACAGTCTCCCTTCCCAGAGAGCGCCTGTCCCTAAGCACAGGCCCACCCGTCCCCACGCCCTCCACCTCTCTCCTAGGCTTTCCTCCACGGCACCATCTGCCATGCCGTTTACTTGTATGTTTCGTTCATAGTCCCTTTCTCCTCCAGGAAAATGTCAGTCCCATGAGGCAGGAATTCACTGTCTCCTCAGCACCTGGAATGACATCTGGCATGTTGGAGGGGCTCACGCTTTGTTGAAGGCATTGGATGCCTGGATGCTGACGGTCTCCATAATACCTTCAGATCTTGCTTCTCTACGTTCACAGCAAAGGATGACAGTTCCCAGTGTCGGAAGACCCTTCCAACCAACTCATAGCTTAGTTTTACCAGGTGTTATTTCAACTTTTATACAATAACCCAAGAATTACCTTAGAGGTTGCTCAGTCGCTCAGTTGTGTTCAATTGTTTGTGACTCCATGGACTGCGGCACGCCAGGCTTCCCTGTCCTTCACCATCTCCTGGAGTTTGCTCAGACTCATGTCCATCGAGTCAGTGATGCCATCCAACCATCTCACCCTCTGTCGTCCCCTTCTCCTCCTGTCTTCAATCTTTCCCAGCATCAGGGTCTTTTCCAATGAGTTAGCTCTTTGCATCATGTGGCCAGAGTATTAGAGCTTCAGGTCAGATGAACCATGGAATATTTGCCACCCGGTCAGTGGCGGCCGGGAGGAGACACCCCGCGTCTGAGGTCAGGGCTGCGGCCGGGAGGAGCTACCCTGTGTCCGAGGTCAGGGGCAGCCAGGAAGAGACACCCCACGTCCGAGGCCAGGGGCGGCCGGGAGAAGCCACCCACGCCCGAGGCCTCAGCCGGCGGCCGGGAGGAGCAACCCGAGGAGCAGGGGCTGCGCAGGCGCAGGAGGGCCTAGAGGAGCTGTCCCACGTTGACGGTCAGGAACTGCGACGGTAAGGAGATCCCCCTCGTCCAAGGTAAGGAGCAGCCCTGAAGAGACAACCCACGCCCAAGGTAAGAGAAACCCAAGTAAGATGGTAGGTGATGCAAGAGGGCATCAGAGGGCAGACACACTGAAACCATACTCGCAGAAAACTAGTCAATCTAATCACACTAGGACCAGGGCCTTGTCTAACTCAATGAAACCAAGCCATGCCTGCAGGGCAACCCAAGGAGGGCGGGTCATGGTGAAGAGGTCTGTCAGAATGTGGTCCACTGGAGAAGGGAATGGCAAGCCACTTCAGTATTCTTGCCTTGAGAACCCCATGAACAGTATGAAAAGGCAAAATGATACGATATCAAAAGAGAATCTCCCCAGGTCGTTAGGTGCCCAATATGCTACTGGAGATCAGTGGAGAAATAACTCCAGAAAGAATGAAGGGATGGAGCCAAAGCAAAAACAATACCCAGTTGTGCATGTGACTGGTGATAGAAGCAAGATCCGATGCTGTAAAGAACAATATTGCATAGGAACCTGGAATGTCAGGTCCATGAATCAAGGCAAATTGGAAGTGGTCAAACAAGAGATGGCAAGGGTGAACGTCGACATTCTAGGAATCAGCGAACTAAAATGGACTGGAATGGGTGAATTTAACTCAGATGACCATTATATCTACTACTGCGGGCAGGAATCCCTCAGAAGAAATGGAGTAGCCATCATGGTCAACAAAAGAGTCCGAAATGCAGTACTTGGATGCAATCTCAAAAACGACAGAATGATCTCTGTTCGTTTCCAAGGCAAACCATTCAATATCACAGTTATCCAAGTCTATGCCCCAACCAGTAATGCTGAAGAAGCTGAAGTTGAACGGTTTTATGAAGACCTACAAGACCTTGTAGAACTAACACCCAAAAAAGATGTCCTTTTCATTATAGGGGACTGGAATGCTAAAGTAGGAAGTCAAGAAACACCTGGAGTAACAGGCAAATTTGGCCTTGGAATGCGGAATGAAGCAGGGCAAAGACTAATAGAGTTTTGCCAAGAAAATGCACTGGTCATAGCAAACACCCTCTTCCAGCAACACAAGAGAAGACTCTACACATGGACATCACCAGATGGTCAACACCGAAATCAGATTGATTATATTCTTTGCAGCCAAAGATGGAGAAGCTCTATACAGTCAACAAAAACAAGACCAGGAGCTGACTGTGGCTCAGATCATGAACTCCTTATTTCCAAATTCAGACTTAAATTGAAGAAAGTAGGGAAAACCGCTAGACCATTCAGGTATGACCTAAATCAAATCCCTTATGATTATACAGTGGAAGTGAGAAATAGATTTAAGGGCCTAGATCTGATAGACAGAGTTCCTGATGAACTATGGAATGAGGTTCGTGACATTGTACAGGAGACAGGGATCAAGACCATCCCCATGGAAAAGAAATGCAAAAAAGCAAAATGGCTGTCTGGAGAAGCCTTACAAATAGCACTGAAAAGAAGAGAGGCGAAAAGCAAAGGAGAAAAGAAAAGATATAAGCATCTGAATGCAGAGTTCCAAAGAATAGCAAGAAGAGATAAGAAAGCCTTCTTCAGCAATCAATGCAAAGAGATAGAGGAAAACAACAGAATGGGAAAGACTAGAGATCTCTTCAAGAGAATTGGAGATACCAAGGGAACATTTCATGCAAAGATGGGCTCGATAAAGGATAGAAATGGTATGGACCTAACAGAAGCAGAAGATATTAAGAAGAGGTGGCAAGAATACACAGAAGAACTGTACAGAAAAGATCTTCACGACCCAGATAATCATGAGGATGTGATCACTAATCTAGAGCCAGACATCTTGGAATGTGAAGTCAAGTGGGCCTTAGAAAGCATCACTAAGAACAAAGCTAGTGGAGGTGATGGAATTCCCGTTGAGCTGTTTCAAATCCTGGAAGATGATGCTGTGAAAGTGCTGCACTCAATATGCCAGCAAATTTGGAAAACTCAGCAGTGGCCACAGGACTGGAAAAGGTCAGTTTTCATTCCAATTCCAAAGAAAGGCAATGCCAAAGAATGCTCAAACTACCGCACAATTGCACTCATCTCACACGCTAGTAAAGTAATGCTCAAAATTCTCCAAGCCAGGCTTCAGCAATATGTGAACCGTGAACTCCCTGATGTTCAAGCTGGTTTTAGAACAGGCAGAGGAACCAGAGATCAAATTGCCAACATCCGCTGGATCATGGAAAAAGCAAGAGAGTTCCAGAAAAACATCTATTTCTGCTTTATTGACTATGCCAAAGCCTTTGACTGTGTGGATCACAATAAACTGTGGAAAATTCTGAAAGAGATGGGAATACCAGACCACCTAACCTGCCTCTTGAGAAATCTGTATGCAGGTCAGGAAGCAACAGTTAGAACTGGACATGGAACAACAGACTGGTTCCAAATAGGAAAAGGAGTACGTCAAGGCTGTATATTGTCTCCCTGCTTATTTAACTTATATGCAGAGTACATCATGAGAAACGCTGGACTGGAAGAAACACAAGCTGGAATCAAGATTGCCGGGAGAAATATCAATAACCTCAGATATGCTGATGACACCACCCTTATGGCAGAAAGTGAGGAGGAGCTAAAAAGCCTCTTGATGAAAGTGAAGGAGGAGAGCGAAAAAGTTGGCTTAAAGCTCAACATTCAGAAAACGAAGATCATGGCATCCGGTCCCATCACTTCATGGGAAATAGATGGGGAAACAGTGGAAACAGTGTCAGACTTTATTTTTTTGGGCTCCAAAATCACTGCAGATGGTGACTGCAGCCATGAAATCAGAAGACGCTTACTCCTTGGAAGAAAAGTTATGGCCAACCTGGATAGTATATTCAAAAGCAGAGACGTTACTTTGCCGACTAAGGTCTGCCTAGTCAAGGCTATGGTTTTTCCTGTGGTCATGTATGGATGTGAAAGTTGGACTGTGAAGAAAGCTGAGCGCCGAAGAATTGATGCTTTTGAACTGTGGTGTTGGAGAAGACTCTTGAGAGTCCCTTGGATGGCAAGGAGATCCAACCAGTCCATTCTGAAGGAGATCAGCCCTGGGATTTCTTTGGAAGGAATGATGCTAAAGCTGAAATTCTGGTACTTTGGCCACCTCATGCGAAGAGTTGACTCATTGGAAAAGACTCTGATGCTGGGAGGGATTGGGGGCAGGAGGAAAAGGGGACGACCGAGGATGAGATGGCTGGATGGCATCACGGACTCGATGGACGTGAGTCTGAGTGAACTCCGGGAGATGGTGATGGATAGGGAGGCCTGGCGTGCTGCGATTCATGGGGTCGCAAAGAGTCGGACACGACTGAGCGACTGAACTGAACTGAACTGATGTGCTTAGGAGGGGCTGAAAATGGGAAAAGGAAACCCAGAAATATTGGAACAAAGAAACCCATCTAGGAGTTTGCTGCAGAACACTTCACAGGTATACAGGGTCATCTTCCTCAATTGCCAGAGGAATAGATGAGTGCCCCACCCTTCTTTTGTCAAAATCTTGGCTCTCTGTGCACTAATGAGAAACAAAAATACAGACACAGTTATGGAGAAGGAACGAGTGGCTTTATTTCTTCGCTAGGCAAAGGGGGAACACAGTAGGATAGTGCCTCAAGAATTGTGCCCCTTTCCTGGTGAAGTGTTGTTTAGTCACAGATTCGTGTCTGACTCTTTTGTGACCCCATGGACTGCAGCCTGCCAGGCTTCTCTGTCCGTGAGATTTCCCAGGCAAGAATACTGGAGTGGGTTGCCATTTCCTTCTCCAGGGGATCTTCCCAACCCAGGCATCGAACCCACTTTGGCAGTCAGATTCATTACCCCTGAGCCACCATGGAAGAGACTCTCTATTTATGCAGGCGTATGTGATAAGGATAAAGGCAGTGATACTCTACTTCTGTCTTCTGCAAGTTTCAGAAGGGTGGGGTGGCTGACAACATTAGGGTGTGTGCAGGGTCCAGGTGGCCCAGTCTCCTAATCTTGATGAGTTTTCCTTTAATCCTGTGGTTTTGTGGCTGCCCCTCCCTTGATTAGCAACTGTTTGAATCTGCTCTTTTGGAACTCAGAGAAGGTCATGGAGGCTGGAGTCTTGCCTATAAGAAATGGTGAACAAAAAGGCCATTGTGCCTGGGAGTCCCACAGCGCTCTGCTCAGCATCACGCCCTCTCTTTTCCCTGAGAGGTCGTGTACAACAGGCCCTTAGTAGGCAATCACACAAGCTGCTGCTACTATCTGCCATCAGCATCGTCTTCCCTCCAGAGGCCCCACACGGGGTTTCTCAGGAGCACCCATGCTGTTAGGAAATCTGTCGGACTGTCCGCTGCCACGCGCCCCTGCTCGTTCTTTCCCTGTGCCCAGACTCATTTCTCCTGTCTCCACCAACTGCCCCCTTATTTCTCATCTCCCTAGTAAGGCCCCACACGCCCTGCACGTCTCAGCTGAAACTGCCTCTACGGGAAGGACTTGGGACTCCCCTGGGCAGGGTTAATCACTCCTCTTCCAATCATAGCAGCCAGTACACACACTGTGATTAGGCTGTATTATAATTACTAATTTGTCGCCAAGTCCTCTCCCCAGGAGAACACGGGGGCCTGGAGGGCACAGATGCAACTTACTGTCAGAGCCAAAGGAAACGTCTCAGCGGGCAGGTGTCTCTCACGCCTCACCCTTGCCCAGGAGGCTGGGGAAAGCCTGCTTCAAAAGCGCCTGACTCACTTCTGAGCTTCTGGAGTGCAGGGAGGCTCTGAGAGCAGACTTCACACAGGCTTCCTCTAAGGCATGCTCTTCCAAAGCAACAGCTGATTTTCAGACAGAGGATTTGAATCTGGCCCAGCAGATGGAAATCTACTGCCCTGAACAAGACAGCTGTTGAAAAGCTAGTTAAAGCAGCCGTTTTCCTACCTGTCTGCTCACACTGGCATATTCACTGGCCACTGTCATTTGGAAAGTGCCAGAAAACAGGTCAGCAAAACTCCACTAAGGCCTTGGAACCAGATAAAGGAGTGGAGCCAGGGGGATCATCTGGCCTGAGTGACAGGCAGGAGTTGTCTTTTTATAGCATCCGCAGTAGGAGATCAGTCTCTAGCACAGATTTGATACCCATGAAACAGTTGATGTTGGCTCAGACATGAGTCGGACCATAAAGAAAGCTGAGCACCGAAGAATTGATGCTTTTGAGCTATGGTGTTGGAGAATACTGTTGGGAGCCCCTTGGACTGCACGGGGATCCAACCAGTCCATCCTAAAGGAGATCAGTCCTGGGTGTTCATTGGAAGGACTGATGTTGAAGCGGAAACTTCAATACTTTGGCCACCTGATGCGAAGAGCTGACTCATTTGAAAAGACCCTGATGCTGGGAAAGATTGAGGGCAGGAGGAGAAGGGGATGACAGAGGATGAGATGGTTGGATGGCATCAGCGACTCAATGGACATGAGTTTGAGTAAACTCCGGGAGATGGTGAAGGACAGGAGAGCCTGGCGTGCTGTAGTCCATGGGGTCACAAAGAGTCAGACACAATTGAGTGACTGAACAACAACAGATAGTAAAGAATCTGCCTGCAATGCAGGAGACCTGGGTTTGCTCCCTGGATCGGGAATATCTCCGGGAGAAGGGAATGGTTACCCACTCCAGCTGGACACAACTGAGTGACTAACACTTTCTCTCCTTCAAACATTTGATGGGTGAATGTGCAACTTCAGGGGAAAAGAGACAAGACGGAGGAGACATTGTATATTGCAGTTGACAGTAGTTCTTCATTTTTAGAAGTCCCTCAGTTGTTTCTCTGTGGCTGCCCTGGGCCCTGCTCGCTGCTCCAGGGCTCTCTCTGTGGTGGGCGGGGCTGCTCTCTGCCTGGGCTCTGGTCCCTCTTCCCTGGGGTGGCTGCTTGTGTGCGGCCCAGGATCTAGGGCTCGGGGCTCTGTAGCTGAGGCTCATGAGTTTACTTGCCCTGCGGCGTGGCACCCAATTCCAGTACTCTTGCCTGGAAAACCCCCTGGCTGGAGGAGCCTGGTAGGATCCAGTCCAAGGGGTAGCTAAGACTCGGACACAACTGAGCAACTTCACTTTCACGCATTGGGGCAAGGAATGGCAACCCACTCCAGTGTTCTTGCCTGGAGAATCCCAGGGACAGGGGAGCCTGGTGGGCTTCCATCTATGGGGTCGCACAGAGTCAGACACGACTGAAGCGACTTAGTAGCAGCAGCAGCAGTGGCGTGGGGAACCTTCCTGGACCAAGGACTGAACCTATGTCCTCTGTATTGGCAGGCGGGTTCTTAACCACCTAACCACCAGGGAAGTTCCTAGAACTGATCCTTTAACAAGCCATCAAAGGCGGGTCTGGTAGGTGAGCCTCCAAAGTGGCATGTGTAGCAGCAGGCAGGGACCACATTGCTGCCCGGGAGTGTGGCCCAGTCAACTGGGGGCCTTTGGGTTGACAAAGTGGAGAGTGCATGTTCCCCACTGGGCACAGAAGGAAAACTGTCCGGCTTTCCTTGCCCACCCTTTGTCCACACAGTGCTCTGGATCTGTTTCAAGAAATATAGAATATTTAAAGAACACTGGTAACAGAGGGCATGAAACCACTAGAAAGCCAGGGGTGACCACCTGCCTCAGTTTAGCTTCAGCCACAGTCCCATGAGCTTTGAAGAGCTAAAAACTGCAGGAGACTTTTTAAGAGTGCTACTAACTGTTCCTCCAGGTTGCTTCTGCTTGAGAATCTCTGCAGGTGGGCTATAATCATTTTAAAAGCTCAGCCATATGGGGAGGCCATTTGTCTAGTGCCAGTCATATGCCAGAATGCATGAACTAGACACTTCTGGGGTATCATTTCATCCTGGGGCTGTACCCCGAGGGAGGTCCTGGACTTCCTTCTGCAGGTGGGCATGGAGGCTCCAAGGTCATGAGGGATTTACTGAAGCTCATCTTTACTGGCAATCTGTCCCAGGCTGGCTGGCCCATGCCAACTCAATACGCAGCTTGCAAATGAGATCAGAAAACACTCATGTTTTAAAAGGACCAAATCTTTTTGAGGAATAGCATTTCCTGACCTTTTCGGTGGCTGACACTGTTTGGGTGTCTTAAGTTTGATCTGGCACGGAATAGCAGGGGGAGCTGCAACCTCCCCCAGGTGGGGCTGACAGCACGTTTCCCAAGGCCCTCCTGAAGCCTGGTCAGTCGTCCTGCCTTGGCTTCCAAGTGCAGGGGAAGTCTGAGGGACGGTGAATTGTGTAGGAGAATGAGAGAGCTGTTGTGTTGGACAGGCTCCTGATGGGAATAGTTTTGACTCGATTTGCAAGCGGCTAGATTGCACAGTGGCACTGCTTCTTGGAAAAATCACCCCGCTGATCATCACAGGGAAGCATGTAGGAGGAAGAGGCGCAGCATGTAAGAGGCTGGCACTGTCTGTTCCAACTAGCAAAAGCAGCAGAGAGACGCGAATGCAGTAATTCTAACCTTGTTAAACTAAAAACATTTCTCAGGTCCTCTTGGGAAACTTTATTTTGCTTCCCAAGGAAGGAAGTGAATCGGCTTCTTCGAGGTCAGTTTCATTTGGAAATTTTCCTCTTTCACTTTCTGTCTAATTGGCACACAAGAAGAGTAGACATAACCTGAAAATGTCAAGCAAAAATCTGGAGGTTTGGAATGAGTTTTATTTTTAAAAGGTCTTCCTTTGGGCTTCCCTAGTAGCTCAGTTGGTAAAGAATTCGCCTGCAGTGCAGGAGACCCCGGTTCGATCCCTGGGTTGGGAAGATCCCCTGGAGAAGGGAAAGGCTGCCCACTCTAGTATTGTGGCCTGGAGAATTCCCTGGTCTGTGGACTCTAAAAGAGTCGGACAGGACAGAGCAACTTTCACTTTCACTTTGGGTAAACCCATTAAGAAAACTTTGACCCAGGGATTGCACTCTTGAGAATGAAAACACTGAGACTCCAGGATCCCTGGGTTTAATCTGGCTCTGACACTTATCTTGAACAAGGAAATTCATTTATCTGTGCTTGTTTTCTAATCTGTAAAATAGAGATAATAAAATTATCTACGCATAAGGTTTTTTGTAAAGAGTGAGATAGTCCATGTAACTAGCACAGTACCAGTCCCCCAGACATAGGAAGTACTCAATTGTTTATTATAATCTCAAAGACCCAGTCACAAACAGGGGCAAAATTTTATGCAAAGCTGTTCATACAGCACTGTTTACAGTAATGAAAAATCTGAATCTAAAAATCCCCAATTAGGTGAATGACTCAAACAGCCTGCATGTCTGGTCTGGAAAGATGATGGAGCCATTAAAAATTTTGGCTATGAAAGCTATATATTTTTTTTAATGTTTATAATATAATAAGCAAGAAAAAGCAGTTACATAATTGCATATGTGGCATATTTACAACTATACAAAACAAAAACCAAATTTGTTAAATAGCGAGGAAAGAATGGCAGAAAATATAATGCATTAGGATGAGCAGACTCATTCTAATCGAGGGCAGTCTGCACTGAGGCTCACGGGTTGCAGAACCAAGTGTTATTTCAGTTTATTACTACATGCAGAGAAGAGGACCAGAGGGATGCAGGAGAGGCAGAACAGCTTTCCAGACTCTTATAAATTTAGTTTCAGTTGGAGGATAGTTGCCTTACAGCGTCGTGTCTGTTTCTGCTGTCCAAGGTGAATCAGCCAAAGGTATCCGTGTGCCCCTCCCTCTGGAAGCTCCCTCCCGTCCCGCTGGCATCCCTCCCCTCTAGGTCGCCACTGAGCACTGAGCTCCTGTGTTGTACAGCAGCTTCCTGCCAGCTGTCCTCCACACCATAGTGTCTGATTCAGCGCTGCTCCCAGTTCGTCCCGCCCTCTCCCTACCCTGCTGCACCCGCAAGTCTGCTCTCCACGTCCACGCCTCCATCCCTGCCCCACAAACAGGTTCATCAGCATCGCTTTTCTAGATTCCATATATATGTGTTCGTATACAATATTCCCCTTTCTGACTTACTGTACTCTGTATAATAGGCTCTAGGTTCATCTACTTCAGTTCAACCGACTCAAATTTATTCCTTTCTATGGCTGAGTAATATCCCATTGTCTATACGCACCTCCAATTCTTACTCATTCGCCTATTGATGGACAACCAGGTTGCTTCCGTGGCCTGGCTATTGTAAATAGTGCTGCGATGAACATCGCGGTGCGTGTGTCTTTTAAATGATGGGTAGGTGGTCCTTTGAACCCTTCAGTAATCTAGCTTGGATTTTCCCTTATTTAGGACACACTGTCTCATGTTTCCATGCCAGTTTCTCATCAACTTTTATTGTAGTCGCTATGAATGTTCTAGCGGACCCTTGGTCAGGGAAGCCAGTGAGGCCAAGGAACTGGAGTCAAGCCAGTTGGTGAGAGCCACATTGGCTTTCAGGGACCAGATCCACTGGGTATAACAAGCGTGTCCTGAAAACACTTGATGTTGTCTTTCTCGTGCACACCACCCTCCAACCTGCCCCTCCCTTTCCACTCTCATTCCCAGGCCTCTTTCCACTTCTGCTGTGAGGGTGGCGATGGAGCTGGGTGAGACTCAGCTCCTGCCTGTAGAGGGGCGGTCCTGGCCACAGAGAGGGCATTCAGACAAACGCTCCCCAGGGCAAAGGGGCGGCGGTGCTGAGGCCCAACCGGGAGGGCGCACGGGGCCGGAGCCTGGGGGCACGGGTGGAGGTCTGGACCCAGCAGATGTTCCCTGGGCAGGGGACTGGCTGGGGGTAAAGGCCTTCCAAGCCGAGGAAGAGCGGGTACAAAAGCACAGGTACAAAGGCGCCATGAAGGCAAGATGTCACGGGGCGAGTCCATGGGGTTCAGTCGGGGAGAGAATAAGGAAGAGTCAGCATGAAATTAAAAGACACCTGCTCCCTGGAAGAAAAGTTATGACCGACCTAGACAGCATATTAAAAAGCAGAGACATTACTTTATCAACAAACGTCCACCTAGTCAAGGCTGTGGTTTTTCCAGTAGTCATATATGGATGTGATTTGGACTATAAAGAAAGCAGAGTGCTGAAGAACTGATGCTTTTGAACTGTGGCATTAGAGAAGACTCTTGAGAGTCCCTTGGACTGCAAGATCAAACCAGTCAATCCTAAAGGAAATCAACCCTGAATATTCATTGGAAGGACTGAGGCTGAAGTTGAAGCTCCAGTATTTTGGCCACCTGATGAGAACTGACTCATCGGAAAAGACCCTGATGCTGGGAAAGATTGAAGGTGGGAAGAGAAGGGACTACAGAGGATGAGACGGTTGGATGGCATCACCGACTCAATGGACATGAGTTTGAGTAAACTCTGGGAGTTGATGATGGACAGGGAGGCTTGGCGTGCTGCAGTCCATGGGATTGCAGAGTTGGACATGACTGAGCAACTGAACTGAGCATGTGAAGAGACCGCAAGGAGGCCTGAACCGTACAGACCCAAAAAGCCATCAGTGGCAGTCCTGAAGCAGGGGAGAGACATCCTCATTCTTTCAGGGGGAATGACACTGGTAAGCGTGGAAGATGAGCTTGTCTGTTGAGTGTGACCAGTGGCGGGTACACGAGGAAGTGGCTACAATAGTCTGAGAATCACTATCTAGGGCTTTGTAGGGAGCTGCAGTGTGAAATGGGGTGAAATGGGGCGAGGAACCACATCATGGAGCTGGGCCTGAGGGGGAGGTGACAGCTCTGGCTGCCTGGTTGAATCTGAGGAGTCGGGGGGGGGGGGGGGGAACCAGGGAAATAAAGGGGGTC
>SJYX01020107.1:42650-74156 GCA_006410675.1 Oreotragus oreotragus
GGGGGGGGGGGGGGCGGCTGGGGGGGGGGGGGGGGGGGGGGGGGGGGGGGGGGGGGGGGGAGCAATCAGAGAAATCAAGGATGTCCATGGCTACAGCCAAGCCATCAACCAGGACAGGATATTTCATAGAAATGGGTTTGGTGGGGGAATGAAGATAATGACCTCAGCTTGGGGGTGAGGAAAATGTGCTGGAGGTGGGGAAGAGGCAGTTGATTAGAGAGGTCTGGCCTTCATAAAATAGTTTAGGCTGGAGGTACTGATAAGGATTGATGCTTTCTAACTGGGGTGCTAGAGAAGACTCTAGGGTCCCTTGGACAGCAAGATCCAACCAGTCCATCCTTTAGGAAATCAGTCCTGAATGTTCATTGGAAGGACTGATGCTGAAGCTGAAACTCCAATACTTTGGCCACCTGACGTGAAGAGCTGATTCATTTGAAAAGACCCTGATGCTGGGAAAGACTGAAGGCAGGAGGAGAAGGGGCTGCTAGAGGATGAGATGGTTGGATGGCATCAGTGACTCAATGGACATGGGTTTGAGTAAACTCTGGGAGTTGGTGATGGACAGGGAGGCCTGGCGTACTGCTGTCCATGGGGTCGCAAAGAGCTGGACACAAATGAGCAACTGAACAATTGATAAAGGAGGAGATACACAGAGTGAGCAGATGCTCCAGGAAGAGATGAGGTTACCCTGGTGGACTAGACAACAGAATTCTAAAGAAAACCTCAAGACACCCAATCTTCAAATAGATTTGACAGAGGTTTGCGTGAGGGTTTATTGAGGTTCTAAACTGTGTGAAAATTCTTCTTTTCCATGTGTATGCTGACGAATTTTCAGTTCAAGTTTTTGGTCCATTTGTTCTTGCTGACTCTGACAGTGCTATGATGCAAAGTGAACGGGAAGGAGGCTTCAGAACTGGAGAGAACCTGGGTTCCTGTCCCAGCTCCCTGAATGAACACGAGGCAGGTAAGCCTGACTGTTTCCTACCCTGCCGAAGAGGGACAATGAAATCCAACACTCAGAGTTGTTACTCACTTAACAGTATGTGTCTGCTTCGTAACAAAAAAGCATGTAAGTTCAATCTTACAGGATATCATATAAACTAAACCAAAAGGCTTCTCTGGGTAACATTATTTATAAAATTTATAATCCTTAGGCCCAGACTACCATATTTTAAGCTGAAAATGTGCTTTCATGTTTGCACTGGTTCTGGCAATTCAATTATTAAAAAGTGGACTAGAAAATTGTAGATGACAGGGTACATTTGTTTTTCTTCCCATCCTGACTTTTCAAAAAAAAAAAAAAAAAAAAGAGAGAGAGAAAAAAAGGCTAGTATACAAATTACATATGCTAGATGAGCTCAGGCGTTCAAAAATGCATTATCATTTTCACAGTCATCTAATTTAGAGACAGTGGAACAAGTCCAAGTAACAATTTTATTTTAGTCTACAGCACAATTTTTTACATACACTTAAGTGGTTTTGACAGTGGTACTTTTGAGCGACTTCAAATGAATCGACAAAAGTTAATATACTTAAAATTAAATATACACAAAAAAACAAGAGGCATCCAGATGTTCAGAACCATGCAGAAGGGATGGTCTGGTTGGTGTTTTCACTGGGTACCTTGCCTATTTGGGGTTGCAGAGAGTCGGACATGACTGAGCAACTATCACTTTTGCCTATTTAAGAATTCATCAGCAAAAGGCAGTTCTTCTGTTCTTCATTCCCATATAATTTGCCAAAGTCAGAGTTCTAAACATACACACACACACAAAATAAACCCTCCTTTAAGGCTACATCAGTACAAAATTTCAATGAACTGAATTCAATATACCGTCAAACTAACAATTCCAGTGATCATACCCAATCACTAGAAAACAGGCAATATCAGCACCGGATATAAATGCAATGTTATTTGTTAAAACACCAACAGGAGATTAACCAAAAAGCAACTAATATGTTAATCTTAATATAAGACATTGAAGAAAAACCAAAAACAATATATTAAATATCACTCCACTGAGCCAGGCTATAACTGATGGACAATAAACACATGAGTTTGTCAAACAGTGCTTTAAATACTTTTCTGATAAAAAGTGTATCAGGAGATGCAAAGGAAAGGTAGAAATGTGAATTTATGCATTTAGTTCCACAACTTAAAATGACTATCAAACCAATAATATAAAGCTAAGTGACAATAACTTAACCAATGGGCACCAGACAGGCATAACCACTATTCACTGTAATTCATAACGCTCTTCAGGAGTGTTCGGTGGATGGCCAAGCCAGAAATCCTGTTTAATACAGACTGGATACTCATCCTCTGTGGGAAAGGACCCTGAAGAAGACAAGGCAAAGGCCTAGAGAAAAAGTTCAACCTTTTGAAAAAGTTAGTGATATCAAAATGCTTTCCTATCACTGGGAAACCAAACTAGGTCAAATATGTGGCCCAAAGCAGCACGGAATTCAGAGTCGGAGGTTGGCAGGAAAGTTTTGGAAAACTTGCATTTTTTTAAAAATTGGCAATTTCTCCATGCTTAATAATGACAAGGCAAAGGCCTAGAGAAAAAGTTCAACCTTTTGAAAAAGTTAGTGATATCAAAATGCTTTCCTATCACTGGGAAACCAAACTAGGTCAAATATGTGGCCCAAAGCAGCACGGAATTCAGAGTCGGAGGTTGGCAGGAAAGTTTTGGAAAACTTGCATTTTTTTAAAAATTGGCAATTTCTCCATGCTTAATAAACTATCAGAGAAGAGGTATAATGTTTGTTCATTTGTGGAATGTTGACAGATTGCTGCAAAAATTCACATGAATGAAGAACTGCACAGATGCGCTTCAATGAAGTTTTTTAAAAATTTACAAAAAACTGAAGTTTCTATTTAAAAAATAACCACGTATGCCAAGATGAAACATGGTAAAAAGTAGTGTAAGTTCTAGTCATGATTCTTTAACAGCTAATGGGAAAGTGATATAAACCATTTTCTCTTAAAAAGGAAGTTTTGTTATTGCACTGACTTTTACAATCTGACCTAGTAATTTAGAAAAATCATGTAGTAAAATCTGTAAAATTAAAATACAAAATTCTGGTTTGTAAACATCAGTTGGCCAAGTCTCTCCAGAGTCCTTCATGATAGTGGAATGGAATGAATAATTAATTCACTACCTTATTTACTTGCTGTGAGGGGGAAAATTCCAGAACACAGCTTTCATACTTTCACAGTAATTATATTCAAAGATATAAAGAAAGTCAGTGCAGTTGTCTTCTTTTCTTTGTGCAATTTTCAGCTCTTATCCCACTCCTAAGTGCCATAACTGANCTTCATGATAGTGGAATGGAATGAATAATTAATTCACTACCTTATTTACTTGCTGTGAGGGGGAAAATTCCAGAACACAGCTTTCATACTTTCACAGTAATTATATTCAAAGATATAAAGAAAGTCAGTGCAGTTGTCTTCTTTTCTTTGTGCAATTTTCAGCTCTTATCCCACTCCTAAGTGCCATAACTGAAATAATACTGGTTTGGAGACCTAGTACAGATTGGTCATAAATGTCGCATAAAGTCTGTAGGACTTCGGTAAAGATATTTCCAAATGGCATAGTAATGCACTGCAGCTGCCGTGGCCACAAACAGGTGCCAGATGGCATGGGCAAATGGAATGATGCCATCACTCTTGAAGAACACAACTCCCAGGCAATAAATTAAGCCCCCACAGGCAAGCTCCTGAAGTCCATCCGTGTTGTTCTGTCAACAGAGGAAAAAAAGTGAAAAGGTTTTGATGTTACTCTGATATGACAGCTAAAACCATCCCTGCAAATGCCCCCAAGTCTCCTGATTTTCCAGACAACAAAGCAGCTCTGCACAGACAGAATCCTAATCTGTAAACATGAACTACACTTAAATCGATCTGACCTGGATTAACCTCTGAATCGGCCGTCTGGATCTCACCAAGCAATCAGATTATAGGTTCCATGGCAAAAAGCAGCATCTTCTGCTCATCTATAGCTTGATGTTCAAGCTGGTTTTAGAAAAGGCAGAGGAACCAGAGATCAAATTGCCAACATCTGCTGGANGGGATGATTTGGGAGAATAGCATTGAAATATGTATACTATCATGTAAGAAATGAATTGCCAGTCTATGTTCAATGCAGGATGCAGGATGCTTGGGGCTGGTGTATGGGGATGATCTGGAGGGAAGATGTGGGGTGGGAGGTGGAAGGAGGGTTCATGTTTGGGAGTTCGTGTAAAAAAATAAATAAATACCAAAAAAAAAAATCTTTGTAGAATTAATTTTTAAAACGTTCAAGTCATTAAAAGGAAACAAACTTTTATTTTTAAACACACCATTTTCAACAAACACATCAAATATTTTGAAAGAATCTGAACAACTGAAAATAATTTCCATAGAAATGGTTCCTTACACAGGAATCTGTTTCTTCTTTTGTTAACGGGGATATTATCTCAATGAACTATTTTAATGGTGCTCAAGCAAGTACAAGAGATACATAATGTACTGTTGCACAGTCATTTTTCAATCATGCACTGGTGATTTATTAACAGAAAGATTTATTTTCAAGTGTTTATTGACATAATTGGGTTGAAAACTACCATGAAATAGTATAAGGAGTTACTGCAGTGAGAAGACCTGAGCTAATCCCAGAGCATCATTTTCTAACTGTGAAAGTAGGCCTGTCATTCACTGTGTCTGAGTCTTCTCTGGAAAAGAGAGATATATTTTTATCCTGGCTTTACCTAAAATGGAAAGCCTAAGTCAAAGAAGAAGAGCAGTCTACTTTTGATCCAGATACTTGGCTGTGGTGGTATTAAAATATGTCCACAAGTCATTTGATTCTTCTTCCTTCAGAGAGTAGAATCTAATTCTTCTCCCCTTAAATGTGGGCTGTATTTAGTGACTTGCTTCTAATGAACTGAATGGTAGAAGTGACTGTCTATGACATATGAGATTAGGATATAAAAGGCATTGTGACTTCCTCCTTGCTCTTTTGCTTTGTTCATGCACTTAGGGAAAGAGCTCACAACATGGTGCATTGTGCAGATATTCAGGCAGACCCATCAAGAGGGCCACATGGCAAGAAACTGGGACTTCCCACAAACAACACCAAGGAACTGAAGCCTCCTTCCTACAGTCATTTCAGGATTTTGGAAATGGAGCCTCTTGCCCCAGTCAAGCCTTCAGATTACTACAGTCCCTGTCTTAACTGCTGTTAAGATGTTCCAGAAAAACATCTATTTCTGCTTTATTGACTATGCCAAAGCCTTTGACTGTGTGGATCACAATAAACTGTGGAAAATCCTGAAAGAGATGGGAATACCAGACCACCTAACCTGCCTCTTGAGAAATCTGTATGCAGGTCAGGAAGTAACAGTTAGAACTGGACATGGAGCAACAGACTGGTTCCAAATAGGGAAAGGAGTATGTCAAGGCTGTATATTGTCACCCTGCTTATTTAACTTATATGCAGAGTACATCATGAGAAATGCTGGGCTGGAAGAAGCACAAGCTGGAATCAAGATTTCTGGGAGAAATATCAATAACCTCAGATATGCAGATGACACCACGCTTATGGCAGAAAGTGAAGAAGAACTAAAGAGCCTCTTGATGAAAGTGAAAGAGGAGAATGAAAAAGTTGGCTTAAAGCTCAACATTCAGAAAACTATGATCATGGCATCTGATCCCATCACTTCACGGGAAATAGATGGGGAAACAGTGGAAACAGTGGCTGACTATTTTTCTGGGCTCCAAAATCATTCCAGATGGTGATTGCAGCCATGAAATTAAANTAAAGCTCAACATTCAGAAAATGAAGATAATGGCATCCAGTCCCATCACTTCATGGGAAATAGATGGGGAAACAGTGGAAACAGTGTCAGAGTTTATTTTTTGGGGCTCCAAAATCACTGCAGATGGTGACTGCAGCCATGAAATCAGAAGACGCTTACTCCTTGGAAGAAAAGTTATGATCAACCTAGATAGTATATTGAAAAGCAGAGACATTACTTTGCCGACTAAGGTCCGCCTAGTCAAGGCTATGGTTTTTCCTGTGGTCATGTACGGATGTGAGAGTTGGACTGTGAAGAAGGCTGAGCGCCGAAGAATTGATGCTTTTGAACTGTGGTGTTGGAGAAGACTCTTGAGAGTCCCTTGGACGGCAAGGAGATCCAACCAGTCCATTCTGAAGGAGATCAGCCCTGGGATTTCTTTGGAAGGAATGATGCTAAAGCTGAAACTCCAGTACTTTGACCACCTCATGCAAAGAGTTGACTCATTGGAAAAGACTCTGATGCTGGGAGGGATTGGGGGCAGGAGAAGAAGGGGATGACCGAGGATGAGATGGCTGGATGGCATCACGGACTCGATGGACGTGAGTCTGAGTGAACTCCGAGAGATGGTGATGAACAGGGAGGCCTGGCGTGCTGCGATTCATGGGGTCGCAAAGAGTCAGACACAACTGAGCGACTGAACTGAACTGAGTGATAAAGAACTCGCCTGCCAATGCAGGAGATGTAAGAGATGCAGGTTCGATCCCTGGGTCAGGAAGATTCCCTAGACGAGAAAACGGCAACCCACTCCAGTATTCTTACCTGGAAAATCTCATGGACAGAGGAGCCTGGCGGGCTACAGTCCATGGGGTTGCAAAGAGTCAGACACGACTAAAGCGACTTAGCAGGCAAGTGTGCACATGTATGCATGCAGGTGCTAACGTCATTCATTCCTTTCTATTACTTAGCATTTCATTAAGTTTTAAAAAATAATTTATCCTTTCCATTTGGGGGCTATCATGAATAAAATTTAATACCTAAACTTTTACAAGTCCTTTTGTAGATATATGTTTTCATTTTTGCTGAACTATAAATGTGTTTAATTTTATTGTAAACTGCTAAGCAGATTACCAAAGTGGTTACATTTTATATTTCCAAAACAATGAATTGAGGCTCTAGTTATTTCACATCCTTGTTGGTATTTGGTGGCGTTAGCCTTTTTAATTTAACTATTCAGTATGGTGTGGTGGTAAGCTTTTAATTTTCATTTCCCTGATTTGAGATGACTGGTGACATTGAGCAGTTTTTTAGGGGTTTACTGGATACTTGTATCTCTCTTTTTATTGTTGATTTAGAGTGCTACAGTGTTTGGTACACATCCTTTGTCAAGACACATATAGAGAAAGCAAATAATTTCTCCCAGCCTGAGGCCTGACTGTTCAAGTTCATTGATCTTTTCTTCTGCAGTATCCCATCTGTTGTTAAATTCCTCCAATAAATTTTTTTTCAACATATAGTTTTCAGATCTAGAATTTTCATTAAGCTCTTCTTGCTTATCTAGCAATATTTGTTTAGATAATGGATGCTACGAGTATAGATTTTGTTGTTTTCCAAATGTTGAGTTTGTTCTGCTATTTATTTACTAGAAGATCAACTTTTATCCTTTGAGGTTTCTGGGCTTTGTTACGGGAGTGCCACAGCTTTATCTAAGATGTGATCTTGCTAGGGTCAAAGGAATACTTGTTTTGCTCTGTGTGGTCTCTCCTTTTTGGCTGGTTGGAACTCTGGGGTCTCCAGTACGGGGCTCATTCAGGAATACCCACTTACTTCACAGCCTTTCAATGGCTATCTTCAGCCAGGGTATGCAGCGTCTTGCCAGCACAAATGCAGCTTAGTATTTGGGCAAGGGCACAAGGAAATCCCTTTGTAAATTTCTGGAGACTCTTCTCTGTGAAGCTCCCTCATCTCCAGGACCCTGCCCCAGCCTGGGGAGCTGAATTGCTGGTTTGTTTCTTCCACCCAGATGGCTGCTCCTGGATTCCACTTTCTTTCACTGTAGTTTGGAAAGCGTTCCAAACAGGGAGAAAACTGCAGTGCATCTGAAGCTCATCTTTTGGTTTTTCTCTCCTCAAGGATCATAGTCCTATATGTCTGTGTCCAATGCCAAAAAATTGTTGTTCATGCACTTTACCCATTTTTATAGCTCTTTGTGGTAGAAGGGTAATTCTGACACTTGTTATTTTGACTACAACACCGAAGGTTTGAGTCTTCATCATCTGTGCTGTTCCTGTTCCTTCAGACGCCTGTGTGGTTCCCTTTGACCTGGCCTCTGCTCACCGGTTTCATCACAGAATTGTGTCGCCGGCACGGCCACAGCCCTCACATGTCTATGCACATTCGGACGCTCCTGCTCCCCCGTCCCTGGGCCTTCCCCCACGCTGGGTCCATCTCTGTGCCACGTGTGCCATTCTTCCGCCTCTTGGCTCCTATCTGTCCTGAATCAGTGTGAATAGCATTCCCTAGAATATTGTGCCGGGCCCTCCCAGAGTAGGCTGCACTTTCCACAAAGCCTTATAAAACTTGATGGGCGCTTCTTATTTTATATGAACTCTATTTTTCTGCTTGATTCTAAGTTATATCAGGGCAAGGGTGGGGATTTTCCTGTTTGATTAACGAGAACAGTAGTCACCTGTTATTGTACCACTTGAAAATGTCCATGAAAGATTTACAGTAGCAAAAATACTGGATAAACTTGTTTTTACGATACCCAGACGGAAGTTACTTAAAGTTTCATTCTAATGATTAGTAACCCATCAACATAGACCTTGCTCTGGGTGTCCTCAACTGCCTTCCAGGCAGATTTTCTCACTTCTGTCTTTCACCTCCCTCCTCTCACCATTCCCTGATGCCTTTCCCAACTAAAGTGAAAGTGAAAATGAAGTTGCTCAGCTGTGTCCGACTCTTTGTTACCCCGTGGACTGTAGCCCACCAGGTTCCTCCGTACATGGGATTCTCCAGGCAAGAATCCTGGAGTGGGTTGCCATTTCCTTCTCCAGGGGATCTTCCCAACCCAGGGATTGAACCCGGGTCTCCTGCATTGCAGGCAGACGCTTTAACCGCTGAGCTATATATATTTTTGGTGCAAGGTAAGTTACTAAAGCCATTATAAATCTCATATCTCAAAGAACATATCTCATTACAATCTCATAAAACATACCCTTTGAAGAAACACAAGCAAACATAAATCCTAAATCTTTTACAGGTATTTTTGTGACCAGGGCGAGAACTATACACAGCAAAATTCTTACAAAGTGCCTGTGAGCTCAGGAGTGAAACTACAGGTGCATTTCTGACCCTTGCAGGCTAAGAAGAGAGTTCAACTAAACAAACCATGACTTTCTTAATTAATACAGTAGCCAGTGCCCAAAAATGCAGAGTATAGACTGGAAATACATAAGCTAAAGGCACAAGTGAGCAGTGGGCAGGATTGCGAGGTCGTTACGTTATTGTTCCAAACTGACAAATACACACGGATTTCTCAACACGGATTAGTCTGACTCCTACAGGTAATGCCACATTTTCATTCATTAAAACCCCCAAAGGAAAATTTCAAGCAAAGTTAACAAACAAACAAACAAACATTTTCCTGGGAAAGAGAAATAATACCACTTAAAAGCAAGTGAAAGGAAATGTAAGAGTGAAGGGATTCAAGAAATATCCAATAAAATGTTGAGCCAGATGACCTTCTGAATTCCTTCCAATGCTTAAATTTTCAGAAGTCATTAATTTAACTGTTTACAATAGCCAAGACATGAGAGCGACCTAAATGTCCATCAACAGAGGAATGAGTAAAGAAGATGTGGTACATATATACAATGGAATATTACTCCACTGTAATTGAGTAATATTTTTAATATTTCAAGCCATTAAAAAGAATGCAATAGTGCCATTCGCAGCAGCATGGATGGACCTGGAGATGCCATACCGAGTGCAGTAAGTCGGAGGAGCAATACTGTAAGACATCCTCTATGCATGCAATCTAAAAAGAAACGAAACAAGCGAACTCGCTCACAAAATGGCTACAGACCCACAGGCTCAGAAAAGGAAGTCACGGCTGCCTGGAGGGGAGGATGGCAGGCAGGGACAGTGAGGGAGTCTGGACTGACATGCGCACACTGTTGTCTTTACAGTGGGCAACCACAAGGCCCACTGTACAGCATGGGGAACGCTGCTTGATGTCCTGTGGCAGCCTGGACGGGAGGGCAGTTTGGGGGAGAATGGATACAAGTGTATGCAGAGGTGCTCTGCTGTGCAGCTGAAACCATCACAGCATTATTAATTAACTATACTCCAATATAAAATAAAAAGATTTAAAAAAAATTAAAAACTTTACCCTTGTCCATGGATTTAGGTTTAAGACACTAAGTAACTTACAAAATTCCCACCTTCACATTATCTCACACCTCTTTGGGTAAAGGGTGGGAGCTGGGTGAATAGAAAGGTTATCCCAAAGAACAAATACAGCAGATTACCATATGGAAGAAGACACTTGGATATATGGCTTTTCCAAACTATAGACAGCAAGTAGTGCAAGCTGTGGCACTTTGTAATTTGTCTATTTTTTCTTTTGAGTCTCTAACAGGCATATTATAACTTCAGAAATAAAAACTACAGATTGTATCTATAGACATTTTAAAAGTCACAGTGATTGGAAAGAAAATAAGGTGAAATAACTAAATTATGAAGAAACTTACCATTGATGTTACCACCAAGGCAGGAGAAAAGCCCATTGTGAGATAGAAAAAGAGCTCAATCACCTTATACCTGCAGAAGAGAAATGTGTTAATATAATTTATCTATTCCTACAACACTTAAACGATTTCCTTACCACTCTTTCTTTTGAAACACAAATGTAAACTCTTAGTCAAATGTATTTCATTTCAAATGAAATGTATTTTCCCTACAGGAGACCATTAAGCCTCTAAGTGAAACACTGAGTTGAGTACAACAATGAACTAATATTTCTTTCAGGATTGTTGTTTAGTCATTAAATCCTATCTGACCCTTCTGTAACCCCATGGACTCTAGCTCTCCTGGCTCCTCTGTCCATGGGATTCTCCAGGCAGGAACACTGGAGTGGGTTGCCATTTCCTTTTCCAGGGGATCCTCCTGACCCAGGGATTGAATCTGCATCTCCTGCATTGGCAGGTGGGTTCTTTACCACTGAGCCACCAGGGAAGCCCTTTCAGGATTGATAAGGCATCCAATGCTACATGCTACATGGAAAATGTTCTTTGCCCAAAGTTATCATTGAATCCAGTTAATCACGCACTTTCCCTTTCAATCCCAGTGTTCACCTTCACCATCATTCCAATTCATCACTGTAAGATACTGAAATTATGAAGCTGCACAAGGAATAGCTTGCCACCTCCTCTATCAGTGGCAAAGGGAGGGCACCTTAAAGAACTAAGGGAATGTGTTTCTGATTGTCTATTTTGTATCTGCAGAAACTCTGCACAAAATTTGTAAGGCTCATCACCTTAGATGCAGGTTATTGGAAAATGCTAAAAAAAACCCCCACTGTACTGAAATTCAAGTTACATTTATGCCTAGTCAAACTACACTTTAAGTTTCTTGAAAGCAAAGACCAAAGTATATTTCTGTTTGGATCTGCAGGGCCTAGAACAGTATGTGGCACCATTTAGGTTTTCCCTAATACCTGCCAAACCAAATGGCCAAGGGTGACTCGCGTCTCGTTCTTAGTGTTTTGTGCTCAAAATCCACCAGGAAGTAACCGTATCAGGGAACTGGGGAAGAATGTGGGTTTGGTTTACATCAGAAGGCCTGAAATAGGAGAAAAAATAGTTGTCTTACTTTACTTCCTATTTTAGCCAAGGGTATAAATTAGGGGTTTGAGTCTGAGAAGCAAACTGTTCCCTTGGATATATATATATATAATGCATAACACCACTCAGAATTGCTAATTATGGTCAAAAATGCACTTAAGTGAATTTCAAAGTTACAGACAAGTTAGCTAAAACTACTATTTTCTTCTGAAAAGAGAAAACAATTTATTACTTTGTGACAAGCACATGTTATATTCAATTCTGAGGGCCATTCTGCCAAAAACGATAAAGAATTTAATAAACGGTATCCAAATAAATGATCTCGTGGTTGTGAGTTTCTCAAGCTCAGGCATATGAAATGATGGAAAGAGCCATGGAATAGGAGCTAGGCTACCTGGGTCCTAATTCCAAATGTGTCACTGATTTCATGCATGTATTCCATGTTCTCAGATTTCACGCATGGAGCAGAAATAGATGACTTGAAGGTCTCTTCCAGAACTAAGACGCTAAATTTCAATAAGCTTTCTTTTTATATTGCTTCACACACTAGGACCTTTGAGTAACAGGTTTAAAAAAATGTGTTCCATGGTGAGGATACTAAGAGCAATGGCACCCTACTCCAGTACTCTTGCCTGGAAAATCCCATAGACGGAGGAGCCTGGTAGGCTGCAGCCCATGGGGTCGCTAAGAGTTGGGCATGACTGAGCGACTTCACTTTCACTTTTCACTTTCATGCATTGGAGAAGGAAATGGCAACCCACGCCAATGTTCTTGCCTGGAGAATCCCAGGGACGGGGGAGCCTGGTGGGCTGCCGTCTATGGGGTCGCCCAGAGTCGGACACGACTGAAGCGACTTAGCAGCAGCAGCAGCATACCCTTCCAAACATCCCCCTTCCCAGGAGTCCTAGGTTGGAACAGTCTCTGGGTCCCTAACTAGGTTAAGTTTTATGCTGGGGGCTTAATATCAATTATCTTCAACCTTCCCAGAAACTTAGAAAAGCAGTTATTTTTCTCATGTGGTAACTGTAAGTCACAGAGGATCAGGCTGGTGTGCAGATACGACTAGTCTGGCTGAGGATGTGAAGTGAAGTCTGACTCATTTCAGAGTCAGAACTGAACTGCCACTGCAGATGAGGGAGAAGGCTACTTTGTCTCTCAGCTACATCACGTGTTACACAGGTACCGGTCATTTGTCTGCAGCCATCTGTCTGCCAAAGATAAAGAGCAAATGGTTCTGAAGATCTGTTAAAACAATATATGTTCTGTTTATGTATTTCTACTATTTTGAAGTGTAAATGTAAAGTAAATCATACTGTAATGTAGATAAAATTTAGGAAGTTTATTTTAAAGGTATTAAATGTAAATTATTCTCTCTTACTTTTCATGGTAGAGAAATACGTAAATGGTTCCTCCAGCTGCCATGAGCCAGATAAACCAACGCATATGAGATGCCAGGGGTCCAAGTTCACGGAGATTTAACCTAAAAATGTAAACATGACAACAGAGAACAGAAGCGATAAGTGAAAGGAATTCATACAATCTGTGTTTTCCTCTAGTCCAGAAAACTGAGAGAGATGGTACGAGGATAAGACCAGAAAGAAAAAGCGCTCAACATATATATGGTGGAGGTATTTGGACAACTGGGGTAAAATTAATAACTTAAAGATAAAATTGTTGTTCAATCTTTAAGACTTGATATCAGTTCCAGTGTGGTTTAAAACAGAACCAGCCAAAAGGAGACACGGAGAGGTGAGCCCCAGCGCACCGCGACACACAACTTTCCTGATGAGGCGGCCTGCTGCAGAGGCCACTCGCCGTCTTGTTCCGGACCGCATACCCGAGATCAGACTGTTTACCATGATTACTGAGGACAAAACCCTCAACCAGATCACACACACACACACACACACACACATACACACACAACGGATACCTACTACACAGACCAAGTATCTCTGCCAAGAGAAAACATCAGAAGAATTAACCCAACATATGTCATGTAAGATATTTTGTTAGAATTTAACCATGGACTCCTGTGAAGCCTGAACTTAAAATGCTACAAATTCATCTGTACTAAATTCAGATTAAGAACAGAAAAAAATGTTATTCTGAATGACTATTACTACAAAAATAATATTTCCAAATGGAAAAGGTACCATCTGCATATCGAAGACTTACATGTGAACAAACTGTTTACGGTAATATCTGTTTCCTCAGTCTACATTTAAAATTTTTATTTACTTATTTTAAATTGAGGTATACTTCACAAAAGCCTCCAAGTAATCTCGCTCCAGTATGATGCAGACCTATAATTTAGTAACAGGTACTGGGGAGAGACATCACTTACTTTTTACTACAACACATAATTAGGTTTCTTTTGAATGATGGATGCTACATTAGTCAGAATCCAGAGACCGGCTGTTTGTAATGACTATAGTAGTTGATGGCATGATATGAATTTCCGAGTGGTTAAAACTGGACCATACCGTGGTAGTGGAAAACTAATTTTTCTTTAATTATGGATTCAAAACAGCAAAAGACTCTCTCCTGTCTATACCAAAAAGACAGGAAGAACCAGGACACTGAACTGAACACCAGGCATTTAAAATAGCTAACTAATTAGGCTAGCTCTCTTATTCATATAGCTGAAGAAATGAGAGACGCACTCCATATATAGTAGCTACTGCACTGTGAAGACAAGCAGTATGAATTTCAAAAGTTAGCTTGTTTTCTTTACATATGTATTTATAGTGTTTCCATTTAAACCATTAGATGTCCAAGTATTCTGAATAGCAGAGGCACAGAGAAAGAACATGGAAGGCAAAGGGAACATACTTCCAAAGTGAGCCTGCTACCTGCACACAACTCGGTAGCACTTCTCTCAAACAGTCCAGTGCAGACGTGTCTTCTGAGTGTCAGCAACATTCTCTCCTTGAAATCTGCAATCTGACTCAAGCAAAGCAAAATGGGAAAGGAAAAAAACCCTTGTATGTATGCTTTTTGGGGTGGGGGGGCAGGGACAGGAAGACAGGAGGAGAGGAGGACTGAGAATTCTCTCAGAGAAATGCTGTCTTCAGAAAGAGAAAAACTGTATCTTACCATGGAGCGTAAGACGCAGCGATGAAGAAATAGATGACCATTCTATCGCACATGTGAAAGCAATGCTCCACTGTCCTGTGGGGGGAAACGCATCAGACCAAGTTTGCAGAGGATTTTAAGACTGGAAGTAGGGGTTACCACTCTGCTATGCCACAGCTGCCACTCTTGTTCCTAGTTCTCATGGCATACGTAAATGGGCTTTCAAAGTCACACGGCTTTTTTTTTTAATAAGATGAAGCCACAAATAAAAGCTTTATTATTAAATTACACATACCAAAGGTCCTCTCCATGTAAGAACCCCACAACAATCAGAAACTCTGAAACTGTTAAACAGTAACAAGCAAAATCTGTGCTTTCTGACGTTTTCCGTTTCTTTTAGATCTTATCTAACAGGAAAATGAAGTTCCCCGAGGGCAGACCACCTCTCAACCCCTATCATGGTGCAGGGCACAAACCCGTGAGGGCTCAGGAAAACACTCCCTAAAGCCACAGTCTTTCTAGAATGTCTCTGAAGCAGCCTTTACTCCAAGTACCTTAATGCAGACAATAAGGTGCAATAAAGCAAATTTAGAAACTAATTTAGGAACAGCAACGACACAAACAAGGGGGGAAAAAATGGTTATCTGCTGTTAAGAGGGTAGCCACCTGCGCTGCTAAGCAAGTTTTCTCCTTCTACAACTGAAGGGTCAGGAAGTGTACAACGATCTGGCTCCCTGAGGTCTATTCACAGAGCAGGTAAGGCAGGATCTGCCCTTCACTGAGGGAACGTAAAAAGTACAAACGCACTGCAGTGTCTTTAATCCACTTTCAGCCCAAGCGGTGGACACGACGGCTTGGTGGTTGACCAGCACTAGACTTGCCTCGCCACACACTGCGGTGGCCGGGGCGGGCTGAGGGTGTTCAGCCAGTCAGTGCTGGTCACTACGTTAATGTTCTCAAGCCTGACTGCCTTTCAGCATCGCCCGAGTCACAAACTCCAGGCCAGAAGATCCCGACTTAAGAGGGCTAGAAGATGAGGCAGAAGGTGGAGGGAAGAGGGGAATCTCTTCTTTTAACTGCTTGGACGACTGTGATTCTGAGTCAGTTCTGGGGCCTTGCTAATGCTGCTTTCCAGACGGTGGCAGCACCCAAAGTCAAGCTGCAGCTCGCTCAAGACCCACCCCCCAGGGACTGCCCTGCTGGCCCAGGGCTGAGACTCCAGGCTGCCAGCGCGTGGGGCCCGGGCATGAACCCTGGCGTGGAAACTAGACCCCACCTGCCACCACTAAGAGTTCCTCTGTGGCAGCGAACACCTGGTGCAGCCAAAAAATAATACATAAATAAAATATCTTAAAAATAAACCCCCACCACCCGCCTCTCTGACACTCACCCTCCTCACAGGTCAAACAGAAACAACATCATCTCTATCAGAGTACGTATGAGCATTAAGTGAGATGATGTAGCCATGTGATTAGCACAGCACCCAGCACATAGCAGGTACTTAACCAATGCTCATTCCCTTCCCTCTTTACTTAAATTAAGGATATACTGGGATATTTTTAAGAATGCAATTAAAATAAATAAATTAAAAAAAATTAATGCAGAGCAAAATTCCACCCATACCTTATGATTTTAGCAGTGCTACCGCAAGGTTCAAGAGAGACTGGTTTCTCTTACACGATCTTCTCAGGCCTTGGCAGGGAGGCCCTGAATACTGAAGCAGGTACCTACAACTCTTTTTGTTGATTCAGAAATCTAGACAGCAAAGCCAAGTCAGACAAGGCAATCACAGGCACTGCACTATGCCAAAAAGATAATGAAGTGCTCTGGCCTTTGCGACAGTGTGTCCTGAAGAGTCAGGATAGGTACTTTTGAGGCTTGCTTCTGAGTGTGTCCCAGGGCTCCATTATGATTCAACGCTGTGGTTTTAAGCTCAGGGAACTGTCAGCTTCTGGGTGAAGGTAGCAGACTACAAACTGTAAGCAATAATGTGAAGGGTGTGATGGAAATAAACCTCAGGACCGGAGTCAGAGGACCTGGGACGATCAGATTCCGCTGCTATCAGACTCGGGCAAGTCAGGGCGCATCTCTGGGTCTCAGTTTCCCCAGGTGAAAATGATGGGGTTGGATTAGATGTTCCTTAAGGATCCTTCTCGAAGATGGCACCCTGCTCCAGTACTCTTGCCTGGAAAATCCCATAGACGGAGGAGCCTGGTGGGCTGCAGTCCATGGGGTCACTGAGGGTCGGACACAACTGAACAACCTCACTTTCACTTTTCACTTTCATACATTGGAGAAGGAAACGGCAACCCACTCCAGTGTTCTTGCCTGGAGAATCCCAGGGACGGGGGAGCCTGGTGGGCTGCCATCTATGGGGTCACACAGAGTCGGACACAGATGAAGCGACTTAGCAGCAGCAAGGATCCTTCTGGTTCTAAAACTCTGATCTTTAAATGTGAGGAAACTAATAACCATCTCATCACTAGCAGAAGCCCAAATCCCGCTTTTAAATAAAGCATATCTTTTTAATGTTAGATTGTCCAAATAGCTTGGGATTTCTTTGAACATTCTATAAAACCAAAAATTACCTTCTAATATTACACTAAATCACTTTTGGTCTGTTCTAAATCCTCCTTTCTGGCTCTTTGGGGTTGTGCAGAATCTATTTCATAAGCAACTAAACAGTGTGCTCTACCTGTGTATTCCCCCAAATTAACTCTTTTTACTCAAAGGATGATTGCTTTTATGTTCTTCTTGTTGGGAGGTGAGGGACCACAGTATTCTTTGGAAAGCATTTAATAGCTAATAAGTAGCAACATGTGTGTTTTGTTTGAGTAGATACACTGGATCTAATTCTGAAAGCTGAATTTCGCAACCCGAGCTGTAATATACCAGCAGTATAGCGGCAGTGATTCCAATTTTTAGTCGTTCTCACATGCATCATTTCATTCACCTATCATGACAGCCTACCAGTTGGGCATTACCATTCTCATTTTAGTGATGAGGAAACTGAGGCTACATGAGGCTAGGGTGCAGGGCTGGGACTGAAAACCCAAATGATGAGTCCAAGCCCAGGGTCCTGCCCACCACCCCGCAGCTGCAGTGAAGAACAGGCATCAAGGTTCCACACCGTCAGTCCTAGGGAAGCAATGTGGGTTTGCTCGGTGGGGGGCTGGTTGGGTTTTATTTCGGCTGTGCAGCGAGGCTTGCAGGATCCCTAACCAGGGAATGAACCCGGGGCTCCAACAGTGAGGGTGCAGGGTCCTAAGCAGTGAGGTGCCAGGGAATTCCCAGCAATGTGGTTTGTCTGTCTTCTGAACAAAGATGCGCTTTTAAAAGATAACACAAACTCCTTCCAATCCACAGAAAATTTCCCGAACAATGGGACAGCTGAGTCCACCAGGAAGGGAAATGTCCCCTCTTCGCCTCAGCTGCCCAAAGCATGCCGGCATGACAGGCCAACCTGAACCAATGATTCTGTGCGACCTGTTGAAACAGCTGCCATTCACGGTACCTTAAGTGGCTCTTTTTCCATGCTACGATGTGAAATACTGTGGAAACGATGAAGAGGGCACAGAGGCCCATTCCATAAATCCAAGCTGTTATCTTTTCCCAGCAGTCATCAGAGAGCCGGTGAAGGAGGGCACTGCCCACAATGGCCGGAACAATGAGGAACTGAGAGAGAGGGAAAGAAGAATAAATATTCAGTAAAACGCTGAACCGAGAACTGTTAAAAATACCCAGGTTACGAGGGACAGCTTTAGGAAGACCACTTTAACACACTCATCTCCTTCCCAGATAGTCAGAACAAGAACCAGATGAAGCTGACGTTTTGCTGCGCTGAGCACAGGTGCTGTGCTTAGGGCCTGGAGCCTGTGCCGCCAGCGGGGACACAGTCAGGCAGCAAGGTTACTCAACAGACGTCCTCTATCCTGATTTCGCTACCAAACACATACCCACATTTCCCAGGGATGACTTGATCTTTAGACAGTCTTTCCCGTTTCCTCAAAGTGCTACTGAAAGCCCAAATTTCAGCAAAGGGTAACTAAATGAATCAAATCAGGGCGTATAATGCACATATCACACTCAAACCATTTGTCCAATCATATGTCCTTATTTCTAGTCGGGATGTATACATTCCACCAGTTTGGGGGCTACTGTAGAATGAAAGGGGTGAAAGGGTCTTTGGGTTATCTCACTTTTTGAGATTCATTTACCTATTTGGCTGTTCCTGATCTTGGTTGCAGCATGTGAGATCTAGTTTCCCAACCAAGGACTGAACTCAGGCGCCCTGCACTGGGAGGATGGAACCTCAGACATGGGGCCACCAGGGAAGTTCCTGGGTTATTTCATTTTTAACAGCACCTTTCAAGTAGACAAAGGTAATCCACTCCTACAGAGTCAAATGATTTTAAGAGACTAGAATCTTAAGGGGGAATTTTGCTTTTACGCTGTATTTTATGGACGCACAGTGCAGTCTAGTCATAACAGTATGACTAATAAACATTTTATAATAATAGAAGTCATCAGAAGGAATAAACTACTTTATTAGATACCAGAATAAACATACCTGGCAAAGAATGCAAACTTTAGAAATCTCATCTACTTTTGTCTCCAACACCTGCGTTTTCTCTCTTGCAACAGATTATTAAATCCTCCAGATAGGAGCAGCACTGAATTTCAATGCTGGTTACAACGGCTTAGAAGAAAATGTGATAATTAAGGACAACAAAGTAAGTTTTTCATAAAACAAAATTTAATTTATTTTGAGATTATGTCCTTTCTATTTTTTTTTATGTTAAAGTATCTTCCTGTTAATGAAAATTAAGTGGAAGCTTTTTGTCTTGTCGTTTTTAGAAATTTTACTGCTCTCTGAAATCCAAAAATCAGGGATACAGTTTAATAAGATGACATTTTCTGTTCTAAAAAATTAATGTCTATATTTTGTCAGTTTTCCCTTAACTTTGGTTTATATAAGTGTTCCTGATGACCATCCAGGAGAGATAAACTAAAGGATTATTCAGGTCTATTTCAAGAAAGTATTATTCTTCAAGGTGACCTGTGCATCTCAACAACTGAACAGTCACATTTAAATGCTCAGTTTTATGCTGAATAATAGGCGCTTCACTGGTTGCTTCTATAGGTCAGTATCTTGAAAGCTATCAGGACACTGTTTTTCTAACTTTTGTTGGTACTTTGCAGCTGGTAAATGGATACAATGATGGATGTATACTGGAACAATAAGTGAAAGAAAAGGCCATATAAGCTGTCATTCAAACACTATATCCCTTGTATCCTAATCCTGACGTAGACTTACATACATACACACACACACTTATTTTCTTAAGGGCCTGTGGACAATTATCTTAAGAAATAACTGTACTTTTAGCTCTGTTAAATTCATCAGATATTCAGTTAAGAATAAAAAATGGAAACAACCCAAATGTCTATCAAAAGATGAATGGATAAAGAAGGTGGGCTATGTATAAACATACACACATACGCACATACATACATATATATACACGTAACAGAATATTACTCAGTCCTAAAAAAATGAAATATTGCCAATTTGCAGCAATATGGAGGGACCCAGAGATTATCAAACTAAATGAAGTCAAAGAAATATATGATCTCATTTATATGTGAAATCTAAAAAATAAAATAAATAAATCTATATACAAAGCAGAAACAGACTCACAGACATAGAAAATAAACATGATAACCAAAGGGGAAGGGGAGTCGGGGAAGGAAGGGGGATAAATTAGCACTATGGGATTAACAAATACAGACTACTAGACAAAATAGAAAAGCTCAAAATTTACTGTATAGCAGAGGGAACTATATTCAATATCTTATAATAACCTATAATGAAACAGCTGGCTTAAATGTCAACAGTCAAAAAATGAATATCATGGCATCTGGTCCCATCACCTCATGGCAAATAGAAGGAGAAAAAGTGGAAACAGGGACAGATTTTATTTTCTTGGTCTCAAAATCACTGTGGACAGTGAATGCAGTCATGAAATTTTAAGACACTTGTGCCTTGGAAAGAAAGCTATGACGAACCTAGACAGTATTAAAAAGCAGAGACATCACTTTGCCGACAAAGGTCCGTACAGTTAAGGCTATTGTTTTTCCAGTAGTCATGTATGGATGTCAGAGTTGGACCATAAAGAAGGCTGAGCACTGTGGTGCTGGGTAAGACTCCTGAGAGACCCTTATACTGTAAGGAGATCAAACCAGTCAATCCTAAAAGAAATCAATCCTGAATATTCGTTTGGAAGGACTGATGCTGAAGCTGAAGCTGCAATACCTTGGCCACCTGATGCGAAGAGCCAACTCATTGAAAAAGACTCTGATGTCGGGAAGACTAAAGGGCAAAGAAGAGTGGCAGAGGATGAGATGGCCAGATGGCGTCACTGACTCAACGGACAAGAATCTGAGCCAACTCTGGGAGACAGTGAAGGACAGGGGAACCACGGGGTCACAGAGAGTCAGACATGACTTAGTGACTGGCAACAACAAATGAAAAATAACCAGAAAAATGTGTATGTGTATGTATATACAAATAAAACCGTATCACTTTACAGTACCATTGAAACTGTCGTAATACTTTAAATCAACTACACTTCAATTAAAAAAAAGAATAAAAGATGGATATCTAGAAAGTACAGCTAACAATCAAATTAGGCTGTCTGTGCATTCTTTAAGTACGGAGTCTAAACATGTTGACCCTCTGGTGTTGTGAAGCTCACTTCACAAAATGTGTGTCATTAATGCAAAGACAGGGGTCAGCTCAAGTCTTGAGAATTTCACCAAATCCTTCCTGCCCTGAGAATCTAAGCCGCAGGTCCAGGGAGACTGTCCACTAGTGAGGTTACTCCAAATTTCATTACTGAAGAAGCCCTTTCACGGAATCCAGGGCAAGCACGTACAAACAAAGTAGGTAGAAACTCTTTTCTAAAGAAAAAACATTCAGCAAGATTTCAGCATTTTAATTATTTAAATAAAAATCTTTTGAGCACCTAAAGAAAAAGGACAGTGATAAAAGAGAATAACATTTCAATACCACAAATAACATTTGAATTCTACTATTATAATACTAGGGGCATGGCAACCCACTCCAGTATTCTTGCTTGGAGAATTCCATGGACAGAGAAGCCTGGTGGGCTACAGTCCATGGAGACTCNCACCTAAAGAAAAAGGACAGTGATAAAAGAGAATAACATTTCAATACCACAAATAACATTTGAATTCTACTATTATAATACTAGGGGCATGGCAACCCACTCCAGTATTCTTGCTTGGAGAATTCCATGGACAGAGAAGCCTGGTGGGCTACAGTCCATGGAGACTCCAGGAGTCAGACACAACTGAGCAACTAACACTTTCACTTCACTTCACTATTAGAAAGTTTGATTTCTGCTAAGTAATGACCAGACAGCATTGTTCCATTTAGAGTACAAGGGAATCTACCAAAAACTAGTTCATTTCAGGTTTACTTGGCATCACGTTCCTTTATAGAAATCAGACTATTCTTTGCGGAAGGGGCTTAAAGAAATGAAAAGGCACAACTTGAAATCAAGCAAACTTTATTCCAGTAACATTTACATGTAACCTACATATTATACTAACACTGTCTAAAATAACTGAATTAGCCTGTTCTAAACACTCTTCACTAAAGAGATAAATTGATCTATTCTATCTCTTATCTTCAGACTATATACCAGCCACCATTTTCCCCTCAAAAAATTTCACTAGATGCAACTTTCAAAGGGAATAATGAAATCATAGATAAAAGGAAGTTTTAATGACACAAGAAAATGCCAATAAAATGAAATCAATAGGGCAACTATGAAAATACACACATAAACACAGACCCTGGGCTTCCCTGGTGGGTCAGATGGTAGAGTCTGCCTGCAATGTGGGAGACCTGAGTTCAGTTCCTGGGTCAGAACGATCCCCTGGAGAAGGAAAAGGCAACCCACTCCAGTATTCTTGCCTGGAAAATTCCATGGATGGAGGAGTCTGGCAGGCTACAGTCCATGGGGTCACAAAGAGTCGGACATGACTGAGCAACTTCACTTTCTAGGTAGTTTTGCTTTTCTTATGTATTCTTCAGTATTTTCCATTTTTCTTAAAATGAACATGCTTTGCTTTTAGAAGGAAGAAAAAACTGAATTCAGGAATTAAACTTTTCTTTTACAGTAAGGACTAACATCTGCTCTGAGAAGCAATGACGATCGTGGGGATGGGAAGGATGTGGCTACCTGTTTTAGGGGATCACTGAGGGGAAAAAAATCTTTCTCAGCAAATGATGAACACTTCTTGCTAAATGAACACAGCTGTCTTGAAAAGGTAATTTATTTCATTCTAGGGGTGACAGTCTTTATAAATAATTTCCTTTGGTTTTTCTTATAACTAAACACTTATTTTCTTTCAAAGAAGGTCTTATCTGAGAAAGCAAATTCAGGATCAACAGAGCTGACTGTAGGTCAGAGCACTCAAAGTATCCGACAGGCTCACAGTTTCTGGTGACATGACCTAGTACTGATACGAGGTCAGGAAAGGTCACAGGGACGGGTGAACCAGATTGACGGGGCTGAGATTAAGAGATGACCGCCCCTTCTTCCCACCAAAGCGCTTGGGAAGCATGGAAAAGGCAGGAAGCTCGTACTCACTGCATGTGTGTAACAGTTAGCAGCATGTTCGTAACAAGTCGGCTTGTAGCGGCCATTGGCAGGGGCCCGGTGGTTCATGAACCTGCAGAGACAAAGAGATCCCGTGAGAAAAGCTCGGAGCATGTCAAGAACGGTGGGAAAGCTCGTCAAGAGTTTGCCTGGTCTATTCTAACTGAAGGGCTGACTGCTGGAAACACCTAGTTGCTGGAACAAAACCGAAGCCGCAGAGCTGTTGTAAAGTGAACCAAAGCCTTGGTCTAAAGGGCATGCCCTAGGTAACTGGACTCCATTTTCTTTCCATGCATTCGAAAAGACACCTTCTACCAACCAAAAGCAAACGAAGCTCACATATATCCCCTTCAACTGGGATACTTAAACAACCAAAAAAAAATGGCACAACCAAATCTGAAAAAAAAAAAAAAAAAAAAGGTCATTTTCCTAAACTTTACAAATACCAGTAACCAACATTTAATGTGAATTCAATGCATTTGAAAGTTCCTATTTGGTCTCTCAAAACGTATAAGCTTTATACATGTAGATCTTTAAATGTTCCATCCCATTATTAGCAGGGCTGCCAAACTAGTTTCCCTGTATTGCATTACCTGTTCCGGCACCAGACAGCTTAAATAAATGATACTTGGCTGCCTCCAGGCCACTTGAAACAAGAGGTTCATTTTCACCTGCACTCTTCCTGAATTAAAAGAGTTTGCTTCAAAATCTAAATATGTGACTAGCGCCTGACACACTGGCCAGAACATTCACATGTGCCTGTGCTTAGTCATGTCTCTTTGTGACCCCCATGCACTGTAGCCCCCAGGGTCCTCTGTCCATGGCATTTTCCAGGCAAGAATACTGGGGCAGGTTGCCAGGATCTTCCACACCCAGGGACTGAACCCACGTCTCTTGCCTCTCCTGTACTGGCAGGCGAAGTGTTTATCACTGAGCCACCTGGAAGCCCTGAAGTGTGTCTGTATCTAAATACCAACATTTGGTATGTGTACCTGACCTGCCCCTTGGGAAACCTGTATGCAGGTCAGGAAGCAACAGTTAGAACTGGACATGGAACAACAGACTGGTTCCAAATAGGAAAAGGACTACGTCAAGGCTGTATACTGTCACCATGCTTATTTAACTTCTATGCAGAGTACATCATGAGAAACGCTGGGCTGGAAGAAGCACAAGCTGGAATCAAGATTGCTGGGAGAAATATCAATCACCTCAGATATGCAGATAGCACCACCTTTATGGCATAAAGTGAAGAGGAACTAAAAAGCTTCTTGATGAAAGTGAAAGAGGAGAGTGAAAAAGTTGGCTTAAAGCTCAACATTCAGAAAACGAAGATCATGGTATCTGGTCCTATCACTTCATGGGAAATAATTGGGAAACAGTGGAAACAGTGTCAGACTTTATTTTGGGGGGCTCCAAAATCACTGCAGATGGTGACTGCAGCCATGAAATTAAAAGACACTTACTCTTTGGAAGGAAAGTTATGATCACCCTAGACAGCATATTCAAAAGCAGAGACATTACTTTGCCGACTAAGGTCCGTCTAGTCAAGGCTATGGTTTTTCCAGTGGTTATTTATGGATGTGAGAGTTGGACTGTGAAGAAAGCTGAGCACCGAAGAATTGATGCTTTTGAACTGTGGTGTTGGGAGAAGACTCTTGAGAGTCCCTTGGACTGCAAGGAGATCCAACCAGTCTATTCTAAAGGAGATCAGTCCTGGGTATTCATTGGAAGGAATGATGCTGAAGCTGAAACTCCAGTACTTTGGCCACCTCAAGCGAAGAGCTGACTCATTGGAAAAGACCCTGATGCTGGGAGGGACTGGGGGCAGGAGGAGAAGGGGACGACAGAGGATGAGATGGCTGGATGCATCACCGACTCAATGGACCTGAGTTTGAGTGAACTCTGGGAGTTGGTGATGGACAGTGAGGCCTGGCGTGCTGCAATTCATGGGGCCACAAAGGGTCAGACACAACTGAGACTGAACTAAACTGAACTGATCGTCTATACCATACATATAGACATATGTCTGCTAGGTAAAAGACCAGGACACCAAAAGAGTGTCTAACAGGCTTTTTAATGGGGAAGCGCTCCCAGTCGGGGTTCCCGGACGCAAACGAGGCAGGTCGAGGAAGTCCGCGCCATTTTATACGTTTGTTGCAAGGGATGGTCAGACCAGATGGACGGGGGTTCGGATAGATCGCCAGGCCGAGGCGTGGTGGGCTGACAGGTCCTTCTACGTGGCTGGGGTGGGGTGGCTTTAGCTGGTGAAGTGTGCTGTCATTGGTCCCTGGGATCTGGGAGGCTCCTTNGTCAGACCAGATGGACGGGGGTTCGGATAGATCGCCAGGCCGAGGCGTGGTGGGCTGACAGGTCCTTCTACGTGGCTGGGGTGGGGTGGCTTTAGCTGGTGAAGTGTGCTGTCATTGGTCCCTGGGATCTGGGAGGCTCCTTCCGTTAAGGACTTCCCCCGCCGGAGGTAGGGAGAGGAGGGGCGGCCCATCATGGCCCCCGGGGTCAGCCTTACAATGTCCATGTTCCATTCCCTCTCTGGGCCAATTTTGTGGCAACAAGCAAAGCAGTGCAAAGCTCCAGTACCACCGGGCATGAAAGAGAAACAGCTGCCTTCTACTTCAGTGTGTGGGTGAGGATCCCCCAGGCCCCAGTTCACACCCCTACCATGTTTCACCAAGGAGTCTGGTTTAATCTGTGTGTTCTTTGGAAGTACTGAGATATAAGTTCAGAAAGATAAAAAGGAAGCTGTCTGAAAGAAGCAGATGCAGAAAACACAGTGGTAAGAGAGCCCTGCTGGCTTTCAGGTCTGAGAGCTCTGGTGGCATTCAGGTCTGAGCATTCAAGCAGCATTCCTGGGCCTGGGGCCTGCAAGATGTCAACAGGCTTTACACAATAGTGTAGGTTTTTGCTTGAGTTAGTTTAAGGGGGTGTGGGTAGGAGACTTTGTTACTCATCACTAATGAGTGACTAGTAATGTCTTATCAATTAACACGATGGAAAAACTGTACCAGGCTAAACCAAATGGCACAGACAGGTTGCCAAAAACTGACTAAAACATGTGGCTAGGCAATTCCAAACAGTGTTCAGCTTATGAACAAAAGACCAGCCAACACTTTCTCCCTGAATTAAAGAAGGGCCTGGTATCCCTAGAGCAAATGAGTAAAGGCCAAGCGGCAGTCCCTGCCAACCCGACATAGAAAGTTCGAGTGGAAGATCCCCTAGGGAATGGATTTGGCACTATGAAGACACCTTCCCTGGAATACCAATGGGCAGATACCTAACTAACATGGAAAAGATACACATACTGAATGGGATTCATCACACGGCTTGGAAACTGTTGGAGAGAAATGTACAATTAACAGCTTCAGAATTATTCCAAGATATTCTCATACATAGATAAAGAAATCTTTTCTCCCCTGACAATCCTTTAAATAATTTCACTAATTTCCTAAGGGACTAGAGTGTTCCTATACGGCAGTTATTAGTAAAAAGGAAAATAATTACACTCTTGGGAAGGAGGCTTTCAAAGTGTCCCCACCATTCAGGGGCCTACCAGATGATCAGCCTGAGACATAACGACAGGGCTGTAAGTAGCATACCCCATTAGGAATTGTAAAGGGTAAAGAGTAAGGTTCCAGGGTGGCTGAGGGTAGATTAAATTGCAAGTACTTTGTGCAGGGCACGCTCAGGAGGGTTTGTCCACCCACCACCAGCCTGCGGCTAAAATAGCAATTTATATCTCTGGCAGCCCAATCTAAAAATAGTCAGGCTATAACACAGAGACAGGGATAGACTTTAAAAGCAAGGAAGCTGAGTGGCTATGTGTGTAACATGTTTGTGCCCACCTGGAATCACTCAGGTTAAAACTAAACTCAGAAGTTGCAGAGAAAAATATTCCTCCCAAGTGACTTCAGGTAGTTTCTCTTTAAGGGTACGCTCAAGATTCTGGCAATAAGGAAAGGGAAGGGCAAGTATGCCAGGCACCGTCTGGGGCCCCACGGGATAGCACATGGTTCTGCCAAGAAATTTACATTTTTCCATTTCTCTCTGATACAATCATGTCTCCCACTGCCTCCTGAAGAAATCATTATGAAGAAATTAGTCACCCAAGACCTACATGAAAAGCAGATGTAAATGCAAATAACCCCCCCACACTGAGGCTATTCTCTTTGCCCCAAAAAGAATGAGGAAGGTTCTCAAGATTATGGGAAACAGCACCCACTTAGGCAAGACACCTCCACTTAAAGCAAAGTCGTCCTGATGGTCATCCAATGCTAGAAAACATTCTAACACTGGGTGTGTTGCCTACGCTGCAACAACACAAGCCCCCCAGCCAAGTGTCACAACTGCTGCTGTTAAGTCACTTCAGTTGTGTCTGACTCTGCGTGGCCCCATAGATGGCAGCCCACCAGGCTCTCCCGTCCCTGGGATTCTCCAGGCAAGAACACTGGAGTGGGNTGTTGCCTACGCTGCAACAACACAAGCCCCCCAGCCAAGTGTCACAACTGCTGCTGTTAAGTCACTTCAGTTGTGTCTGACTCTGCGTGGCCCCATAGATGGCAGCCCACCAGGCTCTCCCGTCCCTGGGATTCTCCAGGCAAGAACACTGGAGTGGGTTGCCATTTGAGAAAGCCAAAGCGTGCATGCTAAGTCACTTCAGCTGTCCGGACTCTGCCACTCTATAGACCATAGCCTGCCAGCCTCCTCTGTCCACGGGAGTCTCCAGGCAAGAACACTGGAGTGGGTCTCCATGTCCTGCTCCGGGGCATCTTCCTGACCCAGAGACTGAACCTGTGTTTCTTAGGTTTCCTGCACTGGCAGGTGGGTTCTTTACCAACAGTGTCTCATGGGAAGCCTGGGGGAAGTCCCTGTGCCTCAAGAAAGAGCACACATGCCACAGCAAAGATACAGCACAGCCTCCCCACCCCACCGCCAAATTTTTAGTCCAAAACAGTGCCTAAGGTCTGAAGGCAAATCTGCAACGCACCATCAGAACGCAGAGCCTGAGATCAAATCTCAGAAGTTGTCCTAAATTCCTCTGTGTTTCCCCATACTCCAAATGCAAGTACGGTCTGTGCTATCTTCAAAATCTATTCCCAAACAGTCCCAGTCTCTACAGTTTCAAAGTTACTAGCTTAAATCAAGACATCGACTCCTTCGGCCTGTAAACAAAGGCTCTGGTCTCCCTGCCCGCCCGCACATGGACTCTTCTTTACCCAGTAGCCATGAGTCTGTTAAAACCAGATCACGTCACACATTAAGCCCAGCTTAAAACCTGTCTGGCTTCCCAAAGTGCTTGGGAACAGGGCCTTCTCTGCAGGCCACGAGCCCTCCCGACTTCTCCAGCCGGGGGCTCCCTTCCTCTCCTCTCCCCCTCAGGCCAATCACAGCCTTTCTGCTCCTCCAACCAACCAGACCTGATCTGACTCAGAGCATCTGTGTTTGCTGTTTACGTCTGCCCAGAACATTCTCCTTCAGTGTGCCCAGCTCTCCTCTCACCTATCAAACTCGGCTCAACCAGCCTACCTAAAGTATCAATTCAGCAGAGCCCTTATCACAATTAGTTAAGAACTGGACTTTTTGGAAAAAAAAAAAAAAAAAAATTTTTTTTTTGAACTTGTTTTTTTATTTCATTCACTTCCACTGTAAAGTGAATTCCATGAAGGCTGCCTTGTCTGTCTTTTCATTTCCAGTCCCAAACACAAAGTCCAGCTGATTGTTGGAGATTAATAAATAAGTGCTGAATGAGAGAATAAAAAGACAGACATTTTGCCTGCTGCTTAAGTATTTTATTATCCTAACTGAGAGAGATCCTGTCATCAGTTAGTTTCACTGGGGATTTCTGAATGCAACAAAAACAGGCAGTCTTAGACCCAAGAGAATCCTCAATCTTGTGAAAACAAAATGGACAAAGGACAAGACCAGGAACATTCCAGGGGCTCCTTCAACATCATTCGATGGGGCAACAGAACTGATCCCTACATAGAACCCTGCTATTAATATTAGCTGTCCTGTATGAATAAGCATCATGTCTAGGAAAAAGCGTCTGCGGCCAGAGGTCGTGATAGTGGTGGCGGACTCTTAACTTAATTACTAGGTAAGGGAAATGGCACATATAAAGAAACAGCTTCAGTGTTCTTCAGTGTTCACTGAATCGGTGTATGATTCGATGCTCTGAGAACCTGGAACAAAAAGAAAGGCAACAGGCAGCACTGAAACACTTCCTAATGCTTTAGAATAAGACGCCTTACCACATACTCGATTGGAAACTAACCAGTGGTCACGAGGCTGGAGCTAAGGAAAGCAGCATCCTTTTCCTTGGATTTCTGGCTGCCAGGCTGGAGAAAGGAGCACACACCAACAGGACACTTTAGAAGCTCTGGGTCCTAGGCCTCTGCGCTATCACACAGATGTTGTGTGTGGGCAGGGAGACAGAGGTAAATGGCTGCATGAGTGGTGGAAAGGGACATGAACCCTTCTGTCTGCCCCGTTCTAGCTGTGTGATGATGGCAGGCTCTCTTTTATTCTCTAAAGCTCTTCTACTAAATGGGTAAAAAGTTTGCCTTTCAGGGTTACAGTTAGGGATGAGATGAGTTACCTACAAATACCCAGCTACTGCCTGGCACCGATAGGCACTCAGTAAATGTTAGCAAGTGTTCTAATCAGAGATGCTGTGAAAGGGAGAGAATGACTCTGTGCAGTGTGGGGGTGGAATCCAGTGTGAAAGGGACACAGCACAAAAGAGAAAAGGTGTCCCAGTGGGGTTTTTCACATCCTAAAATTTTTGAGAAGCCATGCCTGCATAAAGCCCTCCACTTACTATACCGGGTTAGGCGTCCTTACAGCTCTTCCCCACATATGGCAGCCCTCTGGAAGCTGATCCAAAGCCACAGTGACCGCCAAGTTTCCACTATGAACAAACCAGCAGGGTGTTCAAGTTTTCTTATAAGTTAGACATAGCCACAAAGGATGGCCTAATGAAATGTTTCTACTGCAATCAAATGCTCTTCAGTGGAGTCCTGGTTAATCTATCAAAATGAACACATGGGTTCAAAGATAAGTGTGTTCCTCTCTCTAGTTCCTCTGTCATTTACAACCTGTAACTATCCTAAATGCTCACAAGATGGGTAACAAACACAGCTTTTAAGAGGTGCAGAACAGTACTCTCAATATGTTAATGCACAGACCACAATATATTACTTATCTGCAGACTTTATTTCTAAGTTCAAATTGATTTATAGAAATATCTTTCCAAACAAGAAATTATACGATCATTCATTCTGCAAAGAAAATCAGGGCAGGTCTAGATGTCATCAAGAAAATAACTCTTAAATATCCACTGACATTGTGCAGTTGCTGTGCGAATTACAATGTCTATGCTATACCAAAAGAAAATGCCTGTATTTTTAATTTTTAAATGAATGGAGTAGAGCGCAAAATCACATTACAACTGTGATGATAAGGACTGGACAGATAAGTGTCCAGCAAAAAAGAAGCGTTCAATCAGCTGAGATGGTAGGCTCTTAAATAAAGATGTTTGTTTTTCATTTCTCTTAATACTGCTAATGTTTGCACAGCAAACAATAACACAAGTTCCTTTTTTTCCTTTTTTTTTTTCCGGGAGAAGAACTGAAAGGATAGAAAAGAAATAGAACTCTTTAATCTAACAAACACCGGTGAATGCACAGAAGACTGCCACTGTTCCCGGAAAACAGGAAGAGCACAGATGTGCAGAGAAGTAAAACCAAATTAAACAAACCACACATACAGGGTTTTGCCAACCATTGCTGAACCTGTGTTACATCCTCCCCTAAAGCCCCTCCAGTCCTCATGGCTGACTTCACGTTCTAAAGCCAGAACATCACGGTTCCTTTTTGCCTTTGGAAGAACTGATATGATGTTCCCATTAGGCGAGCGTTGCCAGGCATTCAACACACTGAGTGATAAGCAATGTTCAAAAGTTAATCCAAGTCTTCACCCTGATCACCCCAACTCTCCCTGTGCAAATGTCACTCTGGAGAAGGAATGAGACCAGCAGAATAGGTGAGAGGGTTTCTAGGGATTAAAGCATTGAAAAGAAAAAAAAAAAAAAA
>SJYX01020107.1:77748-142168 GCA_006410675.1 Oreotragus oreotragus
AAAAAAAAAAACGCAGAGCTTCCTCTCGAATTATGGCCAGCCTCCATTCATTGCTAGATGGCAGGGACCTGGAGTCACGATTAAGGCCACGGTGTCTCCCCAGGCTGGCGTTCCCACCGGCTCTCCAGCCAAACAGCTTCCGGGGGGCCTCCTCGGTTCCTCGTTCTCAGGCGCCTCAACTGCAGGTCTTACCGCCCAGAAGCTAACCTGCCCCGGCGCGGTGACCCAAAATAGCACACGCTGGGGCTCTAAGCCCAAGAACCCCGCAGGCAAGGCTAAACCGGCGGAGCCTGCCTCAGTTTCCCCCACCGCACGGCCGTTCAAAGACAAGCGCCGGAAACCCCCAGCGGGGAAACCTGGCTCGGGTCCGGGCGCCTCGGGGGTCCCCCAAGCCCGGTTAGGGGTGCAGGCCAAGGCTGGGGTCGGAAGATCCGGGGCCGGTGCCCGCGGCCGGCGTTCAGGTCCCCGGAGCAAGCGAGAGGCTGTCCCTGCAGGGCGAAGCTGGGCGGGCAACCGACGCCCCGGGGAAGGCAACCGGGGTCCGAGGGCTGGGGACTACAGCCCGCAGCGAGCAGCGGAAACCCGGGCCGGCGCGAGACCCGCTCCCGGAGCGGAGGCGCCCGGGGACGGCTGGGCGGGGAGCCCCGGGAGCACGAGAGGAGGACCGGGCGGGGGGCCCGGCCCCAGACGGGCGGAGGCGGGTCCGGGACCCGGTGCCGGCGCAGGCGGCGGGCCCGGGGCGCTGCCCTCTCACCGCTGGAATCGACTCTGGAACCGCATCGATGCTCCTGCTCCTCCGCGGGGGCCGCGAGCTCCGTCTCGTCAGCGCCGGCGTCCGAGCGCGCGGCCCGCAGGAGCTGGGGTGGCTCCGGGGGCCGCCGCGGGCCCGGCGGACCGCTCGACCGGGCAGCGCAGACGGGGCCGGGCCGGGGGTCGGGACCGGGCCAGAGCCAGACCGGGAGCCTGGGGGCGGGAGGACGGCCCTTAAACGGCCCGGCCGCCTCCCGCCACCTCCCGCCGCCCGGCCCTGCCGCCCCCGGCAGGGAGGCCCCGCCCCGCCCGGCGCCCGGACCCGCCCCCCGTTGCCCGCGCCCCGCCCGCCTGCGTGCTCCCGTGGCCGCCCGCGCGTCACCGCGCCCGGGGGCCAATCAGCGGGCGAGCGGAGCCGCAGCCGCGCTGCCATTCATTGCCGCTGGGGCAGGCGAGGGGCGGGGGCCTCCCGGCCGGGGGCGGGGCTACAGAAGGGGCGTGGTCTCCCGGCGGGGCGGGAGCCAGAGGGCGGTTCACGGCTCGAGGGGTGGAGTTGGAGCGAGAAGATAGAAGGGCCCGATGACAGGAAGAAAAATGGTAAAGGAGGATGTGAGGCTCGGCTCTTGAAAGCGACTGTGGTGGAAACAGCAACAAGCAAGGACCTCTGTCTGTGTTCTAGTCCTGACTCTGTGTCTTATGTTCTTCAGCATTCGTTTCTTCATCCCTCCGTTCGTTTATTCCTTCATCATTTTCAAGGTCAGCTACCCTGAGGCTGTTATGCAAGGTTCTGGGGTAGATTTTTTTTTTGTCTTGTCATTTTATTTATTATTATTATTATTTATTATTTTTTTTTACTTTACAATACTGTATTGGTTTTGCCATACATTGACATGAATGTAGGAATGCTTACATGCAATTCTTCCATTTATTTGCTTAATCCAAGAAACTTCTAAATAAACCAAAAAGTAGATTTGAATCAGCGTCCTGTGGGAAAAATCTAAATTCAGAGGGCTTCCTGTAAGAAGTTCAAAGAATATTTAATGAATGACGATTTGTTGTTGTTTTTTTGGGGTAGAGTTCTTGAGATGAACCAAGCTATGTACAATTTTTGATCATCTTCAAAGCCCTCAATGATAGTTTGCTTTTCAGTTTTTATATATTTATTTATTTAGTGCTGTCTCTTCATTGCAGTGCAGGCTTTCTCAGATCCCCCCTGAGTTGGGGGGCTACTCTCTAGTTGTGGTGTGAGGATTTCTCATGTTGGGGAGCGTGGGTTCTAGGGTACATGGGCTTCAGTAGTTTCTGCCCAGAGGCTCAGTACTTGTGGTGCCTGGGCTTAGTTGCTCCGTGACATGGGGGAACTGACACGGATCAGGATGGAACCCATGTATCTTGCATTGACAAGCGAATTCTTACCACTGAACCACCAGGGAAGCCCCTGGTTTTATTTTTTCTTTAAAAAGTTTTTTTTTTTCCCCAGCTGCATCACATGGCCTGTGGGATTCTTATTCCCCAACCTGGGATCAAACCTGTGCCCCTGCAGTGGAAGCCAGGAGTCCCAAACCACCGGACCTCTAGGGAAGTCCCAAATGGCTGATTTTTTGATTCCTTCCCTAGATATGGCTCCCTCCAGGTATCCTGTCCACACCATCACTGACACCCCAAACTTCAGGCTCTCAAGTGAACAGTAGGTCAGCCTATTAGAAGTGTTTAGTTGACGTGCAGTGGGAACATTGGAAAGCTGAGAAGTAGTTCACCCAAAATTCTGGTTTTTTTTCCTTTAGCACCTTCCAAGTTGGCTGGATCTAGAAGGGTGCTTTCCGTGGTTATTTTCATCAGTTTCAAGGGAGATAAGCATTATCTTACTCATTTCACAGATAGGGAGGCTAAGAAGTTTAGAATCTTACCAAAGGCTAGGATTTGTTCCAAGCTTTGTCTAACATTAAAGCCTCAGATCCTTTCAGCCCCAAACTGCCTCTCCCTAGGTTGTAAAGTTGTACATTTCTTTAATTTTTTTTCTGTAAGTCAGAAAAATGAGCATGGATTGAAGGTTTACTAAACTGCTCTGTCCAGCCACTGGGTTAAATGAATTGGTGGGGGAGGGAAAGGTCACAAAGGAAATAACTAATAAAAACAGATTAAAAAAATAATGATATGAAGTAACATAGGGAGGACTGAAAACAATGAAGCAGCAGATGCTAGGTCACATCCTAGCAATGCTTTAGGAATGTGCAGGAGACTGAGACGCTAAGTGTGGTGAGGCTAATTAGGAAATGGGACGCATGAGAGAAGGAAGTCTGGAGATGCATTTTTAGAGATGATGGGCATGACTTGGCACATATCCTTTCGTGAAGTATAATAGCTTGGAAAACATAGGAGATGTGGTCAGTATGGGGAAAACTTGTGAATGGCCACCTAGGTTTAGAAACATCATTATGGATGGCATTTACCAAGGTGGGGGAAAATGAGATAAAAATTAGATCAAATCAGAATAAAATATCTTGACCTATAGTGATCTCTTCCACAGAAATATTGTAGGAATATAATACACAGGAATATTAATGAACTAAAAATGGATTGTGTAAACAATATGATCACAAATTAAAATCAACCTCATTCTTGGTAACTCTCCCAAGTGAAAGCAATTCTCGAAAGATAAAAATAAAAACCATGAAAGAGTTTAGAATTAAACACCTGCCCCTCCTCCCTCTTTTTACTGAGGTGTCCATTTGAATCTTTGTTGTTTTCATCTTTTTGAGAAGTCCTGAGTATGTTTTCAGAAAAAGGTACTAGATTCAACTTAAGAGATTAGCATTTTGAAGTGGAAGAAAACGGAGTTTTCACATTAGCAGGATGTGACATTTTTGTTGAGCTCAGAAATATACTAGTTCTTGTTTCTGCGAAACAGCAGACAACTATTTGCATAGCCTCTGCCTGGAAAAAAAGGATTGGCAAAGGAGCTAATGCCAGCTGCAGAGGAATCTCTTGGGAGAACACCTGTCCTGCTTGCTGAGGGCCACAGAGTTCCTGACCGGATGCCGACCATACTAGGAAGCACCTGAAACCTAGTGCTTCAGCTGCCATCATCCAATCAGAAAGTAGCAGCTCTGCTGCAGACTGTGGCCTCAGATGACCAAGGAGGTTGCCTGAACTCCTGATTGCAAATCTTATTCTGTGACTCTATGACTGGCTTTCAGTGTGTCTCTTTACAAATATGACCATGTAAGGCAATTATTAAAATGTAAGCGCTCCCATCCTTTTTTCCCTTTCCTGAAGACAGGAATGCTGTCTTAGTTCTTAGGGTTTTGCCCACATTTCCTTATTGTCTTCGTCCCTACTCCAAGCTGCATATGTTGAAATCCTAATGCTCAATGTGACGGTATTAGTGGGGTGATGGGAGTAGGGGTAAGAGGTGATTAGGTCAACCACCACCCTTATGAATGAGTTTAATACCCTCATAAAAGAGCCATGAGAGAGATCTCTGGCCCCCTTTCATCATGTGAATAACCAAGTCAGCAGTCTTCAGCCCAGAAGAGGGTTTTCATCAGACCCTGATCATTCTGGCAGTCTGATCTTGGACTTCTAGATTCCAGAACCATAAAAAATAAATGTCTGTGGTTGATAAACCACCCAGTCTTTTTTTTTTCTTAATAGCCCAAGTAGACTAAAACCTGACCTTCGAGGAATACGTGTCTCTTTCATGTTCAGTTCCTGCTGCTGCTGCTGCTGCTGCTAAGTTGCTTCAGTTGTGTCCGACTCTGTGCAACCCCATAGATGGCTGCCTACCAGGCTCCCCCGTCCCTGGAATTCTCCAGGCAAGAACACTGGAGTGGGTTGCCATTTCCTTCTCTAATGCATGAAGGTGAAAAGAGAAAGTGAAGTCGCTCAGTCATGTCTGACTCTTAGCGACCCCATGGACTGCAGCCCACCAGGCTCCCCTGTCCCTGGGGTGCTCCAGGCAAGAACACTGGAGTGGGTTGCCATTTCCTTCTCTCCTAGACCTTCACAATGAAAACAGCTGGAGAGAACAATGGGAAGAAAGATCTAGAGAGAAAAAAGAGGCCTTGGCAGAGAGGCTATATTGGTATACAAGATGGAAATGAGTGAGAGAAAAACTTTCCATAATCTGGGGGATATTGACCTTTATTGACCCTTGTGCCTTCAGTCAGCTAAAGCTTGGACTCTGATGACCTAACTCCCAATTCTGTGCTGAATTCCCCTCTGCTGAAGGCATGAATATGAATATATGAACATGTGCCCTTAGCTTAAAACTTCCCCAATTGCTGTTCTTGGAAACACTGCTTTGGGAAAGATCCACAGTATTTCCATTGCTTGCTATAAGTAATCAATCCTTCCTTCTCCTGCTCTTCGGCTTGTCTTTTGGCCCCACACCAAGGTGAACTCAATTTTCCAATAACAAGTTTTGGCCCAGATGGGATATCTCCCCTAACCTCTTTGGCTTCCTCCAGCTCCGAATAGGCTAGGCAGTGGGCTGTGGTAGCTCACCTGGGTGAATCTGTCTGTGTTGCTGGGGGACTGTGGGGAAGGGCATAGGAGAATCCCTCTTGGCACCTGATTGTCAAGTCTGGGCACAGCAGACACTGTGGACATCTTGATTTAAGAAGTTGCTTTGGAAAGGTGAGTGACATTTATTCCACAAGTTAGCTTCAAAGCTCTGTCCCCATCTCAAGGTGGGAGAAGGAATGATTCAGGAACTGAATAAGTAATCAGATTTGCTCTGGTTGTCTTGGCGAGTCAGAGATCTGAGAAGTTGTAAGACATCATTGCCCTGCGAGTCCTGGAGGCTGATCAAGGATGCCTGATTGTGAAACCCTTCAATGAGACAATCTGTATTTCTCTTGGTTTTGACCTTCATTAGGGGGCTCTGGTAACTTAAATTATTTCTAGAAGAGTGCCAGTTTGGTATACCTGAACAACCTGCATATACACTTAAAAATCTTTTTTAACTTTTTTTTTTTTTGTATTGAAGTATAGTCAATTATAGGGCTTCCCTGGTGGTGCAGAGGTTAAAGTGTCTGCCTGCAATGTGAGAGACCTGGGTTCGATCCCTGGGTTGGGAAGATCCCCTGGAGAAGGAAATGGCAACCCACTCCAGTATTCTTGCCTGGAGAATCTCATGGACTGAGGAGCTTGGTGGGCTACAGTCCACGGGTCTCAAATAGTTGGACATGACTGAGCTACTTCACTTTCACTTTCATAGTCAATTATGGAAAATTCAACTGTGGAAAATTCTTAAAGAGATGGGAATACCAGAACACCTGCCTCTTGAGAAATCTGTATGCAGGTCAGGAAGCAACAGTTAGAACTCGACATGGAACAACAGACTAAGGCTGTATATTGTCACCATATTTATTTAACTTCTATGCATCATAAGAAACACTGGGCTGGATGAAGCACAAGCTGGAATCGATTGCTGGGGGAAATATCAATAAACTCAGATATGCAGATATCACCACCCTGATGGCAGAAAGTGAAGAACTAAAGAGCCTCTTGATGAAAGTGAAAGAGGAGAGCGAAAATGTTGGCTTAAAACTCAGCATTCAGAAAACTAAGACCAAGGCATCCAGTGCCATCACTTCATGGCAAATAGATGGGGAAACAGTGGAGAGTGACAGACTTAAATTTTTGGGCTCCAAAATCACTGCAGATGGTGACTGCATTCATGAAGTTAAATGACGCTTGCTCCTTGGAAGAAAAGCTATGACCAACCTAGACAACATATTAAAAAACAGAGACATTACTTTGCCAACAAAGGTCCATCTAGTCAAAGCTATGATTTTTCGATGAGTCATGCACTGATGTGAGAGCTGGACTATAAAGAGCTGAGCGCCGAAGAATTGATGTTTTTGAACTGTGGTGTTGGAGAAGACTCTTGAGAGTCCCTTGGACTGCAAGGAGATCCAACCAGTCCGTCCTAAAGGAAATCAGTCCTGAATTTTCACTGGAAGGACTGAGACTGAAGCTGAAACTCCAATACTTTGGCCACCTGATGTGAAGAGCTGACTCATTTGAAAAGACCCTGATGCTGGGAAAGATTGAAGGCAGGAGGAGAAGAGGACGACAAAGGATGAGATGGCTGGATGGCATCATCAACTCAATGGACATGAGTTTGAGTAGACACTGAGAGTTGGTGGTGGACAGGGAGGCCTGGCATGCTGCAGTCCATGGGGTCGCAAAGAGTTGGATACGACTGAGTGAGTGAGCTGAACTGATAGTCAATTATGGAGAAGGAAATGGCAACCCACACCATTATTCTTGACTGGAGAATCCCATGGACAGAGGAATCTGGTGGGCTACAGTCCATGGGGTCTCAAAGAGTTGGACACAACTGAGCGACTAATACACACACATAGTCAATTAACAATGCTATATAGTTTCAGGTGAATAGTGAACACTTAAATTATTAATTGAAAGAAATTATCACTAACTCTCTAAATAAGGAAATTTTCACTGGGCTAAGAATGCCTCAATCTGTGTCTCCATCAACTCCTACCATAGACCTCTTGGAGCTGAACACAAATCCTCAACCAGGATCTGAGGATATGGGAAAACAGATATTTTCTCCTCAGACAGCAAATTAGGGTACATTCTGAGTCATTGGAAACTGTATAGCTATATCCAAATGACAAAAACCAATTTTTTTTTTTTAAGTAATATTGTCTGGCCACAATACCAACTAGGTGACTATGAGAAATGGCCAGAGGGTGGCTCATTAAATTATAACACCATCTTTCAACTTGAACTGTTTAAAAAGGAAAGGAATAAAAAAAACCTGCCACCTTTTTGGAGAAGATTAGAGAGGGATTTAGGCAATACCCTGCCCTGGACCCTGAAGATCCAAGAAATGCAGTAGTAATAAACACTTAGGTCATATCTCAGAATGTTCCAGCTATAATATTAGCTGCAAATTTCAAAATATTGCAGCTAACACTCCCCTCTCCCAACTAGTTGCACTGGTCTTTAGAGTTTTAAAAAAGTGGGACATGATGGAAGAAGAAAATGAAGACCCAAAGTGGACCACTCCAGGTATGGGTAATGGTTCCTGCCCCCAACATGCGACATGAAGATCTCCAGCAAAGCTGACACCTAGTCAATGAGCTTACTGAGAAAGAGGGATATTGGTAAAGGGGGTGCTCCAACTGTTCCCAGAGAGGGAAGGCCTGAACTCAACAGCCTTCCTTTCAGCTCCCAGTAGCCAAAGAAGAGAGCCTGTGGGCCCTGGGGGTTCCCCAACTGTGTCTTCAAAGCACCATCTCAATCTTTCCTGAGGAGCCCTGTTTTACCTTAGAAATAAGGGAAGAACCAATTGAATTTTTGTTAGATACCAGATACATTCTTCCTGTTGACAACTCCAAGGTGTTCCGCTCTCCAAGAGGGAATACAATGTCAAATGAGTCTCAGGAAAGAAAGATACTAGGAAATCTGACCCTGGAAATGCCAAGATGGGGCTCCTTTGACATTCTAAAACTGGTTTTGCTACTCAGTAACAACTGGCTTTCTAGGAGCCTTCTCAGGTGGTGTTAGTGGTAAAGAACACTCCTGCCAATGCAGGAGAAATAGAAGACTCAGGTTCGATCCCTGGGTCAGGAAGATCCCATGGAGGAGGGCATGGCAACTCACTCCAGTGTTTTGTAAATGGTTAGGATTGGCTAAGATTAGACTGAATTTAATTAAGTAAATACATTTTGTTATTCAGAGTAGGCTGATGCAAGACAGGTTTGGATTTTTCTCTCCTTGTTAAAGTGTTGAGTTGCTGATAATAGTTTTTAAGTTTCTTTGCCTTTTGAGAGATCTGACTGGAACTCTCTGTATTTGCCAATGAGATCTTTTATTGTCTCTTTGGTTAAGTGAATGGGTATTTCACAGTGACCTCTAATCCTATTCGACTAGGTGTTTTGAAATTTTTTGATATTTTTTACAAACTTCCCAAATATCAAATGCTAATTAAAGTTCTTTTGACCAGCTAACTTTGGGATGCTTCAGAGAAACCCTGGGAAAACTCGGAGAGAGACTAAATTAACGAGGTTTATTTGGTATGTTAAACTATGTGAAAAATGTTAGTCGCACAGTCATGTCTGACTCTTTGCAACCCATGGACTGTAGCCCACCAGGCTACTCTGTCCATGGAATTCTGCAGGCAAGAATACTCGAGTGTGCAGCCATTCATTTCTCCAGAAATTATGTCAGAAGCATTGTAAAATGAGCAGTGATAAGTGATAAGCCTTCTCAGGTTATGCTATATGGGTAAATGTTATTAATATAGGTATTCTAAAAATTATGTGAAATTCCTGAAAATCTGGGATGTCCTGATAAAATATAGTATTCTCAATCATAATTCTAGCTATTATAACCAAGTTTCTTTGTCAGTTGATTGTGATCAAATGTTTAATCACACCTTTAAAGTCTCTTGCTATTCATAGACAGCTTTTGTTTAACTCCAATGTTTCTGCCTTTCTTTGGGATTGGAATGAAAACTAACCTTCTCCAGTCCTGTGGCCACTGCTGAGTTTTCCAAATTTGCTGGCATATTGTGTGCAGCACTTTCACAGCATCATCTTTTAAGATTGGAAATAGCTCAACTGGAATTCCATCACCTCCACTAGCTTTGTTCATAGTGATGCTTTCTAAGGCCCACTTGACTTCACATTCCAGGATGTCTGACTCTAGGTGAGTGATCACACCACTGTGATTATCTGGGTCATGAAGATCTTTTCTGTACAGTTCTTCTGTGTATTCTTGCCACCCCTTCTTAATATCTTCTGCTTCTGTTAGGTCCATACCATTTCTGTCCTTTATTGAGCCCATCTTTGCATGAAATGTTCCCTTGGTATCTCTAATTTTCTTGAAGAGATCTCTAGTCTTTCCTATTCTCAAAGAATAGGAAAGACTAGAGATTCTTAGATTCTTAGAGTTGTTTTCCTCTATTTCTTTGCATTAAAGCAACAGTTAGAACTGGACATAGAACAGCAGACTGGTTCCAAATAGGAAAAGGAGTACGTCAAGGCTGTATATTGTCACCCTGCTTATTTAACTTANGGAAAGACTAGAGATTCTTAGATTCTTAGAGTTGTTTTCCTCTATTTCTTTGCATTAAAGCAACAGTTAGAACTGGACATAGAACAGCAGACTGGTTCCAAATAGGAAAAGGAGTACGTCAAGGCTGTATATTGTCACCCTGCTTATTTAACTTATATGCAGAAACGCTGGGCTGGAAGAAGCACAAACTCAAATCAAGATTGCCGGGAGAAATATCAATAACCTCAGATATGCAGATGACACCACCCTTATGGCAGAAAGTGAAGAGGAACTAAAAAGCTTCTTGATGAAAGTGAAAGAGGAGAGTGAAAAAGTTGGCTTAAAGCTCAACATTCAGAAAACAAAGATCATGGCATCTGGTCCCATCACTTCATGGGAAATAGATGGGGAAACAGTGGAAACAGTGTCAGACTTTATTTTTCTGGGTTCCAAAATCACTGCATGGTGATTGTAGCCATGAAATTAAAAGACATTTACTCCTTGGAAGGAAAGATATGACCAACCTAGACAGCATATTCAAAAGCAGAGACATTACTTAGCCAACAAAGGTCCATTTAGTCAAGACTATGGTTTTTCCAGTGGTCACGTATGGATGTGAGAGTTGGACTGTAAAGAAAGCAGAACGCCAAAGAATTGGTGCTTTTGAACTGTGGTGTTGGAGAAGACTGTTGAGAGTCCCTTGAACTGCAAGGAGAACAAACCAGTCTATTCTAAAGGAGATCAGTCTTGCATGTTCTTTGGAAGGACTGATGCTGAAGCTGAAACTTCAATACTTGGGCCACCTCATGTGAAGAGTTGACTCATTGGAAAAAACCCTGATGCTGGGAGGGATTGTGGGCAGGAGGAGAAGGGGACAACAGAGGATGAGATGGCCGGATGGCATCACCAACTCGATGGACATGAGTTTGAGTGAACTCCGGGAGTTGGTGATGGACAGGGGGGCCTGGCGTGCTGCAATTCATGGCGTCGCAAAGAGTCGGACACGACTGAGTGACTGAACTGAACTGAACTGAATGTTTCTGCAAAAGAGTTTTGTCTTCAAGAAGATTCACAGGAAGGACTTTTTGACAATTACTTGTTTCTGATAAATTTCAGATCATACTGCTGAACTGGATAATAAATTAAAGAATTTTAATGAAAACTCCGATGGCTTCATAAAACTGTTAACAGAAAGGATTAGTTACCTTATGAAAAGTTTCAGCACAGCTAACTTTAAAAAGCCTACATGGTCCATTAGCCAGACTTAATTTTGCAAGCAAATTAGTTTTAATTTGGCTATACTTGGTAGAAATGAGGGTGATTTTAGGAAGAAAAAGATTATGTTTCAGTGGATATTAAATTCTAGTTTTCTTAACTAAGGTCAGTATTCACTGCCTAAAAGTCCCTTTCCAGATAGTTCCTTGCTGCTATGTTAAAGTACTGTAAAGTTTAATTGAATTTTTAAAGTGACCCTTATCAGAAGGGCTCTGCATTGGACTGGTCTATATAAAGGCTGCTGACCCCAAAGGACATCCACACCAGGAGTGGAAAAGACTGCAGCAGTGATCGACAGCTGACCTGGGACTCTGAACCAGGACCAAGACCCCTCCTACTCATTTAACTGAGCTGTTTACCAAATGTTTGTCTCATTATCAACACTGGAATTTCCCTCAATGTTTAGGATGGAAAGGAAATTCGCTAGTGTAATTGTCACAGAATATAACTACTCATGGTCTGCATTATAACTGCTTTAAGTCTACTGCCAAAAGCACGTGTATAAAGTTTCTGTGACAGTTCAGTATAATTGATAACATGTATAGTCTATAACATTTCCCCCCGTTAACATAACTCTAAGCTTGTTCACTGGGTCTGATTAGTTTTCCCCAAATGTGGATGGCTAGGCAAATATATGAACAACAAGAAAGCCTTGCATTGATGGACATGATGGAGTCATGGCAGGCGGCAAGCACCCTTGCATGTAGGGACAAATATTTTGATCTGTCAAAATATTTGCAATCAAAAGATAGAAATTTTCCATCTGAGGAGGTTATTGTGACCAGCATATCATTTAAATCTCACTTGACGCTGACTAGAGTGGTCTGTTTTATGACCTATAAACATGCATTGTACATCTGCTTTGGCTGTTGAGGAGGGGAATGCATTTAGAAACAAAAAATAGAGGACGTTGTCACTCACATAGAGGTCTTAAGGAATTTTACCCTGCAAGTCTTAAAAGATAGTAATCAGGATGCCAATCTGCTGAACTCAAATGTTCCTATGATTAAAAACAAAAAAAACACATGGTCCCACGAAAACACATGGCCCTTAATATTTTAACAGTTTCTCAAGAAAGAAATTATGTTATTATATAATACATACCAAATGCTACTTTTTTATACCTGATGAGACTTCTAATGTGATTCAACTTATGAAATATATAAAAAAATCAAGTCTCATCTCTGAATTATTCCCTTCCTGTATTTAGTTGCTCAGTTGTATCTGACTCTTTGTGACCACATGGACTGTAGCTCACCAGGCTCCTCTGTCCATGACATTTTCCAGGCAAGAATACTGGAGTGGCTTGCCATTTTCTTCTCCAGGAAATCCTCCCAATTCAGGGATCAAACCCAAGACTCCTCCACTGCAGGCAGATTCTTTACCATCTGAGCTATCTGGGAAACCCCTTCCTAGTTTAGGGGAAATATTAGAAAACTAGCTTGATTTAGGGGAGTCTTGGCTCATATCTCTACATTGGAAAGTTTCTGTTAATTGTCTTTCTTGCTATGCTTCCCCTATACATGCTACAATAATCCTATTCAAATGAGGTTCAAATGCTACTTCAGTTCAGTTCAGCCTCTCAGTCATGTTTGACTCTTTGCGACCTCATGAGCTACAGCACACCAGGCCTCCCTGTCCATCACCAACTCCCAGAGTCCACCCAAACCCATGTCCATTGAGTCGCCGATGCCATCCAACCATCTCATCCTCTGTTGTCCCCTTTTCCTCCTGCCCTCAATCTTTCCCAGCATCAGGGTCTTTTCAAATCTGTCAGATCTTCGCATCAGGTGGCCAAGGTATTGGAGCTTCAGCCTCAGCATCAGTCCTTCCAATGAACACCCAGGACTGGTCTCTTTTAGGATGGACTGTTTGGAACTCCTTGCAGTCCAAGGAACTCTCAAGAGTCTTCTCCAACACCACAGTTGAAAAGCATCAATTCTTCAGCGCTCAGCTTTCTTCACAGTCCAACTCTCACATTCATACATGACCACTGGAAAAACCATAGCCTTGACTAGACAGACCTTTGTTGACAAAGTAATATCTCTGCTTTTTAATATGCTGCCTAGGTTGGTCATAACTTTCCTTCCAAGGAGTAAGTGTCTTTTAATTTCATGGCTACTTCATGAATGCTATTTCAGTGGACTCCAAAGCATATCTAGCTCGAGCAGCAAGAGTCTCACACATATAACTAGGGATACTACAATACCTGTTCTCAGTGGAAGCAGTTACAGAAGACTGACCTTAGGCCCTGTACTGCTTGAGACTGAAGAGTGGAGTATCTCAAGGGGAGATTTTGTAAGCAGATAGGGTACAGGGTCTTTTGGCTTGATACCCACAAGAGGTGAACTTGATTTGGGGATAACAGAGAGAGCACAGCATATGCAAAAAGCATGATATGTTTTAAGAGCTGCAATTCCACATGCTTTAGGTCAAAGGCATTTGTGGAGAATTGTCATAGATGAAGATGGAGTCATAAGAAAGTTTCAGATTAAACAAAGGACTGATGTGCTAAACTAAGGGGATTTGGTGTTTTTTCTGAAAGCAGTAGAGACCTGTTGAAAAACTTTGAACACACAAATGAAGTGATCAGTTATGTACGATGAAATTTGTTTGGAGAACTGGAGGGGTGTGGACAAGATTGTTGCTTGTCTGTATCAGTTCTATCTAGTGTAGCTTTCAATGATGATAGAAATGTTCTATATCTATGTTGTCCAATATCATGGTATGTAGCCACTTATACTACTGAGCACTTGTAATGTGGCTTGTGCATCTGAAAAACTGAATTTTGCCAATACTTAATTTTACTGAATTTAAATGTAAATGGCCACACGTGGTTAGTGGCTACCATATTGGGCATCGCCATTATATATCATTTCCTTTTTGTCTGTCCTAAGAGAGACCCAGTTTTTCAGCTGGGTGCATGGTTGCACAAAATAAAGATGCTTTATAGCTAAGTGTGGGCCACATGACTACATTCTGCATAATGAGATATGTGAGCTGAAGTGCAGTTGCTGGATGAGGGATGAAGAACTTCTCCTGCACCCAGGTCCCTTTCCCCACAGACTGAACTGCAATGTAGGGGAGTATGCAACAGAGCAGGGCAGACAGATAGAAGGAACTGGGCCCTCATAGTCCAGAGTTGTCATGACAGCCAGACTTTTGGGCGACAGAGAAATGAAAGTTCTGTCTTGTTATACAACTCTAATTCTGGCCTTCTCTCACATGCAAGCTATTCTAATGGACACTGTGAATAAAGCCGGAAATGGAGTGACCAGGTGAAACATGATTAGAATAATCCAGCCAAGAAGTGATGCAGGCCGGAAGGAAAGTAAAGCCATCAGAAGGCAGAGAAAGGAGCTCATCTGAGAAGGAGAAAAAGGCTCTGTGTACAAAGCCTGAATCTGTGAAAACTCAAGGAGGAATAGCTCCATCCATGACTGCTTCTGTGAGCATCGAGCTAAACTCACAATTCCGTACCATTTAAAAATAGAAATCTAAGGAGTAAAGAGAAGCAAAAGCAAAGCATATGCTCTTCTTCACACTCAGCTCAGGTTGGTAGCAGTACAGATGAAATTAAGTCAGTGTGGTACCCGAACTTATTCCGAAACTTGAGAAGTCTTTGTATTTGGATTAAGTTACTGAACCCTCTTCCAGCAACACAAGAGAAGATGCTACACATGGACATCACCAGATGGTCAACACCGAAACCAGATTGATTATATTCTTTCCAGCCAAAGATGGAGAAGCTCTATACAGTCAGCAAAAACAAGACCAGGAGCTGACTGTGGCTCAGATCATGAACTCCTTATTGCCAAATTCAGACTTAAATGGAAGAAAACAGGGAAAACCACTAGACCATTCAGGTAGGACCCAAATCAAATCCCTTATGATTATACAGTGGAAGTGAGAAATAGATGTAAGGGACTAGATCTGATAGATAGAGTGCCTGATGAACTATGGACTGAGGTTCGTGACATTGTACAGGAGACAGGGATCAAGACCATCTCCATGGAAAAGAAATGCAAAAAGGCAAAATGGCTGTCTGGGGAGGCCTTACAAATAGCTGTGAAAAGAAGAGAAGCAAAAAGCAAAGGAGAAAAGGAAAGATATAACCATCTGAATGCAGAGTTCCAAAGAATAGCAAAAAGAGATAAGAAAGCCTTCCTCAGCAATCAATGCAAAGAAGTAGAGGAAAACAACAGAATGGGAAAGACTAGAGATCTCTTCAAGAAAATCAGAGACACCAAGGGAACATTTCATGCAAAGATGGGCTCGATAAAGGACAGAAATGGTCTGGACCTAACAGAAGCAGAAGATATTAAGAAGAGGTGGCAAGAATACACAGAAGAACTGTACAGAAAAAGATCTTCATGACCAAGATAATCTCGATGGTGTGATCACTCACCTAGAGCCAGACATCCTGGAATGTGAAGTCAAGTGGGCCTTAGGAAACATCACTATGAACAAAGCTAGTGGAAGTGATGGAATTCCAGTAGAGCTATTTCCAATCCTGAAAGATGATGCTGTGAAAGTGCTGCACTCAATATGCCAGCAAATTTGGAAAACTCAGCAGTGGCCACAGGACTGGAAAAGGTCAGTTTTCATTCCAATCCCAAAGAAAGGCAATGCCAAAGAATGCTCAAACTACCGCACAATTGCACTCATCTCACATGCTAGTAAAGTAATGCTCAAAATTCTCCAAGCCAGGCTTCAGCAATACGTGAACCGTGAACTCCCTGATGTTCAAGCTGGTTTTAGAAAAGGCAGAGGAACCAGAGATCAAATTGCCAACATCCGCTGGATCATGGAAAAAGCAAGAGAGTTCCAGAAAAACATCTATTTCTGCTTTATTGACTATGCCAAAGCCTTTGACTGTGTGGATCACAATAAATTGTGGAAAATTCTGAGAGAGATGGGAATACCAGACCACCTGACCTGCCTCTTGAGAAACCTATATGCAGGTCAGGAAGCAACAGTTCGAACTGAACATGGAACAACACTGGTTCTAAATAGGAAAAGGAGTACGTCTAGGCTGTATATTGTCACCCTGCTTATTTAACTTCTATGCAGAGTACATCATGAGAAACGCTGGGCTGGAAGAAGCACAGGCTGGAGTTAAGATTGCCGGGAGAAATTTCAATAACCTCAGCTATGCAGATGACACCACCCTTATGGCAGAAAGTGAAGAGGAACTAAAAAGCCTCTTGATGAAAGTGAAAGAGGAGAGTGAAAAAGTTGGCCTAAAGTGAAAAAGTTGGCCTAAAGCTCAACATTGAGAAAACGAAGATCATGGCATCTGGTCCCATCACTCCATGGGAAATAGATGGGGAAACAGTGGAAACAGTGTCAGACTTTATTTTTCTGGGCTCCCAAATCACTGCAGATGGTGACTGTAGCCATAAAATTAAAAGACACTTACTCCTTGGAAGGAAAGTTATGACCAACCTAGATAGCATATTCGAAAGCAGAGATACTACTTTGCCAACAAAGATCCGTCTAGTGAAGGCTATGTAGGCTATTTCCAGTGGTCATGTGTGGATGTGAGAGTTGGACTGTGAAGAAAGCTGAGCACTGAAGAACTGATGCTTTTGAACTGTGGTGTTGGAGAAGACTCTTGAGAGTCCCTTGGACTGTAAGGAGAGCCAACCAGTCCATCCTAAAGGAGATCAGTCCTGGGTGTTCTTTGGAAGGAATGATGCTAAAGCTGAAACTCCAGTACTTTGGCCACCTCATGCGAAGAGTTGACTCATTGGAAAAGACTCTGATGCTGGGAGGGATTGGGGGCAGGAGAAGAAGGGGACGACAGAGGATGAGATGGCTGGATGGCATCACCGACTCGATGGACATGAGTTTGAGTGAACTCTGGGAGTTGGTGATGGACAGGGAGGCCTGGCGTGCTGCAATTCATGGGGTCGCAAAGAGTCGGACACGACTGAACGAGTGAAGTGAACTGAACTGAGTAACATCCTCAACTTCAAAGGTATTGTGCAGAGTAAATAAGATAATGTTCTTTAAATACTCTGAATAATCATGACACATAGTACATGCTCAATAAATACAGTTGTGTTATTACAGCAGCTCTGGTATTTATAGCTCTTGGTTAAATACTCCAAATCCCAATCTGACATTCTCGATTGGGAGAGCCGCTAGCTGAGCCTTATCTCTTGAGGTTTTAGGTTTCTATGAAGGAGGCTTTCAGTGAACTGACTGCCCTCATTCAGTTAACTCAGGCTAGAAGATGAACTCTGACAGAACAACACAATTGACTCATCCATCATTTCTCCAGGGGTTCGGTGTGTGGGGACAGTTCTTTCAGACGGTGTGAGTGTGCCTAGCTCCTGGTGTATGCAAGAATTTGTTCTCAGACATTGAATTTTATTAAGTGGTTGCACCTCCTGGGTTATAGGCATCTACCTTTTGTTTTGCCTCTTGGGTTACATTGTATTCATGGGGTTCTTAATGGACCATAAAGAAGACTGAGCACCTAAAAATTGATGCTTTTGAACTGTGGTGCCAGATAAGACTCTTGAGAGTCCCTTGGACCACAAGGAGATCAGATCAGTCCATCCTAAAGGAAGTCAACCCTGAACATTCATTGGAAGGACTGATGCTGAAGCTGAAACTCCAATGCTTTGGCCACTTGATGCGAACAGCTGACTCTTTGGAAAAGACCCTGATGCTGGGAGGGATTGAGGGCAAGAGGAGAAGGGGACGACAGAGGATGAGACGGTTGGATGGCATCACCGACTCAATGGACAGGAGTTTGAGCAAGCTCCGGGAGGTAGTGAAGGACAGGGAAGTCTAGTGTGCTGCAGTTCATGCGGTGGCAAAAAATCAGACACCACTTAGCGACTGAACAACAGCTTGGGCTACATGTGGAGTTCTCCCGCATCTTCACCCTGTGCTTGCTTACATCCCAGAGATTCATGGGCCCAGGCCACATCTGTCAAATGCCTACAGTGGATCAGGCACCACAATCTGCACTGTGCAAGTGCCAGTGCCGGGGTCAGGTCAGAGGATGGATGTAAAGACGAATAAGGAGCAATTTCTGTCTTTCAAGGTACTTCAACCTGGCGGGTTGCAGAAAAATAACTCTAAACCAAGGGAGTGTACCATGGATATGGTATACCTCCATAGGAAGCTTTTCTTCCAAGGATTGAGCGTCTTTTAATTTCACGGCCTCAGTAACCATCCACAGTTATTTTGGAGCCCAAGAAAGTAATGTCTGGCTTTACCGGAGAAGGAAATGGCAACCCACTCCAGTACTCTTGTCTGGAGAATCCCATGGAGGGAGGAGCCTGGTAGGCTACAGTCCATGGCGTCGCAAAGAGTCGGACACGACTGAGCGACTTCACTTCACTTCACTTCCATAGGCATAAAGTGTTGACTCCACAGAAAGGGATAAATACGTTCCGTCCATCTGCTGGGATTAAAGAGAAAGTCTTCATGGACAAAGTCATTTAGCCTGGACAGTGAACAGTGGTGGTAGCTTATGGTGAATGATGTCTGATTCGTGATCTCCAAAGAAGATTTAGCTTTGGTACCAGGGACCAGGCTTGATCACCCAAGAGCTTTTGTGTAGCAGAGTTTTATTAAAGTATAAAGACAAAGAAAGCATCTGACATGGACATCAGAAGGGGGATGGAGAGTGCCCTGGTCTTAGCAAGATCTTTTATACTTTTACCAGACCCACTACCAAAACACACTTCTTAAATTAACAAGATTAGAACTAACAATAGAAAAAAGTCTTACCAGATCCACTCCACCTAAGATAACATGATTAGTATACATTGTTGTTATATAATCCTTAGTACAGAGTTTAAGATGAGTTGTTTTGCTGTGTGATCATCAGCTCTGGGCTTACAGAAAATAAAAAGGTATAGCTTAAAGAATATATAGTAACTAATAACTTAAAGAAAATAGCTCTGGGCTTAAATAAAAGTCTTATGTGACTAAGACTAAGGAACATTTATACCTTTCTCCTCCTTGGGAGCCCTGGACCTCTTTCTCGAGGGCTCCGGACTCCTTATTAACCTATCTAAGAATCAGCTCTCTCAGTGGGAAGATACTGACCAATTAAGGTAAGTAAAAACTAAATTACACACAAGTTTTGTAAATATCATGAATGTGTTTTTAGAGGTAAGAAAGGACAGAGCCCATTAGGTCCCAGTTAATGGTCTGGCTTGGTTCTACTATCGGTTATTTTCTTAATGAGGAAGAAGGTGTCATGTGTGTAGAAACATTGGCATCAGATCATAATGGACCTTGATCCCAAGCAAAAGAGTTGGTGCTTAATTTAAAAAAGCAAGTTGAATCTATTAAAGTAATAAAATCTATTAAAGTAATAAAATCAGTTCAGTTCAGTTGCTCAGTCGTGTCCGACTCTTTGCAACCCCATGGACTGCAGCACACCAGGCTTCCCCGTCCATCACCAACTCCCAGAGCTTACTCAGACTCATGTCCATCAAGTCAATGATGTCATCCAACCATCTCATCTCATCCTCTGTCATCCCTTTCTCCTCCTGCCTTCAATCTTCCCCAGCATCAGGGTCTTTTCCAATAAGTCAGTTTGTCACATCAGGTGGCCAAAGTGTTTCAGCTTCAGCATCAATCCTTCCGATGAATATTCAGGACTGATTTCGTTTAGGATGAACTGGTTGGGTCTCCTTGCAGTCCAAGGGACTCTCAAGAGTCTTCTCCAACACCACAGTTCAAAAGCATCAATTCTTCAGCACTCAGCTTTCTTTATGGTCCAACTTTCACATCCATACATGACTACTGAAAAAAACATAGCTTAGACTAGATGGACCTTTGTTGGCAAAGTAATGTCTCGGCTTTTTAATATGTTGTCTAGGCTGGTCATAGCTTTTCTTCCAAGGAGCAAGCATCTTTTAATTTCATGGCTGCAGTAACCATCTGCAGAGATTTTCGAGCCCAGAAAAATAAAGTCTCTTACTGTTTCCATTGTTTCCACATCTATTTGCCATGAAGTGATGGGACCAGATGCCATGAGCTTAATTGTGTGAAGCCAACTTTTTCACTCTCCCCTTTCACTTTCGTCAAGAGGCTCTTCAATTCTTTTTCACTTTCTGCCTTTAGGGTGGTGTCATCTGCGTATCTGAGGTTATTGATATTTCTCCGGGCAGTCTTGATTCCAGCTTGTGCTTCACCCAGCGTGGTATTTTGCATGATTTACTCTGCATATAAATTAAATTAGCAGGGTGACAGTATACAGTCTTGATGTACACTTGACTTCACATTCCAGGATGTCTGGCTCTAGGTGAGTGATCACACCATCGTGGTTATCTGGGTCATGAAGATCTTTTTTGTACAGTTCTTCTGTGTATTCTAGCCACCTCTTCTTAATATCTTATGCTTCTGTTAGGTTCATACTATTTCTTTCCTTTATTGTGCCCATCTTTACATGAAATGTTCTCTTGGTATCTCTAATTTTCTTGAAGAGATCTCTAGTCTTTCCCTTTCTATTATTTTCCTCTGTTTCTTTGCATTGATCACTGAGGAAGGCCTTCTTATCTCTCCTTGCCATTTCTTGGAACTCTGCATTCAAATGGATATATCTTTCCTTTTCTCCTTTGCCTTTAGCTTCTTTTCTCAGCTATGTGTAATAAAGTAATAAAATACCTACTGTCTAATTTTGCTTTTGCTTTATGTTCTTACTTGTTGGCTGCATGTATTGTAGAAGTATGTCCATTTAAGTGTATCTTTCTCTTAGTTCCTGGAAGGCAGGGATTATATAATAACTCATGTAGCCTGAGTACCCACCTTTGTATCTGCCAGGTGCTAATCTAAGCACTCACCTGTATTATGTCCTCCTATTAACCCTGTGAGACAGGTACCATTATCCTCATTTTACTGATGATGACGTTGGCACTGAGCAGAAAGCAGTCTCTTTGCCTGGAAAATGGTAAAGCTGATATGAGAATGTGGGCACACTGGTGTGTCACACTGCACCTTGCTAGCAATGAATCCCTTTGCAGCAACACCTAATCTAGACCAAGCAACAATTCTGGCCTTTAAGGAAAATAATTCCATGCACAAGGTGATGCTTTTGACAATCATAAAGATACAGGATGGAGGAGGCCTTGTTACCTAAGGCCTAATTATCCATGCATGGCCTTTCTCTGCATCTGAGAAATAAAAATTGTAGCCTCCACCCAGACTTGGGCTGTGGAAGAAGATCCCTGCCTCCATCAAAGCCCAGAGAGCAATTCTCTAAAGGACTCCAAGCCCTGAATAATTTATGTAGTGACTCATTCTTACTCTAAAAGGGAGCTTTCACTTTCAAACCAAAAGAACAAACAGAAGCTCAGGTGTTTTCTTAGAATCACCAAGTATCAGACTTAGAGGAGTTTTAACTATTGCTACATCAGTGTCCCTGCTCCAAATGCAGTTCTTGGATTTCCCTCTACCCCAGCACTGTCTGTCTCGGCAGTTCAAAGCCCTCGTTTTGTGTGAGATACACCACCTCTGCTAATGAGATAAGAGTTGGTGTTCAGTTCAGTCACTCAGTCATGTCCAAGTCGATGTGACCCCGAGGACTGCATGCAGCAGGCCAGGCTTCCCTGTCTGACACCAGCTCCCAGAGTTTGCTCAAACCCATGTCCATCAAATCGGTGCTGACACCCAGCCATCTCATCCTCTGTCGTCCCCTTCTCCTCCTGCCTTCAGTCTTTCCCAGCATCAAGAGCTGGTGGGTTGTATGCAATTCCTGGCACCCGCTTTTGCCACACCTTTTATTCCACTCAAAGAGAATACATAATCAAACAGTTAAGAGGGATGCTGTTACAGAGACAGACTTGATTTTATTCTAAAGTATGCAATTTTAAAGTCATTTGTTCTCAAAAGTTGGCAGTTTGACTCTTAATAGCCAAAATTACTGGTGACACCCTACTTGGCTGTTCTTGATACAGAGGTTTTGTGCATGAACAGAGCTGAGGTCATCAGTGGTTGAAATCATCCAGAGATGGGGAGTTTGCCATTTCCAGTGGGAGCCAGTGACAACTTTGGCAGTTTTACTGTCAGCAAATTCTTCCTTTTATTCAGTTGAAAAATTTCTCTAACTGCAGAGGGCCCTTTACAGCACTGGGGAATCCTTTTGTCCCTGGCTCTGCCTCTTCTCCTAGTGTTCTGAGAACCTGTTCTGACTTTTCACAATTCTCTTCAAGTCCTCCACTCCACTTGTATTTCCCACACTCAACAGATGACCTTCCCTGGGACATTCTAACTTCTCAGAAAGTGTCTGCTGGGTGAATATCTCTTCCTCTACCAAACGGTTGACATGAATGCTCCAAATTCCAGATTCTATCCTACCAATGATTTTTAATTTTAGCTGCATGTCAGAATCACCTGGGAGCTTTAAATAAAGATGCTCAGACCAATGAAACCAGAACTTCAGAGGGTAAAGGTGGGAACCAGATTTTGGTATCATTCCTCTTGGGCACTGGTATTTTTAAAGCTCTCCAGGTGATTCGGAGATAGGAAGGGGATAGGGCACAACCTTCAAAAGAATGGCATAGCTGTTGAGGGCACTACATGAACTGGTTAGAACCAACTAGGTTCAAGATGGTGAAAGACTCAACTTCCTGTAAACCTTAAACCTCATTGTACTCATTTCAATACTGAACCATTAGCTAAATGACACACCCACAGGGGCCATGACAGTTTTGAGGCTAGCCATAGAATACCAAACAGTGGTTGGTGGCTCAATTCTTGGAAATTCCCACCCCTTCTCCAGAATAGTTGGAACAATCCACTCATGAACCCCTGAAATTACCCAGCCCATATAAACCAAATACCCCATATTTGGGGGCCACTCCACTTCCCTGGTGGCTCAGAGGTTAAAGCATCTGCCTCCAACGCGGGAGACCTGGGTTCAATCCCTGGGTCAGGAAGATCCCCTGGAGAAGGAAATGGCAACCCACTTCAGTATTCTTGCCTGGAGAATCCCATGGACGGAGGAGCCTGGTAGGCTACAGTCCACGGGGTCGCAAAGAGTCAGACACGACTGAGCGACTTCACCTTCACCTCACTTTCTGGGATGGACAGCATTCTGTCTGTGGAACGTGTATCTCTCTAATTAAACCTGCTTGCACTTTGCTATGGCTAACTCTTAAATTCTTTCCTTCATGAAGCCAAGGAGCCTCACTTGGTGGTCCATCCCACAAACCTGCCTGAGACTTGGGACATGACCATCCTCTCATGCCCTGTTTTTCTTGCAGTAATTTCAGGGTGCATCCACGGTTGAGAACTTCTGGGCTAAACTCAATCCCTGCTGTTCAAAACATGGTCCTAGATCACCACCATCATTGCCATCTGAGAGTTGGCTAAAAATGTAGAAACGCAGGCCTCACCTACTGAACAAGAACCTGCATTTTACCAAGACACCCTGGGATTTCTATGCACTTTAAAATTTGAGAAGACACTCTAGAGCAGGATTCAGTGAACTGAAACCCTGAGGTCAAATCCCACTCACTGCTTTTTCTGTAAATAAAGTTTTATTAACAAACTTCCTTCATTACTTCACACTGTTTATGGTTGTTTTTGTGCTACAGTGCAGAGCTGAGTGCAGATACCATAAAGCTGACAAAGCCTAACATGTTTACTGTCTGTCCCTTTACAAAAAAAGTTTGCCAATCACTGCTTTAGAAGATGGAGTGGCTAAGATCAACCAAGAAAGCATTTGTCAAGGCTTGGGTGGAGGGCAGGGCAAGCGTCCCTGCCCTTATGTTGGTGCTGCCCCTTGTGAGGACAGGGCTTCTGGCACATAGGCCTTTTATATGTACTTACCAGGGCCATCCTGCCAAATGAGCCTGCTATTTATTTTTAAAACCTTTTAAAAGTAATGTTCATTTAAAATTTCAGCTATGCTGGGTTTTTGTTGCAGGGCAGCTATTCTCCAGTTGTGGTGAGTGGGGCCTGACCTCCAGTTGCGATGTAAGGGGACTTCTCATTGCGGTGGCCTCTCTTGGTATGGAGCATGGCTCTAGGCATGTGGGCTCAGCAGACACGACTCCCAGGCTCCAGAGCACAGGCTCGGTAGTCAGGGTGGTCAGGCTTAGCTGCTCTGCAGCACGTGGGATCTTCCCAGACCGGGGATCGAACCTGTGTCTCCTGTATTGTCAGGCAGACTCTTTACCACTTAGCCTCTAGGGAAACCCAAGCCCGTTTATTGCTAACAGAATTAATTCTGGATCTACTCTCCAGAGAAACAGATGGACTGGCACTAATGTGCTTTCAGACTCATGCTCAGATCAGACACAAGCAGACATTTTGCATCATTTCAGTGATGTTGCAGAATCATTTGACTAATGCAATATTGCAAAGTCTCTATCAGAAAAACAGGACTGCATGAGTCAGGAAGATGAGCCTTGTGCCTGACAATCCAGATGCTCTCTTCTACTCTACTTCCTCCTCAAAGATACAAAGGTTTCTTCCCCCACCACCTGGTGTCAGCTTGATTATGTCTTTTTACAAATGTGTGTGTTTCATGTTCATTAACCACTGGCCTCTGCTGAAAAAGTCAGAATTTACTTGATTTGCCCAGGAAAGAGGCCCTTGAGCTGACCTGCTTTATGAGCCACTTTGGTAGCTAGCACAGATTGGGAAGGTGCCCATCTTTCCTCTGCAATCATAGAACAGAGAGAAGCTAACTAGCCCTGTGGCTATAGGACCTTGCTCCAGTGGACACTACACAGTATTGCTTCTCAAACTCATACTAGAAATCACCTGGCCAGCTTGTTAAACTGCAGATTCTGATTCAGTGATTCCGCACCTGGGCCTGAGAATCAGCATCGTCTAGCAGGGTTCAAGGTGAAGTTGATATCCCGGGATCATGCCTTGAAAAATAAGTTAGGGTGAGGGTTGCCAAAGCGTGGCCTGTGGCCTCAAGTGGCCTGTAGCCTGCTTCCAGAAATGAAGTTTTCTTGCAGTCCACCCATCTCCTTTATCTGACGTCTTATCTGTGGCGGCTTTCATGCCACAACAGTGGAGCTGAGCAGTTAGGACAGAGGTTATCCAGGCCTTCCCCAGCGGCTCAGCAGTAAAGAATCTGCCTGCAATGCAAGAGACACAGCAGACTTGGGTTTGATCCCTGGGTTGGGAAGATGCCTTGGAGAAGGAAACGGCAACCCACTCCAGCGTTCTTACTGGGAAATCCCATGGACAGAGGAGCCTGGCGGGCTACAGTCCGTGGGGTCAAAAAAGTCGAACACCGAGTAGCTGGGCACGCATGCGCTCCTGACCTGCCACTCCTAAAAGAGAAAAAGTCTACAGCGTCGATTCTCCAACAGTGGGCCAAGGGTTGGCCTGCATCAGCATCATTTGGGGGTTGGTTCCAGATATTGATTCCCAGTGTCATCCCAAACTGCCTCCGAAGACAGTCTGGGATGAACCTGATGAGCCTCGTGGTTGTCAAGCTGCCTGGGTGCCGCTATGGGCCACCCTGTGCAAGCCCGAGGCCCGGGGAAACCTGCCAGAGACAGCCACGGGGGACGTCTGCCCGGCACCGGAGGCATGTCTTTGGGGAATGCCTACTTCATTAGATGCATAAATCTAGCTCTTGCTGAGGCTTTTGGAGCCCTGCGTCTCTCTTTCCTGCCATCCAAGTCCTGATGGAAGGTGGGCTGTTAGAATCACAATGGCGTTGGCTGGGTCCTCAGGAGGCTGACTCTAAAGGGAAATTTGTTGTGCTAGAGCTTTATTAGGGAGTGCTCTTGGATTAGTACCAGTGGAAGAGAGAGAAGGAGAACAGAGCGGGGAGGGGGGAGACAAATGGGCCTGGGGGAGGGCAAGAAGGTGGGCTGTAGGGTGGTCTCAGCCGGCGGCCGTAGCCAGCCGATGGGAAGCTCTGAAGCTCAGGCGGCCCTCACAAAGAGGTTGAGAGGGTCAGAGCTCGGTGTTCACAGCCGCTCCACTGGTGCCCTAAGAGGGCACGTCATTGCCTTGCTCTCTTCAGCCAAGAGCATTCCTGAAGAGGGCTGAGAGTGGAGGGCTGTCTCCCAGCAGCCTTCTCAGCAGCTGGAGAAACAATTTCTGCCTTTATTCTGGAAAGGGGATCTGGAAAATGCCTCACAGCCTCCACTCCACAAAGGGTCATTTTTATAAACGGCAACTGCCATTCACCAGGCTCCCATCAGGTGCCAAGCAACACCTTCGTTTACTTCATTCTCATAGGAGCGTTCAGTTCAGTCCAGTTCCTCAATCATGTCCAACTCTTTGAGACCCTATGAATCGCAGCACGCCAGGCCTCCCTGTCCATCACCAACTGCCGGAGTTTACCCAAACTCATGTCCGTTGAGTCGGTGATGCCATCCAGCCATCTCATCCTCTGTCCTCCCATTCTCCTCCTGTCCCCAGTCCCTCCCAGTATCGGGGTCTTTTCCAGTGAGTCAATTCTTTGCATGAGGTGGCCAAAGTATTGGAGTTTCAGCTTTAGCATCAGTCCTTCCAATGAACACCCAGGACTGATCTCCTTTAGAATGAACTGGTTGGATCTCCTCTCAGGAGTCTTCTCCAATACCACAGTTCAAAAGCATCAATTCTTCGGTGCTCAGCTTTCTTCACAGTCCAACTCTCACATCCATACATGACCACAGGAAAAACCATAGCCTTGACTAGACGGACCTTTGTTGGCAAAGCGATATCTCTGCTTTTTAATATGCTATCTAGGTTGGTCATAACTTTCCTTCCAAGGAGTAAGCGTCTTTTTATTTCATGGCTGCAGTCACCATCTGCAGTGATTTTGGAGCCCCCAAAAATAAAGTCTGACACTGTTTCCACTGTTTCCCCATCTATTTCCCATGAAGTGATGGGACCAGATGCCATGATCTTCGTTTTCTGAATGTTGAGCTTTAAGTCAACTTTTTCACTCTCCTCTTTCACTTTCATCAAGAGGCTCTCTCTTTAGTTCCTCTTCACTTTCTGCCATAAGGGTGGTGTCATCTGCATATCTGAGGTTATTGATATTTCTCCCGGCAATCCTGATTCCAGCCTGTGCTTCTTCCAGCCCAGCGATTCTCATGATGTACTCTGCATAGAAGTTAAATGAGCATGGTGACAATAGACAGCCTTGACGAACTCCTTTTCCTATTGGAACCAGTCTGTTGTTCCATGTCCAGTTCTAACTGTTTCTTCCTNGGGCAAGAAGGTGGGCTGTAGGGTGGTCTCAGCCGGCGGCCGTAGCCAGCCGATGGGAAGCTCTGAAGCTCAGGCGGCCCTCACAAAGAGGTTGAGAGGGTCAGAGCTCGGTGTTCACAGCCGCTCCACTGGTGCCCTAAGAGGGCACGTCATTGCCTTGCTCTCTTCAGCCAAGAGCATTCCTGAAGAGGGCTGAGAGTGGAGGGCTGTCTCCCAGCAGCCTTCTCAGCAGCTGGAGAAACAATTTCTGCCTTTATTCTGGAAAGGGGATCTGGAAAATGCCTCACAGCCTCCACTCCACAAAGGGTCATTTTTATAAACGGCAACTGCCATTCACCAGGCTCCCATCAGGTGCCAAGCAACACCTTCGTTTACTTCATTCTCATAGGAGCGTTCAGTTCAGTCCAGTTCCTCAATCATGTCCAACTCTTTGAGACCCTATGAATCGCAGCACGCCAGGCCTCCCTGTCCATCACCAACTGCCGGAGTTTACCCAAACTCATGTCCGTTGAGTCGGTGATGCCATCCAGCCATCTCATCCTCTGTCCTCCCATTCTCCTCCTGTCCCCAGTCCCTCCCAGTATCGGGGTCTTTTCCAGTGAGTCAATTCTTTGCATGAGGTGGCCAAAGTATTGGAGTTTCAGCTTTAGCATCAGTCCTTCCAATGAACACCCAGGACTGATCTCCTTTAGAATGAACTGGTTGGATCTCCTCTCAGGAGTCTTCTCCAATACCACAGTTCAAAAGCATCAATTCTTCGGTGCTCAGCTTTCTTCACAGTCCAACTCTCACATCCATACATGACCACAGGAAAAACCATAGCCTTGACTAGACGGACCTTTGTTGGCAAAGCGATATCTCTGCTTTTTAATATGCTATCTAGGTTGGTCATAACTTTCCTTCCAAGGAGTAAGCGTCTTTTTATTTCATGGCTGCAGTCACCATCTGCAGTGATTTTGGAGCCCCCAAAAATAAAGTCTGACACTGTTTCCACTGTTTCCCCATCTATTTCCCATGAAGTGATGGGACCAGATGCCATGATCTTCGTTTTCTGAATGTTGAGCTTTAAGTCAACTTTTTCACTCTCCTCTTTCACTTTCATCAAGAGGCTCTCTCTTTAGTTCCTCTTCACTTTCTGCCATAAGGGTGGTGTCATCTGCATATCTGAGGTTATTGATATTTCTCCCGGCAATCCTGATTCCAGCCTGTGCTTCTTCCAGCCCAGCGATTCTCATGATGTACTCTGCATAGAAGTTAAATGAGCATGGTGACAATAGACAGCCTTGACGAACTCCTTTTCCTATTGGAACCAGTCTGTTGTTCCATGTCCAGTTCTAACTGTTTCTTCCTGACCTGCATATAGGTTTCTCAAGAGGCAGGTCAGGTGCTCTGGTATTCCCATCTCTTTCAGAATTTTCCACAGAAACCGTTAGGAGGCTGGAATTATGAGCTTCCTTTTAAAGATGGCAGGACAGAGGTTCTGAGAGGTTAAGTACATTCCCCAGGGCCCCACAGCAAGTAAATGATTGGATAGTGATTCCGATCTAGACTTGCTAACACCAAAGGTCACAACGATTTTCTATTAAACCTGCATTTCCCAGTTTGTATTCTTCAGAACAGATTGTTAAGTATTGTATGAAAGAGAAAAAAAACCCAAAACTTTATGGCCAAATAGCTTTTGGAAGAGCTTCCAGGTAGCTCAGCTGGTAAAGAATCAGCGTGCAATGCAGGAAACCTTGGTTAGATTCCTGGGTAGGGAAGATCCCCTGGAGGAGGGATAGGCTACCCAGTCTAGTATTCTTGGGGTTCCCTAGTGGCTCAGACAGTAAAGAATCCACCTACAATTTGGGAGACCTGGGTTTTATCCCTGTGTTTGGGAGGAGGGCATGGCAACCTACTCCAGTATTCTTGCCTGGAGAATCCCCATGGACAGAGGAGCCTGGCAGGCAACAGTCCATGGGTCGCAAAGAGTTGGACACGACTGAGTGGTGAAGCACAGCACAGCTTTTGGAAATCTTTCATTAAACATAAACAAGTTTCTTTCTTTCTCAGAACCTTTAACATGTCAACGTGAAGCGTGAATCTCTGAGAATCAGTAACATGCAATATTCCCAAACCTTATTTAAAAGGGAAACTGTTTGGTAGCGGAATGTGCATGGACCACCTTTGAGGGGAGGATGTATTGCCTTAAATGGCCTCCTTTTGAAGTTTTCTTCTGTGGGGAGATGGAAGGATTTGCCCTGAAAGCAGGCAGCCTGGTCCCTCTGCCCTCCCTTCCCTTGTCAAGAGAGCCTTTCACATGGCTCTCTTACAGAAGGAATGGAATGTTGAGTTTATACTTTGTTGCCTTTGGTCCTGATTTAGAAACACTGGGGCTGGGAGTCCTGGGCAGAGGGAGGGAGATCAGATCAGCCTCCCAGTAAGGATGGCAGAATGAAAGTGGGGTAAGGCCTCTGCATAGTTCCACCCAAGCGCAGCACCCAGCTTGGGACTCCCCCAAATTCTCTGTGGCTCTGGGTTTATGGCTACATCTTGTAGTTGACAATATACTACACGTGTCTTTAAAGCTAACAATGGCAACAGACAATAGAGGCAACTTTAAATTCCTTCCAAAAGAAGTTCGAAATACCTCCGTTTCATACATACATATTTAGTGTTTGTGTGAAACAAAGGCGAAAATTCAATCACGATGCAAAGTTACAAAAAAATTTTTCTTAAGTAAGAAAATGCTGAGGGCGTGCTGAGAGGTGGGGGCTGGAGCTGGGGGTGGGGCAGGGGCCGGCAGCCACAAAATGGATGGAAGGTGGGCGGGTGGGGGGCTTGGGCGCAGTCATCTGCTTTGCTGCTTACTTGGAGAGTTCCCGTTGAAACGTGGGGTAACTGCAGACCTGCGTACAACTTGTAGTAATCAACCCCATCTGAGGATGCAGTTAGAGGATTAGAATCCGTATCACCTCTAACCACTTGGAGTAGTTGGCCTCTGTCATGTTCCCCGCCCTTAAGATGGAAAGGCTCTTTGGCTGGATGGTTTTGGAGACAGAACTGATTTGAGCAGAAGTCTTGCGGTCTCCTCTTCCCATCTGATCTTCCTGGCCTGTGGGTAATTTAGGGTGTATGTAGTGCATCCCCTCCTATTGGGGACAAGAAGTTGAAGTGAGGAAGGTTGCAACTGAGCTTTTTGTTTCAGACCATTTCTCTTCTGAGAGGCAGGCTTGCAATTGAAAGTCCCCCCACCACACGCCCACGTTTGAACCTTGCATCTTTTGGCTCAGATCAGGAGGAGTTTCTACCCTTAGTCACCAGATAAACAGACTGGTGGGGTAAAAAAAAGGGGGCGTGGGAGTGGTTGCCGAAGACACTTTTGAAACAGAACCATAAAACCTTAAAGGGAAGGATTTGCTCAACTCTGAGAAACTTTGTTTAAAAAATTCCATAATTGAACAAAACAGAACAGATTGGTTGTGAAACTGACTATTCTAAGGTCAGGTTACAACAGGCTAACTTGGAAAGAATCTTTCACTTTTTTGGCCAAGCTCTTCATTTCCCAAGAGAAGGGCCCAGAAAGGTAGAATTCTGTTTCCCACGTCCAAGCCCCGTGGCTGTTAGCTGCGAAGGTAGAAGGAGTGTGCTGACTGGTTCCCCTTCTCACTATCAAAAGTGAACGAATCAACACCTAAATTAAAAACTGAACAATATGGTGGCAGGATTGAGGTGGTTTTACTGTATATAGCTTCCTAAGAGATTGAGCTTTAGCGCCATCAGTAGCTGCATTAATGAATATTTAAGGGGTAAAAATGAAAGACATGAATTTCCTGAGTCAGAGGAGCACTAAATAATCTGGAATTCAGGTGGCTTTCATTCGAAGCTTGCATCGTATCTGTTTCTGGCATTTACTGTAAGTGGAATAATTCACCATCAGGAGTTGGTCTTGAGACGGCCCCATGCTTTTAGCTTGAGAGATCTGTACTGTAAATTGAATATGGTCCTCATCATTAAAATGAGAAGAATATTACAACCTATCTCAAAGAGCTGTTATGGTAATTAAATAAACTGTGAATATAAAGACCATTGCTTGCCACATAGCACACAGTCAGTAAACATTAGTTATTTTTTGTTGTTCTAATTTTGATTTTTTTTTTAATAAATTCTAATTTGGAAAAAAGTCCTAATAGTTAACAAAAGTTGAGAGAAGAGTACGATGATCACCCAAATATCCAATATCCAGATTTAACAACAGTTAAATTTGCTTTCCCTTCTTACAGGCACATGTGTGTGACTGTGTCATTTTTTGCTTTTTTTGCTAAGCCTCTTGAAAGTAAGTGTTAAACATTGTGACGCTTTAGCCTTGCATACCTCAGGATGTGTGCCCTAAAAACTAAGAATGATTTCTTTCATACTATATCATTATAATAAGAACATGATAGTAGTTCCCTAATAACTAATTTCCAGCCTGTAATCAGATGTTCTTACTTGCCCATTTTATAGCTTCTTTTGAGCCACTGAAGGTTTATCTGGTGTATCATGCCTTTCTAGTTCTTTAATTTCCCCTAATTTAGACCGGCGGCCCCCACTTGTTCCCACTGGAATTGATGTTTTGCAGAAAGAAGGCCAGTTGGTCTTGAGGAAGCCTTATTTTCGGTCATTGTATAGTTGTGGTGTGGTTTAACTGACTTGTCTGTCTTGAGTATTCCCTGTAAGTTGGAGACGAGGTCTAGAGGCCTCCTGACATTCAGGACAAATATTTGGGGAAGAATACCGCGATTCACATGTTACGTTGGCCCTTCACGTTGTGTCACTTCTGTAGGCACATCATGTCAGTACTTCAGCCTTCCTCAGTGGCCCTTTGAGTCGTGTGTCCAGGACATGGTACCAAAAGGTAGAGTTAATCTCTGTGTGTCGTGTGACGGTGGCTGTGGGGTGAGGGACCAAAACCACCACCACCGGCAGCAGAACCAATGATTGCCGTGAAAGACTTTGGGTTACGCAGAATCGCTCTATGGGCTGGTCGTATAGAGTGTTTCCTGTGAGGTTCGGGGAGACATTTCCAAGTTTTAATTCAGCTAATTAAAAATTTCCAAATATTGTCATTGGCCGGATATCATGCAAAATACCTGGGCTGGGAGACAAATCTGAGCATAAGAGTTACAGTCTAGTGACTTCTCAAAATTCTTTCAATACCGGCTAAAGAGAAGGGCTAATTTTCCTCTCATTAAGGCCACTATTTGTAGTTTTTAGGAGCCCAGTGAATTCTTTATTCTCAAAGTTCAAACAGAGCTGAACCAGGGGATAACACAGCAGATGAGGCCATTGACAGCAGACTTAGGAGGATGTGGTTAGATAGTATTCAGTGAGTGATGAGTTCACATTCTTTCTACTCACCCAGTCATCATCTGGAAGACCACGTCAGGTCAGGAAGTCAGCTTGGGGTAGACATGAAAAGCTAATGTTTACTCAGTAGCAACTTCTGCTTTGTCTGGAAATTAGTGTTATTACTATCTGCTGATTTTTTTTTTCCCCATAATAATGATCACATGTCAGTTAAATGGATTCAAACCTTGGCTTCCCCTCTAATGGTTGTGTGATTTGGGACGATGAACCTCATAGTTTCCATAACCATTGTTTTTAGTTGTAGTAAAACATCCATAACACGAGGTTTGGCAGATTTAACCACTTTAGAGTGTGGAGCCTGGTCGCCTTAAGTGCATTCACAATGCTGTGCAGCGGCCGCAGCTCCGTTTCCAGAGCTCTTGCCTCATCCTGAATAGAAAGTCTGTACCCACCCAACCACAGCTCCTGCTCTCCTCTCCCCTTATCCTCTGGCAACACCTATTCCACTTTCTGGCTCTGTGTATTTATCTACATTGGGTGCCTCATGTAAGTGAAATCATGTGTGCTTTTGTGTCTGATTCATTTCACTTAGCATAATGTCTTAACATTTTTCTTATTGAGGTATGGTTGATGTACAATATTATACAAATTATAGGTGTATGATACAGTGATTAGTAATTTTAAGAGATATTCATTTATAGGTAATATAAATTATTGGCCATATTCCCTTGTGGTATAATATATCCTTGTAGCTTATTTTATACATAATAGTTTGTACCTCTTAATCTCCTACCCCTATATTGCCCCTTCCCCTTCCCTCTTTCCACTGATAACCACTCATTTGTTTCCTATATATGTGAGTCTTGAGCATAATAATGCCTTAATATCCTACCTATGTTGTACCATATATCAGAATTTCATTCCTTTTTAAGACTGAATAAAATTCCAGTGTGTGTGTATATATATATATAAAACAGATTTTGTTTATCCCTTTATCCCATCATGGATATCTGTATTATCTCCATATCTTTTAAAGGGGACAATAATATCCACTTCACAGGGTTGTGAAAATAACCAGGAAAAGGCCTGGGACATAGTAGGTGCTCAGTTAATGTTCTTTTCTTCCTTTCTCACTGGTACAAAGTTCATGTATTTCCTCTAGCACTGAAGTAAGGAAATGTGATGAGAAGGAGAGGATAATTCTTTCCCATTTCCTGTGCCTTTCTCATCCCCTGTTACAATTCCTCTGATCTATTGCCTGCCTCTTTATTTATAGGAGGAAGTTTTTCTGAGGTGTGGGAGATGGAATGGAGGGGGCGGGATGAGCGTGGAAGACAGTAGCAGGTGTCAAGCTGGCGGTCGGTTCCTGGACGTGAAGAATACTTGTTAGCTGAACGATCTGCTGACTTTTTCCAAAACAGCAATTGAGCTCATGAGAGAGATAGAGATCTTTGAAACTTGACCGTCCGTATTGCAGAAGCCTCAAGGGTTTAGATCTGGGTCAGCAACACTGGGAAATGAAGATTTTTATCTCACTACTATCCTTTTCTTCTTTCTAGGGCAATTCCCCTAAACTGCAGTAAATAAGGACAAAAGGCTACATTTTCCTTCTGTAACTTAGAGGAGACTTATGTTTCAAAGGACTCTGAGAAAGAACATATTTAATCTTTAATTTGAAGAGGTTCAGAGCATGCCTCCCTTTATAATAAGCCACTCTGACATAGGAGTATTTTGTGCCAAAGGCAATGAGAAAAAGCAGATACAAGAAAAGCTCCTTGCCTTCCCCATCTCTACTCGGAAGGACAGGATGATTGTTAATCACTGGCGACAACTCTGGATTCTGAGCAGCCCGAGATGGCACCAGAGGACTCTAGGTAACAAACTTTGCTAACTAGCCCTTATTTTCCATTGGTTTCCCCCATGTATTTACCTTCTCACAATTTGCTGCCCCTGAAAACTTGAAAGGCCTCTTCCTTTGTCTTGTAATATCTCTACAAATTTGTTGTTCTTTTGCTAAGATGCTATAACAAACCTAAATTCTGACCTCCCTTTTGAGCTATTTATCACTGAATCCTCCCATCTGTATGCATGACACATATGTTAACAAACCTCTGTTTCACTCTTGTGAATCTGTCTTTTGCCCATCTATATTGCAAGGAGAGTCAACCTGGGCCTGGGTAGAAAAAAATGCTGTTTGTTTCTTTCTTTCTGTACAAATTCTTCTTGTGGAATATAAGTAGTGTGAGTTTGTAGAAGCCAGTCACATTAAGCTTTTCTCTCTCTCTTTTTTGACATGGATAGTTTTTCAAAGTCTTTATTGAACTTGTTACAATGTTGCTTCTGTTTTATGTTTTGTATTTTTTTTGGCCATGAGGCATGTGGGATCTTGGCTCCTAGACCAAGGATTGAGCCCACAGCCCCTGCATTGGAAGGTGAAGTCTTTACTGGACAGCCAGGGAAGTCCCTTGCCCTAGTTTATTGAACAAAATAAATCATCTGCAAAAGTCCACATTTTAATATTGCTAATAAGTTACACGCATCCCATCTCACAGTGGATCATAGATCACAACAAGGCCAGTGGTAACTAGGATGGGTCTAAGCTGCCTACCTGTCTGACGTAGGTGCAGCAGGCTAAGACGTACCCTTCTGAGCAGCTTGTGGTCTACCTTGCCTGCAACCAGAGGAAGCCTCAAGCTCCTCAACAGACAGACAACCTCCCCCCGGCAATCGAGACAGACAAGTCAGATGACACGCAACCACCAACGCTGCCCTGCAGTGTTAGCCTTTGAGGGCTGGACCACAGCTCTGGTCACTGAGGTTCTAGGAGAAAATCTGGCAGGTGCCAGCATTCCTTGGCTTGTGACCACATCACTCCCACATTCAATGGCCAGCACCTTCAAATCTCTCCCTTCTCCATCCTCTCAATGCCTTCCCTTCTATGAAACTAGGCTTCTCTCTTTAGAAACCAATGCCCAGACAGCCAGAGAGACGTGCCCGCCAGAGTCACAAAACAGACTGGTGAAGAGGAGGGACTGAAACCCAAACCTCTCATGCCTAGCTGAGCACATCCTTTTCCTACTTTACAAATCAGCCAATTTCTGGTTGACTTTCCGGTCTTTGAGTTGTAAGTGAAGTGCCCAGAGTATGCTTAGTGAAGGGTTTCTTGAAGTTTCTGTTTGGGAGCAGTATCTGTTGAAGAGCTGTCTACCCTATGCAAAGTCTTTTACTAAGCACTATAATGGAGAAATGAAAGACATAAAAGTCATCATGTAATGGGAATTCTGGAAAGGAAGAGTGATTACCCTGAAAATGGTGTGGGGACATTTGGAGTGAGGTGGGAACTGATACCTGTGGTGGGCTTGGTGATGGTTTCATGTTACAGATGCTTACTGCAAGCCCAGCTGCTTACTGCGAGCCCAGGCGTGGAACCCAGGTCTTTTGATCCCTGGATTTTACTCTTTGCTTTCTGCTTAGGACCTAGTGAGAGGGAACTTGCAATTGAGTTAGGAAACAGAGGTTCACAGCTACAGAAAGACAGGACGAGCAGAGCACAGATAAAATGCGAAAGTATGAGTTAAGTCCAGATGGTAACTGGGGAGTTCCATAGGCACTCCACCTGGACACATTTCTTTCTTCCTTTTTTTTTTTGTTTGTTTGTTTGTTTGTTTACTTTCTGTCTTTATAAATAAAGTTTTATCAAGACATAGCTATGGTCATTCATTTGCATGGCATCTACGGCTATAGCAAAACTGAGTAATTGCAGCAGAGGCTACATATGACTTCTGTCGTCGTTGTTGCTGACCTGCTCAGTCATGTCCAACTCTTTGAGACCTCGTGCACTGTAGCCTGTCAGGCTCCTCTGTCCGTGGAATTTTCCAGGCAAGAATCCTGGAGCCGGTCGCCATTTCCTCCTCCGGGGGATCTTCCCAATGCAGGGATCGAAGCTGCGTCTCCTTCATTGTGGGCGGATTTGTTACCACTGATCCTCCGGGGACGCATATGTGAACAGACAAGCCCAAATATTTGCTCTCTGCTTCTAGAAAAGATCCCAGTTTTAGACCTATGGTTCACAAACACAGGTCAGAAATCCATACCTCGTAGGCCACATAAAATAAGTTACATAAAATAATAAAATAACCAAATTATACATGTGTGTACTTTTTCAGAATACATTTCTAATTCACTCTCCTCTCCATCTCCCTTGGCAGCATCTCACTACTTAAAGCCCCCCAGGGGCTTCTTATCACCCTTACACTGAGATCCAAATTCCTGATTGTTGCCACCAGGCCTGATGTGATCCAGTTCCTGCCTCTTGCCCAACCTCATTTTTCACCACTGTCTTCATGCCTCACTGTCCTCCAACACCACCAACCTGGTCAGACCTGAGCAGCCCAAGATCTTCCTGCTCTTGGGCCTTTGCACTTGCTCTCTTGTTCGTCTAGAATGTTTTCCTTTTGGCTCTTCCTGTGGTGGACTCATTTTTGCCTTCAAGTCTCAGCTCAAATAGCTTCCCAAAGAGTCCTTAAACCGGGTTCGAGCTATTTCCTTCTTATGCTTCTTACCACATACTGACGCTGTCTTATTCACTGATTTGTTTTCTTCTCTTGCCACTAAAATAAAAACGCTCTGAAAACGGCCTTGAGAAATATGTATTTTCCAGGCACCTGGAACAGTGCCAGACACATATGACAAATACTTGTTGAATGAAGGAATTTACCAGATTTCCTAAACTAAGCTGCCTGAGGAATTACTATTTATTCCTACAAAGAAGACTTAAGAGTGTTTCTTCTTCTTCTTTTTTTTTTTTTTTAATTTTTCTGGGACACTGATATTGCCTATCAAAGGGTCTGAGAAGTTCTAAAGTAGACACTTGAGAAAACTCAGCAATCCCTGGTGTATTTTTCCACTTATACTTTTGTCAAGGAATTTGCATGAATATCCCTGAGTATAGGTGTCCACAGAACATAGTCTGGGAACTTCTGGTATGGAAATCCTGCTACATTCTGTTAAACTACCAGTTTGTTTGAAAACAGCTGTCACCTCTAGACTACACACACGAGAGTGTAAACACAGTATTGTCTATATAAAGAGCAGAGCAGAGCTGATGGCGGAGCTGGGTTATAATGGTGATGCCAGAAGGCAAACTCGCAGGATGGAGAAATAGGAGATTCTCGGGTTGGCTCATGAATCCCTGGCATTGAATGTAGGAAAGTGAGGCAGGACATGTTCTCAGCTTCTAGTGGAGATTTGACCATGACCCGGACACACCACAGAAGCCACAGAAAGCACCAGCTCTTCTGCTCTGAGTGTTCCTTTCCCACAGTGAATGTCCTGAGCTGGAAAACGGGCTTTGTCGTCATTCAGTGTATGTCCTGAGTGACGTGAGAGGCACCCTGTGAATGTTGACCTTTGCTTTCTAATAAGAAACATGATTCTGTCAATCATTGGTGCCTATGTTTTCAGTACTCCCCCACAAATTATGTCTTTTCTTTTAACACCCATTGAAAGCAAAGCTATTAGTTCTCTCCATGGGAATCTCTAGGCAAGAATACTGGAGTGGGTTGCCATGCCCTCCTCCAGGGGATCTTCCCAACCCAGGGATTGAACCCACATCTCTCACATATCCTGCATTGACAGCTGGGTTTTTTACCACTAGCGCCATCGTGGAAGCCCAGGTCATGGTTAGTAATATAAAACATCTTCTTTTTCTAGCTGGCCCAACCTGAAGTTCAGAGATGAAAAGTGCAGTGCTCAGCGATCTACTGCAGGTGAAGGCGGCGGTAAGAGGCTGTGTTCCCACGGGGTCACCCACCCTCTTCTCTGGACACACCACCTGGACAGTTCCTCAGAATATGAGGCCACACAACTTGGTTTCCAAGCATAGGTCTCTCTTATTTTCCACTCTCCTTCTCCCTTCCTTTCACTCTCAAGTGAACATGCAAAGCATATACATTATCCTACACATCTCTTGGCAAGTTCAGCACTGATCCAACTGAAGATCCTTGCTCTGGGGATGATAATAGTGGTACCCAGATGGGTTTATCTTTTAAACTTTTACTGAAGTATATCATATATACTACAATGGTCACATATGTACAGTGAATGAATCTTTAGAAGCTGCATATACCCTTATAGCCAGCACTGAGAACAATAAACAGAATGTGACCAGCTTCCTGGGAGCCCCATCACTCCCTTCTCCCCCTGCCGGTGTGGAGACATACACCACAGTGTGTATTAATCCAGTCTACTGTTAATGACAGGTCCCAGGGTTCCAATACTTTGGCCACCTGATGCAAAGAGCTGACTCATTAGAAAAGAGCCTGATGCTGGGAAAGATAGCAGGTGGGAGGAGAAGGGGACGACAGAGGATGAGATGGTTGGATGGTGTCACTGCCTCAATGGACATGAGTTTGAGCGAGCTCCTGGAGATGGTGAAGGACAGGGAAGCCTGCTGTGCTATAGTCCATGGGGTCACAAAAAGTCAGACACAACTGAGCGACTGAACAACTGAGCAGGTTTTATTTATTTTTTTTTTTTAGCATAATTCACTGTTTTTTATATTATGCATATGATTCTTGGCATTGTGTTATTAGTCTAGAAATGATGCAAGAAATCCATCAAGAAAAGTGAAGAAAGTAAATTGAAATAACATTTAAGAACATTTCTCGATATAGCCTTTTGTAGCTGGATCTTGGAAGGGGCCTTATTTGAAAAGAGCCCCTGGAAATGCTGAAACTGAGAAAAAATCACAAGAAGTTTTATTTCAGACTTCTTTGCTATAGAACTGATAGATTCATCCAAATAAAAATTCAAGAACAAAGGTTGGAACACCCCAGTATTCACTTATGGCAGAAAGTGAGGAGTGAAAGGTTGTTGTTGCATCACGACCCTGGGATTCTTGGCCCCCGGAGGAGAAGAATTCAATCCGGGGCCAGAGACGAGGCTTGATCGCTCAGAGCTTTTGTGTAATAAAGTTTTATTAAAGTATAAAGAAGACAGAGAAAGCTTCTGACATAGGCATCAGAAGGGGGCAGAAAGAGTACCCCCTGAACAGGTTTTAATAGTAATTTCCACAGATGCTCAGAATAGTTGATCAAGACCAGTTAAGCATGGCAGTGGTATGGATCTTCATTGGGTGACATTTGAAATAATCTACAGGTATGTCCTACTCAATGGACATGCTGCTGCTGCTGCTAAGTCACTTCAGTCGTGTCCGACTCTATGCGACCCCATAGATGGCAGCCCACCAGGCTCCCCCATCCCTGGGATTCTCCAGGCAAGAGTAATGGAGTGGGTTGCCATTTCCTTCTCCAATGCATGAAAGTGAAAAGTGAAAGTGAAGTCGCTCAGTCATGTCTGACCCTCAGCAACCCCATGGACTGCAACCTTCCAGGCTCCTCCATCCAGGGGTTTTCCAGGCAAGAGTAGTGGAGTTAGGTGCCATTGCCTTCTCCGCAATGGACATGAGTTTGAACAAACTCAGGGAGATGGTGAAGGATAGAGAAGCCTAGCTTGCTGCAGTCCCCGGGGTCGCAGAGTCATACGCAATTTAGCAAGTGAACAGCAACGATAACAACAGCAGTATTGTCCCTTTGGAGGGCAATAGCAGAACCCTGGTTTTCTAAGAAATAGCTACCAGCGTGGCATTGTGGGAATTTGCCTTCTCGTGTGACCCCATTCGTTCCCAGTTTAAACGCTTGTCTGGCTGGAAGGACCTCAGGGCAAGTTAGAGTCAAGCCTTCTTCCTCTCCTCTCTCATTACTAGCTGACCACTCAGTGTCATCTGGTCTGCCATGGAATTTTTGACAAAACCAGAAGTAACTTTCTTAGACAGTGGGTTTTGAATGTGTGTTTGGTACGAATCTTCAAACTGTTTAGTAGGTAAGCTAAAAGATAAATGAAGCCCCTACATAAAGAGCCCCTTACAAAAGAGAAGAAACCAGCCCAGAAGGTCCAAAACCGACCTGGTTAACTTCCTCAGTCACAAACAATCACACCTGAAGGATTGCAATCTGTTAAAAAATAACACCTGTATTGCTTTGTTTTTAAAATGATCATTTGTTACTCCAATAAAAATTTTGAAGAAATGATCATGTATTTTTTTGAATGTAGAAAATATAGAAAAACACAGTAATTTTTAAAAGCTAATTTCACAAGTGGGGGTTACCGTAATTAACTTTTTGATGAATATCCTTTTAGTTTACAGATCTATTCACGTGTCTTTTTATAAGAATGATAGTATACTTACTTCTCTGCAACTTTATTTCTCTAAATATGTGTCATGGGCTTCCTATGCAAATAAGGCACACAGGCGAGTTAAAAATCTCTGGCTTCCCATTTGAGAAAAACACAATAGGGAAGGTGAAATAGTCAAAACAAATGTAAAAAATTCAAAATATGTCACAGGCATTTTCCCCACAAACAACTCTTCTACAGTACAATGATCATTTTTTTTTTTCCATCTTGAGAAGGTGTCATAATTTATTTAACATCTTCTATGTGTTGAGGAAGGCAATGGCACCCCACCCCAGTACTCTTGCCTGGAAAATCCAATGGACAGAGTAGCCTGGTGGGCTGCAGTCCATGGGGTCGCTAAAGTCGGACAGACTGAACGACTTCACTTTCACTTTTCTCTTTCATGCATTGGGGAAGGAAATGGCAACCCACTTCAGTATTCTTGCCTGGAGAATCCCAGGGATGGGGGAGCCTGGTGGGCTGCCGTCTATGGGGTCACACAGAGTCGGACACGACTGAAGTGACTTAGCAGCAGCAGCAGCCTCTATGTGTAGTGACTGTGTGGATCACAATAAACTGTGGAAAATTCTGAAAGAGATGGGAATACCAGACCACCTGACCTGCCTCTTCAGAAATCTGTATGCAGGTCAGGAAGCAACACTTAGAACTGGACATGGAACAACAGACTGGTTCCAAATAGGAAAAGGAGTACGTCAAGAGTGTATATTATCACCCTGCTTATTTAACTTCTATGCAGAGTACATCATGAGAAATGCTGGGCTGGAAGAAGCACACGCTGGAATCAAGATTACCAGGAGAAATATCAATAACCTCGGATATGCTGACACCACCCTTACGGCAGAAAGTGAAGAGGAACTAAAGAGCCTCTTGATGAAAGTGAAAGAGGAGAGTGAAAAAGTTGACTTAAAGCTCAACATTCAGAAAACGAAGATCATGGCATCTGGTCCCATCACTTCATGGCAAATAGATAGGGAAACAGTGAAAACAGTGTCAGACTTTATTTTTTTTGGCTCCAAAATCACTGCAGATGGTGACTGCAGCCATGAAATTAAAAGACGCTTACTCCATGGAAGGAAAGTTTTGACCAACCTAGATAGCATATTCGAGAGCAGAGACATTACTTTGCCAACAAAGGTCCATCTAGTCAAGGCTATGGTTTTTCCAGTGGTTATGTATGGATGCGAAAGTTGGACTGTGAAGAAAGCTGAGCACCGAAGAATTGATGCTTTTGAACTGTGGTGTTGGAGAAGACTCCTGAGAGTCCCTTGGACTGCAAGGAGATCCAACCAGTTCATTCTAAAGGAGATCAGCCCTGGGTGTTCTTTGGAAAGAATGATGCTAAAGCTGAAACTCCAATACTTTGGCCATCTCCTGCGAAGAGTTGACTCATTGGAAAAGAGTCTGATGCTGGGAGGGATTGGGGGCAGGAGGAGAAGGGGATGACAGAGGATGAGATGGTTGGATGGCACCACTGACTCGATGGACATGAGTCTGATTCAACTCCGGGAGCTGGCGATGGACAGGGAGGCCTGGCGTGCTGCAATTCATAGGGTCGCAAAGAGTCAGACACAACTGAGAGACTGAATTGATGTGTAGAGGCTAGACAGTTTCTAATTATTCATAAGTATAACAAACACTCCAGTGGATAGTTTCGGAAATCTCTGAGATTGTTCACTGTTGTTTGCTGCTGCTACTGCTAAGTCACTTCAGTCATGTCCGACTCTGTGTGACCCCATAGACGGCAGCCCACCAGGCTCCCCCGTCCCTGGGATTCTCCAGGCAAGAACACTGGAGTGGGTAGCCATTTCCTTCTCCAATGCATGGAAGTGGAAAGTGAAAGGGAAGTCGCTCAGTCATGTCTGACTCTTCGAGACCCCATGGACTGCAGCCCACCAGGCTCCTCTGTCCATGGGATTTTCCAGGCAAGAGTACTTGAGTGGGGCGCCATCGCCTTCTCCCTAGAAGAGGTATGCTGCTGCTGCTAAGTTGCTTCAGTTGTGTCCTACTCTGTGCGACCCCATAGATAGCAGCCCACCAGGCTCCCCCATCCCTGGGATTCTCCAGGCAAGAACACTGGAGTGGGTTGCCATGTCCTTCTCCAGTGCATGAAAGTGAAAAGTGAAAGTGATGTTGCTCAGTCGTGTCTGACTCTTAGTGACTCCATGGACTGCAGCCCACTAGGCTTCTCCTTCCATGGGATTTTCCAGGCAAGAGTACTGGAGTGGGGTGCCACTCCCTTCTCCGAGAAGAGGTATTGCCCATTCCAAAGCTATGCACTCAAGACATGTTGATGCTGCTTTCTAAATTGGCCTCTAGAAAGATTGTACCAGTTGAAAGAAGGCTGAGAGCCGACAAATTGATGCTTTCAAACTGTAGTGCTGGAGAAGACTCTTGAGAGTTCCTTGGACTGCCAGAAGATCAAACCAGTCAATCCTAATGTAAATCGACTAAATCAATCCTGAAGTAATTCTTGTATATTAATTGGAAGGACTGATGCTGAAGCTCCAATACTTTGGCAATCTGATGGGAAGAACTGACTCATTGGAAAAGACCCTGATGCTGGGAAATATATTGAAGGCAGGAGGAGAAGGGGACGACAGAGGATGAGATGGTTGGATGGCATCAGTGATTCAATTCACATGAGTTTGAGCAAACTCTGGGAGATGCTGGAAAACAGGTAAGCTTGGCATGCTGCAGTCCATGGGGTCTCAAAAAGTCGGACATGACTGAGCAACTGAACAGCAAAATAGTCCCACCAGCAGCTTTTATGAGTGTTTACTAGTGCTGAGAAAGTGTGAGCATCCAAAGAAATGTCTGGAAATGTGATAGGGGATATATAGTACTTGGTGGACTTTTTAACTTGTGTTGTACATGATGTATCTGTTCTCTGTCTACTTCTGACACCTTTCACAATAGGGCCAGTGCCTATTTTTCCAATCTTGCCTCCTATTCTTCTACACACACACACACACATCCACAGATTCATGTGTTCCTAACTTTATTTTTCCAGTTTTTCTTTTCCCCAGATTTCATTCGTATTTCATCTACTCTCACCTTAGCCTTATCAATAATATGTCTCAAAATCTATCATTTGAGACTATTTCAAAGGTCACATCCCTCATTAGGTCTTTTTTGACATTCTAAAACAAATGCAATCTTTCCCATTTCTTCTGTAATTCTTTCCTGTTACTTATCTCATTTTATCTGAGTCATAGTCATCGTTAGCTCCAGAATGAGAGATGTGGCCCATGTCCTAGTGCTGTCTGGCAGTTGGGGCAAGTCATTTTCCCCTGTGGCATCTCAGTTTTCTATTTGTAAACTGAAGACTAATTAAGGCTGGATGGCTTTAAAGTACATTTCACATTTAACAATTTATCATTCAATCTTTATATATGACTTATCCCATGACTTGGGACTTCCCAGGTGGCACCGTGGTAAAGAATCTGCCCAACAATGCAGGAGACCTGAGTTCAATCCCTGGGTCAGGAAGATCCCCTGGAGGAGGAAATGGCAACCCACTGCAGTATGCTTGCCTGGAAAATCCCATGGACAGAGGAGCCTGGTGGGCTACGGTCTATGTGGTGATGAAGAGTCTGACACAACTATGTGACTGAGCATGCATGCATCCCAAGACTAAGACAGAAATCCTTAAATATCCTGAAGTCACTGGTGCCTTTGAGAATCTGATGAAAGTTTTTGAGCTCTATTTTTCCCCCAGTGGATTTAGAAGTATAAATATTTAATAACAATATGTTTATAAAAGCATCACTTGAAGCCCAAGTAAGGCCTTGAGGTTAAGAACTACAGCTCTCTCTAAAAAAAAAGAAAAAAACTATTTATTTTGGTTGCCAGGGTTCTTAAGAATTATCCACAGTTTGCTGTGATCTGCATAGTCCAAGGCTTTGTTGTAGTCAATAAAGCAGAAGTACATTATTTTCTGGAATTTTCCTGCATTTTCAGTGATCCAATGGATGTTGGCAATTTGATCTCTGGTTCCTCTTCCTTTTATAAATCTAGCTTGAACATCTGGAAACTTGTGGTTCGAATACTATTGAAGCTTGGCTTGGAGAATTCTGAGCATTACTTTGCTAGCTTGTGAGATGAGTGCAATTGTGGAGTAGTTTGAACATTCTTTGGCATTGCCTTTCTTTGGGATTGGAATGAAAACTGACCTTTCCCAGTCCTGTGGCCACTGCTGAGTTTTCCAAATTTGCTGCCATGTTGAGTGCAGCACTTTCACAGCATCATCTTTTAGGATTGGAAATAGCTCAACTGGAATTCCATCACCTCCACTAGCTTTGTTAATAGTGATGTTTCCTAAGGCCCACTTGACTTCACATTCCAGGATGTCTGGCTCTAGGTTAGTGATCACATTGTGGTTATCTGGGTCGTGATGATCTTTTTTTTTGTAGTTCTTCTGTGTATTCTTGCCACTTCTTCTTAATATCTTCTGCTTCTTTTAGGTCCATACCATTCCTGATCTCTTGATCTTCCTTGATCGCCTGATTTCCTAGGAAATCTGTATGCAGATTAAGAAGCAACAGTTAGAACTGGACGTGGAACAACAGAGTGGTTCCAAGTAGGGAAAGGAGTACGTCAAGGTTGTATATTGTCACCCTGCTTATTTAATTTACGTGCAGAGTATATCATGCGAAATGTCGGGGTGGATGAAGCACAAATTGGAATCAAAATTGCTTAGAGAAGTGTCAATAACCTCAGATATGCAGATGACACCACCCTTATGGCAGAAAGCAAAGAAGACCTAAAGAGCCTCTTGATGAAAGTGAAAATGGAGAGTGAAAATGTTGGCTTAAAACTCAACATTCAGAAAACTAAGATCATGGCATCCAGTCCCATCACTTCATGGTAAATAGATGGGGAAACAGTGGAAACAGTGACAGACTTTATTTTCTTAGGCTCCAAAATCACTGAAGATGGTGATTGCAGCCATGAAATTAAAAGGCTCTTGCTCCTTGGAAAGAAAGGTATGATCAACCTTGACAGTATATTAAAAGGCTGAGACATTACTTTGCCAACAAAGGTCCGTCTAGTAAAAGCTATGGTATTTCTAGTAGTCAGGTATGGATGTGAGAGTTGGACTATAAAGAAAGCTGAATAACAAAGAATTGATGCTTTTGAACTGTGGTGTTGGAGAAGACTCTTGAGGGTCCCTTGAACTGCAAGGAGATCCAGCCAGCCCATCCTAAAGGAGATCAGTCCTGAATATTCATTGGAAGGATTGATGCTGAAGCTGAAACTCCAGTACTTTGGCCACCTGATGCGAAGAGCTGACTCATTTGAAAAGACCCTGATGCTGGGAAAGATTGAAGATGGAAGGAGAAGGGGATGACAGAGGATGAGATGGTTGGATGACATCACTGACTCGGTGGACATGAGTTTGAGTGATCTTCAGGAGCTGGTGATGGACGTGGAAGTCTGGTGTGCTGCAGTCCATGAGGTCACAAAGAGTCAGACATGACTGAGTGACTTGGCCTGGGTCTTAATTGCAGCACACGAGAGTTCACTGCGGCATGTGGGCTCTCTAGTTGTGGCCTGTGGACTAGTTGGCCTCATAGCATGAGTTTCTAGACCAAGAGTTTTGACCACGGTCAAAACTTGCATCCCTGCATTGAAAGGTGGATTCTGAACCACTAGACCACCAGGCAAGTTCCAACTGTTTGTTAATTTTTGTTTCTTTCTTGAATACAGTAGGAAAGGTCAATAAATGTTTTTTGCAATGAATCATTTATACAGTATGGTAGTGAGACTAAAACATAATGATTTGAATTTACTCTTTGAGATTTGAGGAGAAATTTCATTATTTTTTAGTTATCTTGGTGTTAAATCTCCACCCATATCAACATATTAAATAAGGCAAATTGAGGGGCTTTCAGAATACATTCAACATAGACCATGACCTTTAGTCTTTCAGACACTCTTAAACCTCAGGAATTTTGATGATTCTTACATAATAGTCTGCAATTTCAGATTTCCTATCCGAGGATTGCAGATCAGCAAGCAGTTACAATGTAGTGGTTTTTCTCTAACACAAGAACACCGATTTTTAAGAGATTAGTTCATGGGGTAGGAATAGATTGGGAGAGGATAAACCAGGCATTTTTCACATAAATCTGCATTACTAGAAAATACAATTTCTCTCTAAATGAAGAACAGTGTTTATACAGGCTTACATTAAAAACAAAATCCTGTTGACAGCTCTCAAGTTCTTTATCAGGACCTATCACAAAGGGAAAGCATTTGTAAATGCCATTAACCCACAAGCAGACCTTGAGAGTAACGAGAATGGAGAGTTGGGATTTGCATGCTGTCTGAACTGATTTACACTCTTGTATATGCTCCCTGTGTTTAGACTGTTTCCTATTTGTTCCTCCTTCCTACTTCACATTAAATGGGAAATAATGCAATATAAGGGCTTCCCCCATAGCTCAGTCAGTAAAGAGTCTACCTGCAATGCAGGAGACCTGAGTTCAGTTCCTGGGTCAGGAAGATCCCCTGGGGAAGGGAATGGCAACCCGCTCCAGTACTCTTGCCTGGAGAATCCCATAGCTGAAAAGGCTACAGTCCATGGGGTTGCAAGAGTCTGACACAACTTAGGGACTAAATCATCAGCACCAATGCAATATAAAGTGTTTAGTCGGTTTGAGGGGCTTCAATCCTTACTTTGAACTTGGTTTTTTCCTCTTGGTGCAATTCAGCGCTAGAGCTGAGAGCAGTGACTTGATCCTATGTCCAGGGGTTCTGTTACTTGCTTTCTCTTAATTTTACCTCTATCCAAGCAAGCAAACAGACTTGCCCTCTGACCCCCCATGCATGGCAGGAACTCAGTATTTCTTTTGATGATGCAGGCCTATTGTGATGCCACATATTTACACAGAATAAGAAGGTGGCAGCACACTGTTGATGATTCTGGACTTTCGTCACCTGTGTCGCCCTGCCATCTCTAGGCCATCCAGCTTTGACTCATCTCTGCCACTCACTGGACTGCCACTGGCAGTCACTGGAGCCAGTTTTCTGCAGCTCAGTCCTAGATTTCTTTTGTTCAAACTTGCCTGTCTGAAGACAATGCAAAACCCATCTGGTATATGCACAATATATGTGACTTAAGTCTATGGGAGCCCTAGTTAAGGGGCAAAAAGTTGGCTAAAGCACCCTCATCTCAGAGAAGCAGTCCCTAGTCTCAAGATGTGGTTGGGCCCTCCAGTTAGAAACTCATAATACTTAGTTCTTTACAATTTTGAGATTACCATCATAGCTAATTATGGACGTACTTGTTTTCCGTATTTCTTCATAAGGAACTGTCTTCTTTTTTTTGTTTTAAAAAAAAAATCAGTACATTTAGAATGTTTTTTATTTTGGCTGATTGGATCTTCATTGCTGTGTGCAAGCCTCTCTAGTTGTGGCGAGAGGCTTACTTGCCCTGAGTCATGTGGGATCTTATTAATAGCTCCTTGACCAGGGATCAAACCCACTTTCCCCATATTGGAAGGTGAATTCTTAAGTACTGGACCATCAGGGAAATCCCTGAACTGTGTCTTTTTAAGATTAAAAAAAAAAATTTCTCCATATCTAGAGTTTAACAAAGTAGATCCTCAAAAATATTTCTTGAATAATTATTACTACCACTATTAGTAATATTATTATGACTACCATTTCTAAAAGTAGTAGTAGCAAGTATTGTAGAGTTATTTACAGTTTGCAAAGTGCTACACATTAATTCATCAAGGATAGAACTTAAAAACAGCGCTGAGTGATAAACATTTCAAGCTCTATATCATAACACCCTTTACTTATATTTAAAAGACATAAATATAAAAATCAGCACTTTATAGATTTTAAAGATCTTCACACACCTAAGCACATACAACAAGAAATATTTTCATCAAAAAGAAATAATTATCCTTTCAGAAACATAGATGAGTTACAATGCATCATGCTAAGTGAACAAAGGCCAGATTCAAAAGGCTTTCTATCGTATTCTGTTCATTTAACGTTCTGGAAAAGGTAAAATTATAGAAACAGAAACAGGGCAATGGCTGCCAGAGGCTGAAGGTGGGGAAAGAGGATTGACTGTAAAGGTAGAACTTTTTAGAATGATGGAGGCATTCTGCCTCTTGATTACGGTGGAGGTTATGCAGCTATATTAGTGGGCTAGGGGTTCTATGATAAAATATCACAGGTGAACAAATAACTTCCATGAGTATCCAGAAAAATGCAACTTGTGCATTTTTATGACCTATTTCTTTAATGAGGAAAAAAATCCCTAGACATCTCCCTCATAGTGGTAATCCTGAATGAGTTAAGAGTATCCATGAAATCCTATTGTTTTCGATTCTGTAATATGGTTAATAGAACACTTCAGGGCAGAGAGTTCCTGTGGAGGAAAGCTGCAAATGTGGGCTACATTAGGAACCCACTGGGAGAATGAATGGTCTGGTGGAGCAGACGGGAAAGGCTGTAGAGAGCCTCTGGCGGGGGCCAAATCCCCACTTTTCAGGGTAAACTAGAACTAACCCTTCACTTGCCCCCTTGTCTGGGGTTAGTAGAGATGAGACTCAAAATAACTGAGGACAGGTGTGAGGGCAAGCACGTTGGTTCTGTGGAAAGCGTACAGCCTTAAGCTGAACCTTGGACTTAGATGGATACGCTTGGGTTTCCATAGTGATTTCTCCACTTATTATCTTGGAAAGTTATTAAACTTCTCTGGATCTTTATTTCCTTATCTGGAAAATGAGTGAATGAGAGCCAGCATTCAGAGTTGTCCTGAAGATTCGAAATAAAGGATGTAAATTACCGGCCTGGGGCATTCTGTATGTAGGAACTCAAAAATCTACAACATCTGTTATGCGTTGTGATTTGAAAAGCAGAATTCAGGACAGGTCGGGTCCAGAGATGGAGCACTTGACCTGTGGGATCACTGGCTTCTGATGTGGTCTAACACTCTAAAGAGCGTCTTTGGAGGCCAGTTGCTGTGACTAAGTAATGATAGAAGACTTGTTTTTCTCTTCTAGAACCCCAGAGCTCCTTTCTGGATCTCTCTGTTAAGAGTCTTCTCTTATGATTTAGTACCCAAAGAGCTGGGGTTTTATTTTAATTCAGCCAGGAGCATCTGATCTCTAAGTCAAAAGGAAAAGATCTTTCTTCTGTCTTAATGGGGGCTTCCAAGGATCCCCTCAGGCTAAACAGTAGTGCAGTTATGGGATCAACACACATAACTGGGGAGTGTTGACTGATGTCTGCTGGTTGGTGTGTTGGGAGGTGTTCTGACTTAGAAAATAAGAAGCCTGGGCTATTGAGCTGTTTTTGTTTATCTGTTTTTTTCCTTTAAGGAGATGATTTGAGGTAAATAATTGTTCTTCTTTGGGTTTCATTTTGTATGAAGGGAGAATGTTGAATTAAATGACTTTTAAGGTCCTTTCCAGTCAAAGATATTCTAATATTCTATAGTTTGAAACTGGAGAAGGATCTTAATTGGTTGATTTCTACTGAGTCGGCCAAAAAGTTCTTTTGAGTTTTTCCATAAAATATTATAGAAAAACCTGAATGAATATTTTAGCCAACCCAATGCAAAACTTGACAGTAACCACTCTACGTGGAGGCCTGTGTTGTGTTCTGGGCCGACAGGGAGGAACAAGGCCAGCCTACTCCCAGCCTGAGCTTGTGTCTCTGTCACAATGCTTCATGTCTGGGGTCAGTTTCTGTTTAGCACGTTCATCAATGATTTCTAAGGCATGTTCATTCCACTTGTGGGAAGTTCAGAGTTGGGAGTATTGACATGCATTCTCATGCAGTAGAGCTAATAATTGTAACTAATTAACTAATTAACTTGAAATATCAGGTTCAACAACAAAAGAAAGCACTTCTAAAATTTAGGAAGATGGACCGAAACTCACAAGATAATATATAAGGTACAGTTAAATACAGAGAGAAAATCCTTAACTAAGGTTTAAAATAAATCAGATTTGCAGGCACAGGATAAGACCTATTGGGTGGTAGCTTTAAGCAGCTGATACACTTTTCTGCTCAGCCTCCAAAGGTTAAAGAGTCACAAAGTAACATTAGTCACAAAGCTGGAGAAGGATTGAGTTGCTGGGAGGAATTGGGGGCACGAGGAGAAGAGGACGACAGAGGACGAGATGGCTAGATGGCATCACTGACTCGATGGACGTGAGTCTGAGTGAACTCCGGGAGGTGGTGATGGACAGGGAGGCCTGGCGTGCTGCAGTTCATGGGGTCGCAGAGTGTCGGACACGACTGAGCGACAGAACTGAACTGAANAGTCTGAGTGAACTCCGGGAGGTGGTGATGGACAGGGAGGCCTGGCGTGCTGCAGTTCATGGGGTCGCAGAGTGTCGGACACGACTGAGCGACAGAACTGAACTGAACTGAAGATCTCTGTGCTTGATAGTCTGAGAACACCAGCGATGTGGCCGGGCACCATTTCTATCATCTCTTCTACTCCCATCCCCTTTCTTGTCTTTGCTCCTTTGAGAGCAGGGTGTGCCATATCTAACGCTGTATCCACGTTTGCATTTCTGGTCCATAGTTCTTTGATTTACTTATAGCAGGCAATTTTTTTATTTTTTCCAGAGAATATTTGCTCCTTATTTGGGGGCCAAAGAAGGTGCAGCCGTCCAGCCCAGGGGGTGGGGGCATTGAGAAATGGAATGAGGGCCCCACTCCAAGCCCTCCCTAGAGGCAGTAGGTGGGGAGAGGAATCCCATTATAGGGATTAATGCAATAGAAATAATGCCTGATTTTACAATAGTCCATGTGGATTTCGATATCAGTGAATCGTGTGATAGAACTGCCAGGAAATACTAAGACCCTCTTGGCTTGTATTAACAGAAGTTTGCAGTGGGCTGTAACAGAACTCTGCATTCTGTGCTAGGCAGACACGTTCACAAACCTTGCATCCCACTCTGGATATCACATTTAATGAGAAACATTAAAATTGGAGACTGTCCAAAGAATAATGAACAAGCTGGTGGCTGCCTATCAGTTAAGGCCATCCACTTTGCAATCAGACAGACCTGCTCAGGTCCAAGCTCTGACACCTACTGTGCGACTTTGGGGGAAGTTAATCTCTCATAACCTCAGTTTCTTCTTGCAGGCAATGGAAATAATTAACTGTACCTGTCTCATGGAGCTATGGCAAGAACGATGAGGATGATGATAAACTATAATCTATATTCGAAGGAATTAGAATTGTTTAGCCAGAAAATTGAAGACTTGATGGGGAAAGGATGAGGGAAGTGAAAGGGAGGTGAGATCTATTTTTAGACGTTTGAACAACTGCTATTAGGAAGAGTTATTGGATTTCTTTTGGGTGATTCTCATGACAGAATTCGGTCAAATAGTAGGATTTGCAGAGAAGAAGATGATACTGTCTTAAACATATGGCAGAAATTTTTAACAAAGAGCACTGTTAAAAAATGCAATTCAAGATCATACCAGAATGTTCAGGCAGGTGTTGACTTCCATGCCTTAGGACGGTACAGAGAGGAGTCCTATTTTGAGTGAATGAGTTTGGGCTATTAGGTTCTCAAAGTTGGCTGTGTCTCAGAATCATCTGGGATCAGGGCTCAGGAATCTCTAAGTCCTTCAGGTGTTTCTGATAAAGTCAGTACCTGCACAGGCAATTTAGACCCTTTGGACTGGAGGATGGGTCCCTTTGCACCTACATTAGACTGTAATGGGATTCTGGTAGCAAGGTCCTGAGAGCAAGGAGACAGGAAGATTAAAAAAAAAAGTGCTGAACATACTTTGGAGTATTGGGGTCGAATGGATGCTTCATGTAGGTGGGTGGCTGGAATCTGGTTGGAGTGAAGTTAGGGCCAGTGTGTGGCGAGTTTTAGGTGTGAGGTATGGAAGCTTGAGGTTGAATCAGGCAGGGTTCCGTGAGAAATGTGACGCAAAGGAAGTTGCAAAAATCCTTCATTCTGGAAGGGTGAAGAAAGGCAATTCCAGATGCTGTATTTCATTCCTCTTGGAGTTCACCATCTTGGAACCTATAGCTTGACTCATCATTTTCTATTTTCTGCATTTCTGAGCTGCCATCAGTTGGACAATGTGTGGTGACAGATCCGTGATACTTTTTTTTTCCTTTTTTTTACTTTATTTTACTTTATGGTACTGTATTGGTTTTGGCATCATCGACATGAATCCGCCACGGGTGTACATGAACTCCCAAACATGAACCCCCCTCCCACCTCCACCCCACATCATCCCTCCGGATCATCCCCATGCACCAGCCCCAAGCATCCTGCATCCTGCATCGAACATAGACTGGCGATTCGTTTCTTACATGATAGTATACATATTTCAATGCTATTCTCCCAAATCATCCCACCCTCTCCCTCTCCCTCAGAGTCCAAAAGTCCGCTCTACACATCTGTGTCTCTTTTGCTGTTTTGCATACAGGGTCCTCATTACCATCTTTCTAAATTCCATATATATGTGTTAGTATACTGTATTGGTGTTTTTCTTTCTGGCTTACTTCACTCTGTATTATCGGTTCCAGTTACCGTGATACATTTTTAATGCATCTTTGCATCCCTAATATGTGGAAAGAAAGTGANGTGTCTCTTTTGCTGTTTTGCATACAGGGTCCTCATTACCATCTTTCTAAATTCCATATATATGTGTTAGTATACTGTATTGGTGTTTTTCTTTCTGGCTTACTTCACTCTGTATTATCGGTTCCAGTTACCGTGATACATTTTTAATGCATCTTTGCATCCCTAATATGTGGAAAGAAAGTGAGGACTTTCACGTAGGTAGTTCTTCAAGGTAGTAGAGGAGGCAATCACGGATCTGCTCAAGTGAAAACCAATAGTTTCGAGATCACAGTCTTGATGATGTCAGAGGTGCCAATGGCTGAAAGCCAAAGTTCAGGGATTTCCTTAAGGGGCGAGTTCTTCTGCCTACATCCAAGCCACTGAATTCTGTAATGTAAGCACTCCTCTTTTTATCTCAAGGCAATTCTCAAGTTAATTAGTTACAATTATTAGCTCTACTGCATGAGAATGCACAGTAACAAAAGCGGGAAATGAGGTCATCAGGGAGATACCCTTGAGTGTTCTGAGACAGCAAAGGGAGGAACTGCAACTGACCACACTGACCAATTTAAGTCTTAAAAAACAAAAATCTAAAACAAAAACGTACTCCTCAGTCCTCACGAGCCAAAGAAGTGAAACTTATAAGACAAATACTGTACTTTCATAGCGTTGAAGATGGATCAACAGTCAGAAAGAACAGTGGGGCTGGTCAGAAGCTCTGCCTTTAAGGGCTTGCTTTCCTTTATCAGCTGTGGGATTTGGGGCCAGCCAGTTCCATCACCGGTTGCAGGTAGAGATGCCAACCTTTTAGGGTGTTGGGAGCCTTGTGGGTGAAGCACCTATGACCATACTTATAGTCTGATAAATGCAGATTGAGTTCATGTTGGTCTCCACTGTAGTCTGGCTCTCTGACTGAGCTAGCACGTGATTTGCACGGCCCTCCTTTTGTGCCTTCAAGATCATCCAGGATCGCCTCCACTATTCTAGCAATGTTCCTAGCTACACGTCTAAATTTGCATGCTTTCAGGGAGTATTGTAAGAAGGTGTATAAGGGTTTGGGAGTTCTATTTGTTTCTTAGAGCTGCTGTAAACGAAGTACCAAAAGCTGGGTGGCTTGAAACGACAGAGGTTTATTGCTTCATATTTCTAGCAGCTAGAAGTCTGACATTCAGGTGTCATCCCGGCCGTGCTCTCTCTGACGGCTCTAGGACAGGACCTCTTAACTCTTTCATCTTCTGGGCTTTGCTATCAGCCCTTGCCATTCTCTGGCTGCAGACGTATCGTTCCGGCCACGTGGCTGTCTGCTCTCCGTGGATCTCCACCTCATCTTCCCTTTGTTTGTCTTCCTCTGGTTTCAAAGTTTCCCTTCTTATAAGGATATTAGTCATGTTGGATTAGGGCCCACTCTAATGAGCTTAAGTTGATTACCTCTATAAACATCCTGTTTCTATATAAGGCCATAAGCTGAGATAGTGGGGATTCGGACCTTAACATAACTTCAGGGAGGCATGCAATTCAATCTATGATAGGTGCCGTGGATACCTGTGTTCAAACCTCAGCCCTGCCATCTGTTAGATATGATCTTGGAGTTATTTATCTCTCTAAGCCTGTTTCCTCATCTGTAAAATCAGGACTATATTATTAACCACCTCATGAGGTTGTTTTGAGGATATATTTTTCAAGTGTCTGGCAAATGATGAAGGAGAAGGGCATTTTCATAGACATATCACTGATTTTTAGAGAGAGGAAAGCCCTTTCCCCAAGCCCCCAGAAGGGGTGGGTCACATTCCCATGTCCTCAGTACAAGAAAGCCTAGGGAAGTGGATATCTGATATTTTTACTCTCAACCATGAGACATGGGCCCTGCCAGCTATAAAAAAGTTAATACACTGAAACCTTAGTTAAAGAGAGTTGGGAGACCAGGAAAGGGCCCCAGATGACAGCGGAGCCCAGTGAGAAGAAGAAAGACTCTTCTGTCTTGGTGAGGACTCACTTATGGGCTCTTTGCTCGCTACAGTCTCCCACCTTCCTTTTGTTCTCTGTAAGAGCACGTTCCTTCCCTTGTGCTGTGGGGACTCACATGTGGCTCACCCTGGTTGCAGATCCCAAATTGCAATTCTCTGCTGACTCTGAGAAAACCCATCTTTGCTGGGGAGATACCTCGCCTTCTGTTTGTTTTAGGTCAATGAAGCAAAGAAGAGGTTAAGGTTTGATGGGAAATGTTCATCAGGTAGGCAATCAACAGTGTCTTTCCTATTCCTTTCCTTTGCATTTTCCCCAAAGAACTTGGGCTCTCTTTGAGTATTTATACAATATGTGCTCAGGTATGAGTCCACTAAAGGTGGGCAGGTTGAGTTGGCTGGGTTTCTTTCCCCACAGTTCAGGGGCCTGAATGGCAGTTTCCTTCCACCCCTTGTGACCTGAATCACCAAACTTAATTGAAGATGTGACACTTTCCTCAGAGAAGAGTACAGTTTTGCCATCGAGGGTACCTGATACATTGGTCCCTTTACCATCTCAGTAGAGGAATAAGACAGAGACCAATCAGCTGTGTTGGAAACTATTATAGGGGGAGCTTATCCCTCAGATTTTGTTCAGCCTCAGAAACTAGGCCTCAGGTCCTCAGTTACCCAGAAGAGTTTAGGAACGATAGTAGATAAGTTCAGGAGGATAGAAAAGCTCTTTTCAAGCATGTTTCTTAGCATGGAATTCCTTTTTCAAATAGATGCTTATAAAGGAGGCTAATATAGAAAACATATTTCATCCATAAAAAAGTTGAGCACCAAAGAATTGATGCTTTAAAAAAATTATTTATTTTTTCATTGAACGATAATTGCTTTACAGAATTTTGTTGTTTTCTGTCAAACTGCAACATGAATCAGCCATAGGTATACATATATCACCTTCCTTTTGAATCTCCCTCCCAACTCTCTCCCCACCCCTCTAGGTTGATACAGAACCCCTGTTTGAGTTTCCTGACCCATACAGCAAATTCCGGATGGCTATCTATTTTACACATGGTAATGTAAGTTTCCATGTTACTCTTTCCATATATCTCACCCTCTCATCCCCTCTCCCCAGGTCCGTAAGTCTGTTTATTCTCTATGTTTCTCCATCGCTGCCCTTTCAATAAATTCTTCAGTACCATTTTTCAAGATTCCGTATATATGCGTTAGAATACGATATTTATCTTTCTCTTTCTGACTTACTTCACTCTGTATAAGAGGTTCTAGGTTCATCGACCTCATTAGAACTGACTCAAAAGTGTTCCTTTTCATGTTCATTTCAGTTCAGTTCAGTCGCTCAGTCGTGTCCAACTCTTTGCGACCCCATGAATCGCAGCACGCCAAGCTTCCCTGTTCGTCACCATCTCCCTGAGTTCACTCAGACTCACGTCTATCAAGTCCATGATGCCATCCAGCCATCTCATCCTCGGTCGTCCCCTTCTCNTCTCTTGGCAAAACTCTATTAGTCTTTGCCCTGCTTCATTCTGTACTCCAAGGCCAAATTTGCCTATTATTCCAAGTGTTTCTTGACTTCCTACTTTTGCATTCCAGTTCCCTATAATGAAAATGGCATCTTTTGGGGGTGTTACTTCTAGAAGGTCTTATAGATCTTCACAGAACTGTTCAACTTCAGCTTCTTCAGCATTACTGGTTGGGGCATAGATATTGAATGATAGTCATATATTTATATAGATATTCAATGATATTGAATGGTTTGCCTTGGAAATGAACAGAAATCATTCTGCCGTTTTTGAGATTGCATTCAAGTCCTACATTTCGGACTCTTTTGTTGACTATGATGGCTACTCCATTTCTTCTAAGAACATGGAACAACAGACTGGCTCCAAATAAGAAAAGGAGTACGTCAAGACTGTATATGGTCACCCTGCTTATTTAACTTCTATGCGGAGTACATCATGAGAAACGCTGGAATGGAAGAAGCACAAGCTGGAATCAAGATTGCCGGGAGAAATATCAATAACCTCAGATATGCAGATGACACCACCCTTATGGCAGAAAGTGAAGAGGAGCTAAAAAGCCTCTTGATGAAAGTGAAAGAGGAGAGCGAAAAAGTTGACTTAAAGCTCAACATTCAGAAAACGAAGATCATGGCATCTGGTCCCATCATTTCATGGGAAACAGATGGGGAAACAGTGGCTGACTTTACTTTTTTGGGCTCCAAAACCACTGCAGATGGTGACTGCAGCCGTGAAATTAAAAGATGCTTACTCCTTGGAAAGAAAGGTATGACCAACTTAGATAGCATATTAAAAAGCAGAGACATTACTTTGTCAACAAAGGTCCGTCTAGTCAAGGCTATGGTTTTTCCAGAGGTCATGTATGGATGCAAAAGTTGGACTATAAATAAAGCTGAGCACCGAAGAATTGATGCTTTTGAACTGTGGTGTTGGAGAAGACTCTTGAGGGTCCCTTGGACTGCAAGGAGATCCAACCAGTCCATCCTAAAGGAGATCAGTCCTGGGTGTTCATTGGAAGGACTGATGTTGAAGCTGAAACTCCAGTACTTTGGCCACCTGATGCGAAGAGCTGACTCATTTGAAAAGACCCTGATGCTGGGAAAGATTCAGGGCAAGAGGAGAAGGGGACAACAGAAGATGAGATGGTTGGATGGGATCATTGACTCAATGGACATGAGTTTGGGTGAACTCCAGGAGTTGGTGATGGACAGGGAGGCCTGGCGTGCTGCAGTTCATGGGGTCGCAGAGAGTCGGACACGACTGAGCGACTGAACTGAACTGAACTGAACGCATGACTTAGCAACTGAACACTGCAATCATTCAGGCAATGATTGGCAGTGAATGAAACCATGAGATGAAAGGTCAATGGGGAAATTTATGATGACTTGACCATATGGACACCACTTGAATCCACTCGTCAATTTGCTTATTGCTAAAAGTGGGACAACCAGACATTGTATATCTCTTGATATGAGGCAATATATAGCAAACAGAACCTTCAATGAAGAACTCTTGCCAAAAAAGTTTTACCTGAACAAGCCTGTGACTAACTTCAATGTATAGGAAATACAGCAGCTAGAAGAACAAAAAAGTGAATAATGAAAACAAGTGAATCAACTTCAAGTGGGTAGGGTGACCAAAACCAGAAGGGTGTTATTCATAATTCTGCTGGGACAAAAGACATAAGGCAAAGCTAGAAGAATGAGCATCATAAAAATTTTGTTTTCTGATGGCAATGACATGGCCCAATTTTGCTCACCTGTTTTCTTCTTTTGGTGTTCAAATAACACTCAAACTGTCTCCTCAGTGTTAACATTCAAACTCTGTCTCCTGAGTCAAAGATACAAGTTCTACATCTGTTGTGTCTGCAGTGAAGACTGCAAAAACATGCCCACTTGATCCTTGGAGGCTGGAAGAACTTGCATCTCATCTGGCCACCAGACAGAGGTGTCCCCATGCCAGTCTGTGGGCATGGGGGCTGCATTATGAAATGCTCCCCCAATGCCTTCCTGTCCATGGGGCTCCCAAAGTGTTGGACATAGCTTAGCAACTGAAGAACTACAATGACTGAGATTCATTGTAGTATAATGGAAAAATACACCTAAATACAAAGAAGAAAATTTTCACAATTTCCCAGGTGCAAAACTAATATTGTGGCTAAGTCACTTCAGTTGTATCCTACTCTGTGCAACCCCATAGATGGCAGCCCACCAGGCTCTCCCGTCCCTGGGATTCTCCAGGCAAGAACACTGGAGTGGGTTGCCATTTCCTTCTCCAATGCATGAAAGTGAAAAGTGAAAGTGAATTTGCTCAGTCGTGTCTGACTCTTAGCAACCTCATGGACTGCAGCCTACCAGGCTCTTCTGTCCATGGGATTTTCCAGGCAAGAGTACTGGAGTGGGGTGCCATTGCTTTCTCCAAAAAACTAATATTAGGTTGGTGCAAAAGTAATAGCAGTTTTGCATTGTTGAATTTTGCTGTTTGATACTGAAATACATTCTTAAATAAATGTGGTTATGCATCATTTTAATGCACAATTCTTGCTTTATATGTATATTTTTCTTGATGACTTTTTACTTTCTATTTATTTTATATTTATTTTAGACTAGGGAAATGTTAGACAGAAAGCAAATTCGAGCAGTTTTCTCATTCCAGTTCAAAACGGGTCATAAAGAGGTGGAGACAACTTGCAACATCAACAACACATTTGGCCCAGGAACTAATGAATATGCAGTGCAGTGGAGATTCCAGAAGTTTTGCAAAAGAGATGAGAGCCTTGAAGATGAGGAGGGTAGTGGCAGGCCATAGGAACTTGACAATGACCGAATGAAAGGATCATTGAAGCTGATCCTCTTATAAGTACATGAGAAGTTGCTGAAGAACTCAACGTTGACCATTCTAAAAGTAGATTTTATACAACAGCTGGTGATGACTAGCCCAGTGGCTGGACTGAGAAGAAACTTCAAAGCACTTCCCATTCTTCTTTCTCAAGACTGCTTTGGCTATTCGGGGTCTTTTGCATTTCCATAAGAATTGGTGGAGATGTCTGACAGAATGTGGTCCACTGGAGAAGGGAATGGCAAACCATTTCGGTATTCTTGCCTTGAGAACCCCATGAACAGTATGAAAAGGCAAAAAGATAGGATACTGAAAGAAGAACTCCCCAGGTCATTAGGTGCCCAATATTCTACTGGAGATCAGTGGAGAAATAACTCTAGAAAGAATGAAGGGATGGAGCCAAAGCAAAAACAGCACCCAGTCGTGGATGTGACTGGTGATGGAAGCAAGGTCCGATGCTGTGAAGAGCAATATTGCATAAGAACCTGGAATGTTAGGTCCATGAATCAAGACAAACTGCAAGTGGTCAAAAAGGAGATGGCAAGAGTGAACATTGACATTTTAGGAATCAGAGAACTAAAATGGACTGGAATGGGTGAATTTAACTCAGATGACCATTATATCTACTACTGTGTTGCCATTTCCTTCTCCAGGGGAATCTTCCTGATCCAGGAATCGAACCCATTGCAGGCAGACGCTTTACCATCTGAGCCACCAGGGAAGCCTGTAAATCAATGAGATGCACTCAAAACTATAATGCCTGCAGCTGGCACTGGTCAATGAAAAGGGCTCAGTTATTCTCCAGGACAGAACCTGACTGCATGTCGCACAACCAATGCTTCAAAAGTTGAACGGACTGGCCTACAAAGTTTTGCCTCATTCGTCACATTCACCTGAACTCTCAACCGACTACCACTTCTTCAAGCATCTCAACAACTTTTAACAGGAAAAATGCTTCCACAGCCAGCAGTAGGTAGAAAATGCTTTCCAGGATCTCAAAACACAGATTTTTTACCCTATGGGAATAAAGAAACATTTCTCATTGGAAAAATTGTAATGGTTCCTACTTTGAAACATGTATGACTGAACTCTCAACCGACTACCACTTCTTCAAGCATCTCAACAACTTTTAACAGGAAAAATGCTTCCACAGCCAGCAGTAGGTAGAAAATGCTTTCCAGGATCTCAAAACACAGATTTTTTACCCTATGGGAATAAAGAAACATTTCTCATTGGAAAAATTGTAATGGTTCCTACTTTGAAACATGTATGATATCATATATGAAATGAATCGCCAGTCCAGGTTTGATGCATGATACAGGATGCTTGGGGCTGGTGCACTGGGGTGACCGAGAGGGATGGTATGGGGAGGGAGGTGGGAAGGGGATTAAGGATGGGGAACACGTGTACACCCGTGGTGGATTCATGTTGATGTATGGCAAAACCAATACAATATTGTAAAGTAATTAGCCTCCAGTTAAAATAAATAAACTTAAATTAAAAATAAAAATGTGTTTGAGCCTAGTTATAATGATTTAAGATTCATGGTCCAAAACTACACACAGTTACCTTTGCATCAGACTAATAATACTTAAGTACATGTGTTTTTAGGCAGACATATGTATAATTTTTGTACCGTAATGGAACCATACTGTATATGCAATTTGGAAATTTGCTTGTATGCACTTAATATTATATCATTAATATATTACTGTGTCAATAAATTATCTGATACAGTGAATGCCTACTATTTCATTGTAATGATGCACCATAATTTGTTAAACCATTTCTGCTTTTAAACATTTAGCTTGTTGCCAACATTTTGCTCCTAATTCATCTTTGTTGTATATTTACTCAAATGTTTCTATAGAAGAAATTTATCAAAGTGGAACTGCTGGGTTAAGATGCTCTCAAATTTTAAAGGCTTTTGGCATATGCATCTGGTCAAGTTGCCCTACAAATAGTTTGTATATATGCATATGTTCAGCAAGAGCATGTAAGCACTCATCTCTCCCTTCCCCCAACCCCAACATCATCATAACAGCTAATGTTTATTGAGCTCTTAGTATGTGCCTGACAATGTTCTAAGCATTTTATTCTTGGCAATTCACTTAATTGTCAAAATTTCTGTGTGGTAATTACTAGAATGATTCAAAACATATGATGGGAGAACTGATTATACATAATTGTATTTTAAAAACAGAAGTATGTGTGGGACTTCCCTGGTGATCCACAGGTTAACAACTGGCCTGCCAACCCAAGGGACATGGGTTTGATCCCTTTCCTGGGAATGCAGACCTCACATGCTGCAGGCTAACTAAGCCTGTGGCCCATAGCTGCTCAGCCTGTGCACCCTAGAAGCCATGCTCCACAACAGGAGGAGCGACCACAATGAGAAGCCCAGGCGACCGAAACCAGAGAGTAGCCCCCAGTCCCTGCAACCAGAGGAAAGAACAGGCCGAGCATGGCAACAAGGGGCCTGAGTGCCACAAGGAAGACCCAGCAGAGCGAAAAAACAGACAAACAGAAACCAAGAACAAACAAAACCCCTCAACTGAACAAAACACCAAAAATGATTTAAAAAAAACCCAAAACAAAATCTAGAAGTGTGTGAGTGAAAGCAAGTAAATAAAAAGCTATTTCCCCATCTTAAAATCCTACTCAACTGAATAACCACTGTTAAATGTTTGTGTGTATTTCTCTAGGTATTTTCTAAGCATACGAAACGTGTATAAATGTACTTTGTTTTTTAAACACAGAAGAGATCATGCAATCATACAATCAAATTCCTCTGCCATCAGTATTTTCCTTCTAATGATATATGATGGCCACTTTCCCATGGCAGTTCCCACAGATTGACCTCATTCCCTTTCACAGTTGCATGACATTCTATTGTATGAATGTGCCATATCGGCTCATGTCTCTCTCATCTCTCTGACCAGGCTGTGAATTCTATTATCTGTAGCACAAGTCTTTGTCACTTAGCAAAATTTTAGCTCATAGAAAGTGTACAATGGATGGAAAAACTGTAGAGTGTGTATTTTTCTCTGAAAATCCCAGTATATGAAATGGAATAGCCCATCTGAGAACTGTCACCTTTAGCAAGTTACTAAACTCTTTAAGGAGAAGGCAATGGCAACCCACTCCAGTACTCTTGGCTAGAAAATCCCATGGATGGAGGAGCCTGGTAGGCTGCAGTCTATAGGGTCGCTAGGAGTCGGACACGACTGAGCGACTTCACTTTCAGTTTTCACTTTCATGCATTGGAGAAGGAAATGGCAACCCACTCCAGTGTTCTTGCCTGGAGAATCCCAGGGATGGCGGAGCCTGGTGGGCTGCCATCTCGGGTTGCACAGAGTTGAACATGACTGAAGCAACTTAGCAGCAAACTCTTTAAAGTTATTTTAAAGTTAATGCCTTTAGCAGCTGGGTCTATTTGGTTGTGTATTTTTTGTGACTGATAACATCTTTGAAGTTTACCAATCAGTTGCACCATCCAAAGCATCTCAAGTAGATTTAAAAATCACTAGATAGGTACTTGGGAGGCCTGGGTTTTGGTACTGAGCGTGCCGTGTGACCTTGAGCAGGGTACTTTTCCTTTCTGCTTCTCCATACTGTTGCACTAGGGTTTGGGACTGGGAGATTCTATGATTTACAAGTCAGAGCATTATCCACCTCTGTGAGCCATGCAGTCAGAACAGGCATGACAGCTCACGTTCCCTGAAGAATCATGTTACCTCTTGGCATGCGCACTTGACATGTATTAAGAAGGAAAAGTACAGAAAGGAGAGGATATGACACAGTCTTAGAATGAGAGTGAGAAGTCAGCCAAATCTGCTATACGGCCTCCGGGAAGCAGAGCTGGAAAGAACCGGTCCGTGCTACTCACTCTCTCCTACTTCATGCACCTTCCAAACAGCTTTGCAACTACAATTTGGAATGCCATTAAAAGGGAGACAGTAGGATCATATGTAAATTCAGTTATTTTATTTAGAAAGCAAAAGAAAAATAACACCTTATACATACACACACTCTGATTACTAATATGAAAAATGTACATATTTCTGCCACTCTTAAGTGGCAGAAAATGCAACAAAATAGTATAATGATTATCTCTGTGTTATGGGTGATTCCTATTTTCTATACTTTGCTCAAATTTTCCCTAAAGGATAGATAGTCCTTTTACAGTCAGAAAAATGCAATCAGCCATACATACACAAATACTAGTTAAAAAAAAAAAAAAAAAAAAAGCATGCAATTACACTAAATACTACTGGAGATCACTTAGGGTAGTTGAAATCATCATTATCTTTCTTTTCTGTTTCCAGAGTTTTTTTTTTTTTTTTTTTTTTTTAATTTATTTTTTTTACACGAACTCCCAAACATGAACCCCCCTCCCACCTCCCACCCCACATCTTCCCTCCAGGTCATCCCCATACACCTGTCCCAAGCATCCTGCATCCTGCATTGAACATAGACTGGCAATTCATTTCTTACATGATAGTATACATATTTCAATGCTGTTCTCCCAAATCATCCCTCCCTCTCCCTCTCCCTCTCCTTCTCCCTCAGAGTCCATAAGTCCGCTCTACACATCTGTATCTCTTTTGCTGTCTTGCATACAGGGTCCTCATTACCATCTTTCTAAATTCCATATATATGTGTTAGTATACTGTATTGGTGTTTTTCTTTCTGGCTTACTTCACTCTGTATAATT
>SJYX01020107.1:143952-165916 GCA_006410675.1 Oreotragus oreotragus
GATCATCCCCATACACCAGCCCCAAGCATCCTGCATCCTGCATTGAACATAGACTGGCAATTCATTTCTTACATGATAGTATACATATTTCAATGCTATTCTCCCAAATCATCCCTCCCTCTCCCTCTCCCTCTCCTTCTCCCTCAGAGTCCATAAGTCCGCTCTACACATCTGTATCTCTTTTGCTGTCTTGCATACAGGGTCCTCATTACCATCTTTCTAAATTCCATATATATGTGTTAGTATACTGTATTGGTGTTTTTCTTTCTGGCTTACTTCACTCTGTATAAGTTTACCTTCACAAACAGGTATTAATTTGAGAAGGAAAAACAATCCTACTAGGGCAGTTGACTACACCAAATTCATTCTCTCCGTTTTCTTTTCTAAAGAAACTCTGATTTGGTGGGGGTGGGGAGAGAATATCAATGTATTGCAAAAACTGCACCTTCCAGAGTTCTTTGCACGTGGGGGAGACATTTGATTAAGTTCTAGCCAGTGAAATATGAGTAGACGTTGTTGAGTGGGCCTCTTAGCTTATTTGACTGGTATCACGAGCATGATGCCACTTTGCCCTCTCCTCTTGTTCCTTTCTGTCTTTGCCTGGAACTCAGATGAAAGGTCTGGCAATGCAGTGGCAATTCTGTACAAAGAAGACAACCTCAGAGAAATCCTGAAGTAAAGCTGGTGGGGAAAAGCAAAGGCACCTGGGCCCTTGGGGGTATCTTGGAGCCGTTGTACTTGGTTGAATCATCTCCCTCCCAACTTCAAGATGCAGGAGAGGTAACAGTTATGTTATGTTTCAGCCACTGTGTTTTGTGCCATTGTTAGTCCTAGCTGAGCACAATTTCTAACTAATACATCCACTTACAAAAAAGCATTTTAATTCCTAACCGCTGTGACTATGTGAAAACGAGTTTTTAGGGGGAAGGCAGTTGAATTCACTTAGGATGGAAATAAAAGGCAATGTTCTACTAAAAATTAAGGATTGTCTCTGAAGCTCCAATAAATCTATTCTGTTTCACATTGTCAGTGTTTCACGGTTGGCAGTAAGTTCATTCTTTTTACATTTGGGGACAATAAGTTTGTTAATATATTCCAGCAACTAGGAAATCAATGTATCACCATATGCCTAAACTGAGACCATTTGTCACAGTTTATGCTCCTTCCAAAGAGTGCAAAACAGACCTTGACTTGAAGAAGCACCAACGTGGGGGTAGTTACTTGAAATGTCAGATGGAAAACATGTTCGAAAATGGGGTGTGTACACGACTCCTGTGAAAGAAAAGGACTCAGCCCTCCATTAAGCCTCCTTTGTGGCTCCCTGATCAACAACAATGCCCCAACCAAAGGCAAATTTTCAGGACAAATCCTCCTATCTGTAGTTGTTTCATTCTAAAATGCCAGGAGAGAGGAAAGGTCAGGAGAAAGGAGAGATGTGGGGTCAAAAAGGCCAGAGCTGGACAGACCTTGGGTAGCTNTGCCCCAACCAAAGGCAAATTTTCAGGACAAATCCTCCTATCTGTAGTTGTTTCATTCTAAAATGCCAGGAGAGAGGAAAGGTCAGGAGAAAGGAGAGATGTGGGGTCAAAAAGGCCAGAGCTGGACAGACCTTGGGTAGCTGTTAATTAACTTCTCTGCTTTCTACTCTAGGTGAGCAAGTGGGGCCTGAAGCCTCCCAGGAAGTGAGAGGCTGGGTTAGAACTGGAAGCCAGGGCAGCAGCATTTCTGGTGAATTTAAAGTTCTTGCTTATACAGGAAAGAATTTGGAGGATAAAGTGATAGATAAGAAGTGGATTTATTTAGAGAGAAACACACTCACAGACAGAGTGTGGGCCATCTTGGAAGGCAAGAAAGGCTTGAAAGATGGGGTGGTTCGTTTCTACGGGCTGGGTAATTTCATAGGCTTGTAAGTGAGAGGATTATTCTGATTATTTTGGAGAAGGAGCCAGGATTTCCAGAAACTGGGCCACTACCCACTTTTTGATTTTTTATGATTATCCTCAGAACTGTCACAGCTCTAGTGGGCATGTCACTTAGCTATGCTAACATATTAAATGAGTACAGAATGAACTCAAGGTCTACTGGAAGTCAAATCTTCTGCCATCTTGGACCCAGTTGGTTCTAACCAGTCTTTGTCATGTCCTATGGCTATATCATTCTTTCAAAGATTGTACCCTGCTCCCTTTACTCTTATTTCAGCAGCAGAGTTGACATGTGGCAGGACAAAGCACAAGAGAACTTGCAGTCATTTTCCTGGTGGTTCAGTAGAGGCATCTCCGCAGAGGAGAAATCAGAGGGAAAGAGGAAGCTGGGTGGTTTGGTGGTGCCGGGAATGGATGGAGAGGTGGAGGGACTCATCTCCCCTGCTCTGATGGCCCAGCCTCCTCACCACCTGCGCCTGTGGGGGAGTGGAGGGCAGCGGCCCAGCATTATTCCGGCTGCTTTGCTCATTAAAAGACTACGTACTGCGTGGGGATGTCAGAGCAGCCCAGCCACCTCCCTTCTACATCTGGGGCAGTTTGTTTCCATGGGATAGTCATTCCTATTCTACAATGGAAGTAAGAAGTCTCCCTTTCTCCAATAGGATGACTATCTCCTGATGTGTTCAGTCCTTCACTGGGTGCTGGGGGCGCTGAGACAGTCACACTGGACTCTTTCGTTGGAGATGTTTAAGATCCAGCCAGAAAAGAGAATTCAAAGTAAAGGAATAAGGTGCAGCCTAGAGATGCTGACAAAGGACCGGAGGGAGCATCGCAGCTGCTTTCCGAGGAGCCGGTGTTGCCGAGATTGCCAAAATGCTTTGGAGTTTTTAACTGATTTTTAAGAAAAACCCCAAATAGATTTGAGACTAAAAACCGACGCCTCAGCAAGGGGGATTTAGTGCCAATGCAGCAACAGAAAAGATAGCCAGAGTTAGTGGAAGGAAATCTTCCTGTCTTTGTGTTTCCCACAGAGCTAATATTTTATGCAGATGACCAGTCAACACATAAGCAAGTGTTGACACTCTATAATCCCTATGAGTTTGCCTTGAAGTTCAAAGTTTTGTGTACTACTCCAAATAAGTATGTTGTCGTTGACGCTGCAGGTGCAGTAAAGCCTCAGTGTTGTGTGGATATTGTAATTCGTCATACAGATGTCCGATCCTGTCACTATGGCGTAATAGACACATTCCGTCTCCAAGTTTCCGAGCAAAGCCAGAGGAAGGCTTTAGGAAGGAAAGCGGTTGTGGCTACTCTTCTCCCGTCCGCAAAAGAACAACAAAAGGAAGAGGAGGAAAAAAGAATAAAAGAACATTTAACTGAAAGTATTTTTTTTGAGCAGTCGTTTCCATCAGAAAACAGAAAGCTCTACTCAGGACCTGGTTTACTGACTGTCTTCCTGGCAGTGGTGTGTATTACAGCTCTGATGCTTCCCACGCCGGGGGATGTGGAATCGCTGGTGCCTCTCTACCTCCACTTAAGTGTGAATCAGAAATTAGTGGCTGCTTATATCTTAGGTCTTATCACGATGGCTATATTTAGAACATGAACAAGGAGTTCAGTTGACTTCGGAAGTACATTTATCTTGAAAACATGAATGTGTGGAGAAGGAAATGGCAACCCACTCCAGGATTCTTGCCTAGAGAATCCCATGGATGGAGGAGCCTGGTGGGCTACAGTCCATGGGGTTGCAAAGAGTTGGACACGACTGAGCAACTTAACTTTTTTTTTTCTGTATCAACTTATAATTTAATTTGAGCAGGAGTCCAAGTAGAAATATGGAAAGAAAAGTATAAATAAACGAATTCTCTTCATGTCCCCACTGCAGTATCAGTGGTCTCACCTTTCTGGTTCTTTATGGCCAAACTGATATATAAGTGCATACTGCCAAGTCACATGATAGGTGAAACATTTCGTTATGATGATTTTTCTTGACCTTGTCCTCTTGCAGATATGGCATAAGCTTATAGAAGTTCATGATGTTGAAGCTCAAACCTTTAAAAAGAAATTCTAAATTTGCATTAACAAATTCTTTTGGAGGGAAAAAAATGTGAAATAAAAAAGTTCTAACCCCTTTGGAAAACTAGAACTCAGAGTCAGTTACTCTCTCAGATATCACCAGGATTACTGTAAAACCTTAGAGTTGCCGAATTTAAGAAAATCTAATTGTCTTTAATATATGGAAATAATGCATTTTGGATATTAGTCTGTTTTCACAATTTCGCTTATTATGGAATAAAGAAAATGTGAGGATTCAGTTAAAAAAAAAAAAAGAAAACATGAATGTGGACTGCCTTTTATCTCTATTTCACCCCATTAACATGCTACAAACTACTGAATGATTTACAATCATTTCAAATGTATAATATATATTTTAAATTACTCTATAATTTTATTCCAAGGACTCCAGCACATTATGTTACAGATAGCAAGGAGGCTTCTGAGTGACACTTAGGAAATTGTTTGAAGAAATTCTTTTTACATCTAAGCCACCCATGCAAAAGACTTAATTGACATTTGTTACTTTCTCATCCTTTTTCTGATTCACTTTGATTGTTGCAGTCATGTGTCCTTCAAAGTTAAAGGCCTAAAAGAGCAAACTGACCAGCCTAAAAGTAAAAGTACATTTACTTCCTAGGTACGAACATCAGTGTTCCTATGTAAACTATGCCTTGTCCTCTATCATTATAAACAGTTGCCATGGTGTTTCTAAAATATGAGTTTTACAATTAATATGTAGAGAGTAATAAAAAGCGTAAAGTACTGAGGGATCGTGCTTATCTTAGTCTCTCACAGAAGACATATTTAATTCATTTGATGAACTGCAGAATAGGTTGTGGTCCAGCCAAGAAGTAGGGTGACCATTCTGTTTGGTCTAAGAATTCTAAAGGAAGCTAGACATTTGTTTAGTTACTTGGTACACCCTAGCTTTACCTCTGGATAATGCTTTATGGTCATGGGAAGAAAATCACTTGTCTTTTCTCCATAGCCCTCTGCCTGACTGTAAGGTACTAGCCCAGATTGGGGCTACCAATGCCAGGTGGTTTATGTGGAGATGATTTTTCACCTTTAAACTCTAAGCCAAGTATCAACATAAAAAATCCTTGATATCTGTCTATTTTATACCAGTCACTGAGACATTTTTAAAGTTGTATTTATAAGTTTGTATTTATTATTAAAACAACTTTACCAAAACAGTCCCCTGAAGCACAACTGTTTACATTTCTTTATAGCCTCTTCTGATCTCTAACATATATATGCAGTTTTAACTGTTAGTGTTGTAGTAATTGATCTTTTGACATAGGATTTTTATCTGAGAGTACAATGCATTGAGTCTCTTGAAAATCATGTTCTAGATCTTTTTACAGAATGAATTTATGCACTGCTACTGTAGTATTCTCAAGGATAAACACAAGATATATGCCTGATGTTGGTTTTTGCAAGAAACAGTACTTTGCTTCTAAAGTCAAAGCTTTTATGTATACTTTTTCATAGAAAATTTTCATTGTTTAACCATTTGGGGAGCATAAATGATTCAATGGATCATGTCTGTACATTGTGTAATGACTAAAAAGCACATAAATGTAATCTATTTTGAACTTTGTAAAAAAAAAAAATTACCCTTGTGTTTGAAGTGAAGTCACTCAGTTGTGTCTGACTCTTTGCGACCCCATGGACTGTAGCCTGCCAGGCTCCTCTGTCCATGGGATCTCCCAGGCAAGAATACTGGAGTGGGTTACCATTTTCCTTCTCCAGGGGATCTTCCCAACCTAGGGACTGAACCCAGGTCTCCTGCATTGTAGGCAGACACTTTCCCATCTGAGCCACCAGGGAAGTCTGTTTTTGACGGTTATCCTTGTTTCTCTGTCCATCTCAAATCGTGTGTATGTGTGTGAGTGCAGGGGCACGTGCGCGCCTGTGTGCGTGTGATCACACATTGTAAAGAACAGAAATTACTTTAAAAAATAAAAGAAAATGGAGACCTAAAAAAAAAAAAAAACAAGTAAAGGAATAAGATTTACAAAGTAGAAGAACTTGCCTTTGCATATTAAAAAAAAAACAAAACTCATCAAGGAATTTGCCAAAGCAGCCTTAGCTGTACAAAGATCTAATCCAAACTTGAAAACTACTGCTCATTATTAAAAAAAAATTTTTTTCCTAGATGAAGTTCTTAGACAAGTTTCCCAACCCCATTCATCCAGAGCAAAACCTAGAGTTAGGTGGGGAGAGATTGGAGGCAGATTATTCCCCTTATACACAGACAAAATCTGGGAGCAATGTGGTGGAATGGTATGGAGCAGTGGTCTCCGAGGTGAAGTGAATAAGAAAATTTGTAATGCAATAAAATGTGCAAATACATATGTGTATGTATAAAGTATAGTATGTATATATAAAGTATAACTAGCTACAAATCTAGACTTACTTAAATATGGATTTTAAATCAATGTATACTTATTTAAATATACACACAGAGATGAATAATAAATTTTTCGTTACTGAAAGGAACACAGGCTCAGAGGTGCTTGGAAGTCACCGGTTTGGAGAATGGGCTTTAGAGTCTTCGCTGCCCAAAATGCATAAGATTGGGAAAAGGTCAGTACCTCTTAGAGTTACTAAGAGGTAACTTATATGAAGAGGCAGACAATAGATGCAAAGTGTTTAGGAGTTTTTCCGGCTACTTGGCAAGATTTGTGAGGATGCAGCTTGCATCTGTTGTGTGCTTAATGTATTTCCTGGGTCTGGCACAAGGCCTGTAAAAAGTAGGTCAAATATGTGTCAAATAAACGAGTGATCAATAACCATAATATACACAATTGCTTCCGTGTTAGCTGTCACTGTGCTCGTATCTGTGCTGCCCCAGCAACGACATTGGAATACACGGAAGTGACGATGGCACTGTGATTGAGATTACCTTTAATTCACCCCAAATTTCAAAATAGGTAAATCATTCACAAATTTAGGTAACTTAGTTTTAGTTGACACATGACTTGTGGACACCTCACGACTGGTGATGATTCATCAATATGCTATCACTGTGATCACCAAACGTACTATATCCTGTGATCTAATCTGGCTGGATTCTTTCATGAGACATGTTTATACAAATCACCATATAAACAGTGCTTTTTTTAAAAAATAAAACTCAGAAAGGGCAAATGAGAGAAAATGATGCTAACGTATAAAAGCAGAAGAGATTTAGGTTAAATTAGGGGAGACTTTCTTGTCGTTTAAGAAACTGATTGTTTCCTTAACTGGACCTTCTGATTTTCCTCCTGATTTTGTCTCTAATGACAGCTACATAGAAATTCTTCTCCCAAATTCTGTTGTAACATTAGTTTTTCTCCCTTCCTTAATGGCAAGCAACTTGTCACAGGTAAATTTCCATGGTGAGAATGTCCTTATCAAGTCTGATAAACAGTTCAGACTCCAAATTCCACCGCCACGTCTCCCCCGCTGTCCTGTTGGCCAATTCTAAGCCTCCCCGTGGAGTGACAGGCTTTTCTCTCCCTGGTCTCCTTCATCCTCACCAAGTCCATATTTTTCTAGTCTCTCATAAGCCTTGCACAGCTTTCAATCTTAGATCACAGGTGAGACCCCCGAGCTCACCTAGATGCACCTAACAGAACCAGCAGATCCTATCACATGGCTGGTGTTTAATTTAATAACAGTCAAGTACCGAGACGCTTTGAATGAAAAATAAGTATGTGCAGACAATTTCCCACTATCTTGGGAGGATGTGAAATAGCTGAGATCTTTCTTCATCTTAGTGTCACAAACCCTTATCTGGAACAGTGACGGCCCCGAAAGGTCAAAGTCGAGATGAACTGGTACCGCAGGGAAAGACACTGTTCTCAGGGAAGATGAAATAATGAGAAAAGGCCAGTCCTTGGTGCTCTTGAGCAACGCTGGACTGTGTCCTCTAGTTTTCAGGGGCTTTTGCCCTCATCAAGAGGATTGTGTTATTGGTGTTCCCTGAAAGTAAAGGCCCCGAGAGACTTACTGCAAATGTGCGCACTCAGTAGATAGACCCAGTATGCTCTGCTACTCTGCAGAGACTCTGAGCTGCTGTGAAACTATAGGCAAACTGGGGGCTGAGTCAGGGTTCCAGGGCTCTGTGCATCCCATTCTGTCCCCTAAAGGTTCAGACAAGACAAGCTGACAGTCCCTTGTCCCTAAACTAAGAATAATGGGTCCCTCCTCCTACAAATTTTCTGGCAGTGAGAACAGTGAGGATCTGGCACTCACTAAGTGGCTTTTGAAGTATTAACGATGGCCTAGCTGGAGGGACGTGGGTTCTTTAGGGCTAGCTCTGAGGGCTAGTTCTTGCTGTCTTTTCTTCCTTCAACCCAGTAGGTTTACACTTGGGCTCAATACTATCTTTTCTTTGTGACTGGTCCCTTCCAGTTGACAGAAGTGAGAGTTCCTTCCTTTTTCTAAAATGGGCCAACCATCCACCCCCAGGGCTGGCCTGGAATCCGCCGTGCCCACCTGCCCGCTCGCCCTCGGTCGCCCTCCGCCCCGTGCTGCCCCACCGCCGCTCGCTCTCTCCTCCCCGAGTTCCTTACTCGTAAGCCTCTCAGTTACCCTTTACATTCTATGAAGCAAAACCACAGCACATCTTCTTTCTAAAGACATTTCTCCTGTACTCTACTCCCCTTAAAATCACAGCAAATGACTACTCTGGGTAGGTCGGTTTCCCAGGTAACTGTGATAAAGCTTGGCCTTCTAGCTTCTGCCCAAGGCCCCAACTCAGCATGGTATTGTGGCCAAAAGAATCGTGTCACTAACCCCAAGTGAAAGGGAAGTCTCTCAGTCATGTCTGACTCTTTGCCACCCCATGGACTGTAGCCTACCAGGCTCCTCTGTCCATGGGATTTTCCAGGCAAGAGTATTGGAGTGGGGTGCCATTGCCTTCTCCAAAACCCCAAAGGACCCTGAAATATTAAGCATCCCATTATCTGTTGCAAACATTGTCTTTAGAAACTATATTAGTTTACTAAACCTATCCTAACAACTTACTACAAACCAAGTGGCTCCAAATTTGGCTCAAATGGTAAAAAATCTGTCTGCAATGCAGGCGACCCAGGTTCAATCCCTGGGTTAGGAAGATCCCCTGGAGAGGGGAATGGCAACCCACTCCAGTATTCTTCCCTGGAGAATCCCATGGACAGAGGAACCTGTGGGCTACTCTCCATGGGTTCACAAAGAGTCAGATGTGACTGAGCGACTAACACTTTCAAGTGGCTTAAACAACAGGAATTTATCGTCTCAGAGTTCTGGAGGCAAGAAGTCTGAAGTCAAGATGTTGGCAGGATCATGTTCGCTTCAAAGCCATGAGGGTAGGATCTGTTCTGGACCTCTCTCTTACCTTCTGGTGTGTGTGTTAATAGCTCAGTCATGTCTGACTGTTTGCAACCCCATGGACTATAGTCTACCAGGCTCCTCTGTCCATGGAATTCTCTAGGCAAGAATCTTGGAGTGAGTAGCCGTTCCCTTCTCTGGGGTATCTTCATGATCCAGAGATCAAAGCTGGGTCTCCTGCATTGCAGTCAGATTCTTTACTGTCTGAGCTCCTTGGTAAGTGGTAGAATAGTCTTTACAGACATTCTCCTTATGTGTGTGTCTGCCTCCAGATTCTTCTCCCTTTCCATAAGGACACCGGTCATGTTGGATTAGGGGTCTACTTGGCTCCACCATGACCTCCTCTTATCTAATTACACCAGCACTGTGCTGTTTCCAAACAGGATCACATTCTACAGCACTGCGGGCAATGACTTGAACACACATCTTCAGCTTCTCACAGACACTTTCTGCTATTTCCAAACTCCTGTTGTGTGTGGCAGCTCTCCAACCCCATCCTGCTTTTCCCTGAAGCTCCCACAACAAGCCTGAGTCTTCAGGAGCACCTCTGCCTCGGAGTGATGTGGCTCCCACCCAATTTCACCTTATCAGCTGGTATTATAATAACGGTGGCTTTCATTGTGTTGAAATCCTACCATATGCCAGGTATTTTATGGATATCATCCTAAAGCTCACCAACAGTAACATATTTAAGTTGGGAAAGGTTTTGGCAGTAACAGCAGGTAGTGATAGAAGGTTTTGAGCTTGGCATTTCTGGCACAGAGCTCTGCCTTAGGCCGCTCCATTTCGGTGTCTTTTGGAACATCAGAAAATAATGTTCTGGCCCAATTATCATAATTTATTTTTTTCTTTGCTGGACACTGCAGTCATCTTATTCAGAAGAGAAAATGTGAAAAACCGTTAGATTGTTTAACAACTTTTTATTGAGCAGCCTCTCCCAGGTTTGTGATTCTAGCATGGGGGAGAGGAAAGGAAGAACAAATATGGGTTTGGATGGCTAAGAAAACATCGAGAGCAAGGCGACACGCTGAGGACCAAGTTCAGACGCTGCCTCCTACGCGAGCCAGCTGCGTGGCCTTGCACAAATGCTAGTGTTTTCTTGAGCTTCCAGTTTCTTATCTTTAAACTACCCTCAGTTGTGTCTGTCTCACAGGGGAGGGTGAGGATTAAATGAGATGTGAATAAAAAGTATCTGTTACGCAGTAGATTCCTGACCAAACTCCATTCTCTTCCTCCTTTCCTTTGCCTTGAAAGTGTTTTGTTTGTGACCTTCCCATGGCTGCCATCCAGATTAAAGCCAAAATACTGCATTTGCTGTAGTAAAAATTGTGCATGATGGGAGAATAATGTTCAAAGTAAAAGAAGGTGAAATAAGGGAGCCTTAATTCCCAAATGAAGCAAAAGTCAGGCTGTAGAATTTGACTATAAAAGGAACTCCTTGGTTCTAGCTGGCATCCATTTCACCAGGCTTTAAGACATTAGTTACCGTTTCATAATTGTGCCACTAAAAATTCCACTGGGAATTAAAGCTTATTTTAAGAAATAAGAAATAAATCATAAAGTTTTAAAATACAAACAGGTAAGAGATCATGCTTACCTGAAAGACGACTGGAGGACAAATAAAGGAAAGGGAGTAAGGGGATCTTTGCATCTGTCTTAAGTGTTCTTGGGGAAATCACTCTTCCTTCTGGGCTAGTTTCCTCATGGGTAAAATTCTTAAAGATACTTCTTGTACGATTCTAAGTGTACGTTGCTATACAGAAAAGATTGTTTTAAAAGCTGAAAAGCTTGCTCCTTTTGGAGAACACAACTCCAAATGAACCACAAATCAAATGAAACGAAGACTTGGAAAAGCTGAATACCCTTTATTCCAACCTTCACCTTAGAGTGTCTTTGGTTTCCTCCTTTCCTTCTTTTTTCTTTCCTCTGACTTTATTTCTGTTCCCTTTTCTGTTGTAATTGTTACTTTAACTATTTGGTTTTCTGGTCTTCTTTCTCTTAGAATTTATTTTTCTTTCCTTCCATCTGTTCATTTTTTCTCTTCAACTGACAACAATATGGAATTGGAATATAATTGAAAGTTATGACTACAATTATTATTTTTGTCATCAGTATTTTTGTGGCCCACAGGTTTTTTTCCTTCACTGATACATGTTTGTCTCCACTAATTTATATACATATCCCCATGGTGGGGAAATAAGGTTAGTCTAGGTGAAGTTCACACTAGGGGAAGGGCAAGTTCTTAGAAGCAGCCTGTGAATTTACTCTATTTTCCCATTCATTTTATACTTTCACTATTAAGGTAAAGGTGATTTTTGACTGTAAAAGAAAAAAGTTCCTCTGAAAGATTTTCAATATAATTTTCAAATCACACATTTAAAAGAAAATATGATTTTATGATAAAATTAAAGAAAGTGTTAAAAATATGAAAATGAAATTACTGGGGTTTTCTTTATCCAAAGGCCCATTGCTGAAGCTAACAGGGCAGACTGGGACAGTACCGCCTCTTTAAGTTTTCTATAAGTTAAAATGAAATTTGATTTCTCATTTTTTTCCTCCCAGGTTTTGAAGCCATCAAACGGTCACAATCTGTGAACTCTCTAATCTCTGTCTATACTATCTGTTATGTCTAAAATGCCATCTTCTGTCCTACTGAGAAGCCCCTAGCACACTTTTGTCCTCCTAGAAAACGGTTGCTTAATAACTTTCAAGACAAATCATCTTGTCTTTGAATCCTGAGTCTAAGAAGATATTGTTTACTCAACATTGTTCAAATGTCTCTTGAACCCCTTCTGTATGCTAGGCAACCATGACGCCTCAGACTACTGAGCTGTGGGCAGACTCCTAGCAGAGGCCTGGCAGTGCTTTCTTGTCCTTCATCCTCCGAGTCACGCCTGATTCCTCCTTTTCCTTTTAGGCAGCAAAGATCGGGGGGTGGGGGGCAGGTCATGACACACTCATTTCTTTGTATTTCCAACAAGGCCTGACTAGAAAAAGGGGTTCAGTAAATCAACAAGTGAACATGTAAGTTGTGCTGAGCTCAGAGAAGGGTTAATAAAAACACATATATACAATGGAGATGCTAATTCAAAATCGTGGAAATAAATGAATGAGTAGGAAAATAAATTTATGGTTAGTAGCAACAAAGATGGAGAAGGAAATGGCAACCCACTCCAGTATTCTTGCCTGGAGAATCCCAGGGACAGGGGAGCCTGGTGGGCTACAGTCTATGGTGTTGCACAGAGTCAAACACGACTGAAGCGACTTAGCAGCAACAGCAGCTGCAACAAAGAAAGGGGACAGGAAGAGAGCAAGTAGTGCTGGGGGGACTGAAACACCAAGCCATGGGCCCTGGTAACTTCTGCAGAGTCCTCAGTAACTTTGCATTAGACCAGGTCAGATTTGCTGCTACTGCTGCTAAGTCGCTTCAGTCATGTTAGACTCTGTGTGACCCCATACACCGAAGCCCACCAGGCTACCCCGTCCCTGGGATTTCACAAGTAAGAACACTGGGGTGGGTTGCCATTTCTTTCTCCAATGCATGAAAGTGAAAGGTGAAAGTGAAGTCACTCAGTTGTGTCCGACTCTTCGCGACCCCATGGACTGCAGCCTACCAGGCTTCTCTGTCCATGGGATTTTCCAGGCAAGATACTGGAGTGGGGTGTCATTGCCTTCTCCGGGTCAGACTGGAGGACTGAAGATTAAACATCTTGATGAGAGGGGTGAAAGGGAATAATGCTAATATTCATCATAGCAGCTCACCCTATGTGCCAAGCATCGTCTCAAGGGTTTTCAGTGAATAAACTTGTTTAGATAACCCTAACAGCCTGGAGGTCCAACCATTATTAGCTCTGAGGCACAAACAAATGGCTCTGGTCATACAGCTCGTAAGTGGAGGAGGCAGGGTCTGAATCAAACTTTATGGTTAATCACCACACTCTTCAGTTACTGTGTTCATTTTATTGACGTACGGTGAGAAGTAGAATGTGAAGAGCTGGTATTTATAGAAATAGTTATAATCTTAAGTCTGGGAAAGCTCAATGGTTGCCTTGAAAAGAGAGGATATGCAAAGTATACGATAGATTTGAGCTAGTTCCATTTCTCATTACACACACACACACACACACACACACACACACACACACATACACTATTGCATTCTCTTCTTTAAACCCTTACTCAAACATTAGTATCTCCTAGAAGTTGCAAGGACAGCTTCATCAGGAATGTGCTTGTAACCAGCTTTGACTAACCAATAGTATTGCTAAGATTTTGTACCTGGAGGCCTTGACCAAAGGCCACTGTGGGCTTCTTACCTTAAACAGTTGCTTTATCCACAAGGAGGATGATGAGAAAGCAGAAGGGAAGGCGGAGCTCCCACTCGCATAGGCCAGCAAGACGTGTGTGCTGACAATGCTGTAGCCTGTGGGAACCAGCTTGTCCACAGCGCCTGGTATTCTCTCCCAGTATCCCCCAGCCAGCCTCACACCACGGTGCTCTTCTTCCCCAGTGGGGCGGGATTCCCAAAGTGGAGGCTGGACCCCTGTGCCCAGGGGGTCCCCGGGGAGCCTTGCTTCATCACCACCAGGCGGATGGAGGGCTGGGCATCCAGGGAGGCCTCGGGTGCGTACTCCTTACTCGGGTCCTTGCCTCGGCAGTCATAGAGCACGCAGGAGATGAGGAAAACCAGGAGCAAGATGACGTAGCTTGCAACTAGGATGATCAGGTTCAAGGTGACAGGGTCGATCTCCAAGTAGAACTCCATCACATGGCGCGCGGTTGGGAAGTGGGTTTAGAGCGGGGCAGTGGAGCCAGTCGGGGCTTCTGGGAGCAAACCCTAGCCCGATGGAATAGCTACATTGGCTCTGGAATAAAAATACATTAATCCCTCCTGCTCCAGGAGACTTCACAGATTAAAGCTGCCCGCTTTAATAACTTAAGCTCTTCTGCTAATACTACAGCCACCAAAGCACAGAGACTGTCTCTCATCACTTCACCTACACAGAGAGAGAAAGAGAAAAAGAGAGATGGTTCACACGCTACCCAGGTGTGGTAGGTAAGCAGGAGGTCCTTTCAATGTCCAAACAGTTTTGGTGGGCAGAAGAAAGTCAGTTCAGTCAGTCAGTTCAGTCACTCAGTCGTGTCCGACTCTGCGACCCCATGGACTGCAGCACGCCAGGCCTCCCTGTCCATCACCAACTCCTAGAGCCTGCTCAGACTGATGTCCACTGAGTCGGTGATGCCATCCAACTACCTCGTCTCGTCCCCTTCTCCTCCCGCCTTCAATCTTTCCCAGCATCAGAGTCTTTTCAAATGAGTCAGGTCTTCACATCAAGTGGCCAAAGTACTGCAGTTTCAGCTTCAGCATCAGTCCTTCCAATGAATATTCAGGACTGACTTCCTAGGATGGACTGGTTGGATCTCCTTGCAGTCCAAGGGACTCTCAAGAGTCTCCTCCAACCCCACAGTTCAAAAGCTTCAATTCTTTGGTGCTCAGCTTTCTTTATGGTCCAACTCTCACATCCATACATGACCACTGGAAAAATCATGGCCTTGACTAGACGGACTTTTGTTGGCAAAGTAATGTCTCTGCTTTTTAATATGCTGTTTATGTTGGTCATAGCTTTTCTTCCAAGGAGCAAGCATCTTTCAATGTCATAGCTGCAGTCACCATCTGCAGTGATTTTTGGAGCCCAAGAAAATAGTCTGTCACTGTTTCCATTGTTTCCCCATCTATTTGCCATAAAGTGATGGGACTGGATGCCATGAACTTAGTTTTCTGAATGTTGAGGTTAAGCTAATTTTTTCACTTTCCTCTTTCACTTTCATCAAGAGACTCTTTAGTTCTTTACTTTCTGCCATAAGGGTGGTGTCATCTGCATATCTGAGGTTGTTGATATTTCTCCCAGCAATCTTGATTCCAGCTTGTGCTTCTTCCAGCCCAGCGTTTCTCAAGATGTACTCTGCATAGAAGTTAAATAAGCAGGGAGACAATATACAGCCTTGACGTACTCCTTTCCTGATTTAGAACCAGTCTGTTGTTCCATGGCTCGCTCTAACTGTTGCAGAAGTAAGTGCATACTGTTAAAACTTGGGTTGTTCTGTAAAAATTGTGAAGTATGGTCATCTTTCATATAAGAGAGGCTTATTAATTTTATTTTCAAAGTGAAAATATAGTTTATTTACAATATACTAGTTTCATGGTGCACAGCATAGTGATTCGATATTTTTATAGCTCATACTCTGTTTAAAGTTTTATAACATATTGGCTACATTTCCTGTGCTATTTATCTTATTCATCTTGTACATAATAATTTGTACCTCTTAATCCCCTACTCCTACCTTGCCCCTCACTGCTTTCCTCTCCCCACTGGTAACCCCAAGTTCGTTCTCTATATTTGTGAGTCTGCTTCTGTTTTATTTGCTTCATTTTTTTAGATTCCACATATAAGTGATAATATACATTATTTGTCTTTCTCTGTCTGATCTACTTCACTAAGCAAAATACCCTCTAGGTGCATTCAATTGTCATTGTTGCAAATGACAAAATGTCATCCTTTTTATGGCTGACTAATATGTGTATCAGTCAGTCACATCTTTATCTGTTCATCTGTTGAGTGACAGACACTTAGGTTTTGTCCTGGCTTTTATAAATAATGTTGCTGTAAACTTTGGCCACCTCATGAGAAGAATTGACTCATTGGAAAAGACTCTGATGCTGGGAGGGATTGGGGGCAGGAGGAGAAGGGGATGGCTGAGGATGAGATGGCTGGATGGCATCACTGACTCGATGGGCATGAGTCTGAGTGAACTCCGGGAGATGGTGATGGACAGGGAGGCCTGGCGTGCTGTGATTCATGGGGTCGCAAAGAGTCAGACACGACTGAGCGACTGAACTGAACTGAAACATTGGGGTGCATATAACTTTTCAAATGTTTCCATTTTCTTCAGATATATACCCAGGAGTGGAATTGTTGGAGCATATGGTAGTTTTATTGTTAATTTTTTTTTTTTTGGTTGAACCTCCATACTCTCTTCCATAAAGGCTGTGCCAGTTTAAAATTCCCACCAACTGTGCACAGGGCTCCCTTTTCTCCACATCCTTGCCAACATCTGCTATTTGTGGTCTTTTTGACACTAGCTATTCTGAGGTGTCAGGGGCTGTCTCACTGTGGTGTTGCTCTGGGGTTTCCCTGGTGATCAGCGATGTTGAGCATCTTTTCATGTGCTTGTTGGTCATCTGTATGTCTTCTTTGGAAAAGTGTTTATTCAAGTCTTCTGCCTGTTTTGTAATCAGGTGGTTTTTTTAAAAATATTGAGTTGTATGACCCATTTATATATTTTGGATATGAACTCCTTATTGGACCTATCTTTTGCAAATATTTTCTTCTATTCAGCAGGCTCTGTTTTTCATTTTAAGTTTAATTAGAATCCATTTGTTTATCTTTCCTTTTGTTTCCTTTTCTAGCTCAGGGATATTTTAATGCCAAGTATCCATCTTTGGAATGATTTGAGTCTTGAGAATGGATGTTTTCATTTAATCAAAAGACCATACTCAGCCTCTGACATTTTCACTCTTTTTGCCTTTGTTGGTGTTTTTCATTCATTAATTCAAAAATGGTTTTTGAGCTCCTCGTATGTTCTAGGTACTGTGCTAAGCAATAATAAGAGAGAATTATTCAGTCTAGCAGGGGAGACAGACATTAAACAAATAATTGCAGAAATCCCCATTTAAGAACAGTGGGAATTAGTTTATAAAAAACAAGGAGAGTGTGGTAGGAGAGTGTATCCCAAGGTGAGCGCGAGAAACTTTCCATGAGAAAGAGACATTTAACCTATGACCCGAATGATGGCAAGATTTAGCCAGGTTAGGACAGGGAAGGAAGATTCTTCAAGCCACAGAGAAGAGCATGCAGGAAAGTTCTGAGCAGAGAAAAGCCTGGAAAATTAGAGGAGCTGAAACAAGGGCAGCGTAACTGTCGCACAGAGAAAGAATGGGGAGCGTAACGAGAGAGAGTGGGGCATGGGTCAGAATGCAAAGGGATGTGTGTGCCCTGCTCTGGGCTTTAGAGTGGGTGCCAGAGCGAGGGTGCCCCTGGATCAGCTGATACAGGGGAGGGAGGGGCCAGCTGGACTTCAAAGAGCTCCCCTTAGTCACCGTGCGCATGCAAGAAAATAAGCAAATGAAAAAATCAAATAAAAACACAGGTATCCCTTGATTTATAGTCACCTTCCTGCCTCAGTGCGGTGTGTGTGCTAGTCAGGTCTGACTCTGCAACTGGACGGTCTGCAGCCCACCAGGCTCCTCCGTCCGTGGCCTCAGTGGTAGCCTGTCCCAGTAGCCCTTCAGAGGAGGGCTGCATAGACTGAACAGGGCTGACTAGACTCCCAGTAGGCGTCACGGGTGTGGGACCTGGGCAGTTGCACAGACCCCTTGCTCAGAAGAACTCCACACCTAGTTTAGTGTCCTGCTGTCTCCATCTTCAAATTTTTAATAATTTTTTTATTGTGCGCTGGGCTCACAAATTATGTATCTTGCTTGGTCTCATGTATATATAGTTTTGGCCGGACAGGGCCATTTCTCCAAGAGCTAATGGGACTCTTTTGATGCTGCTGGTTAAAGGTCAAAGGTCCTGAAGATCTTCTGGCTTATCATTGTGGTTAAGCTTTAATGTCCTAGCAGCTTCGGTCTATTCTTTTATTCTCAGCCTCTCTGGGAATGGGAGGGCTCAGGGCTGCTGTAGAGAAGCATTCTTGTTGATCTGGAGACCTTTTCCAAATAAAATATTTCATGAATCCGTGGTTCTGGACGAAGCTGTGGAATTATATTGAAGAAGATGGGTGGTTCGCAAACACTGCAGGTGCAGAGCCGCCCTCACCGTCATCAGCTGGGCTTCTTAGGAATTCAGAGTCCCAGATCAGCGCCAGATCTATTGCATTACATCCTTGGGGCTGGAATCTGCGAATCTGCAGTAGTAACAGTCTTCGTGGACAATTTTCATATGTGACCAGGACGGAGAATCATGGCTACAGACAGACGTGAAAGAAGGATGTGCAGAAAATGCGTCACCAGAGTAGATGTTGGCCACTGAGATGCAAGAAGAGGCACACAGCACAGACATCACACTGTCCGTGGCTCTGAGTCAAAGGGGCTCAGACAGTTCAGTTTCTCACGGGAAAGTCCTTTACCTGGTGGTATTTCACATCTATCAAGCTCACAGGAGACTGATATTCAACACAGAACACCAGTTTATTCAGTTACAGTGAAAAATACGCCTGTCACAAAGTTGGAAGGTCTTGTGCTGAAATGACCATAGTTTTTTCCTCCCTGGAGGCAGATCTACAGCCGAAGTTCATTTATAATAGAGAGTTTCTTGCTGAGCACAGAAACTCGGTAAGTAGGGTTGTCTGGTGCTTCTCTAAGTTGCATCGGTGATCCCAGACCACAGGAAGGCTATTTAAAAGCAAGTATCTACCAGGTGGGGCTTCCCTGGTGGCTCAGAGGTTAAAGCATCTGCCTGCAATGCAGGAGACCTGGGTTCGATCCCTGGGTTGGGAAGATCCTCTGGAGAAGGAAATGGCAACCCACTCCAGTATTCTCGCCTAGAGAATCCAATGGACAGAGGAGCCTGGTGGGCTACAGTCCACGGGGTCGCAAAGAGTCAGACACGACTGAGCGACTTCACTTCACTTCCCTTCATATACCAGGTAGTTACCTAGTTTTGTCCACACTGAACTTTATTTTTTTTTTCAACATATAAAACATGGGGTTTTTATAAAAAAAAAAAAAAAGGAATTCTTACAGATCAGTTTGCAAACGATGAATAAACTAATTTTTTTAAAGGCAAGGAAAATAGTTTATACTAGAAGAAATACAAATAGGTAATGAATATATTTTAAAAATAGTTTAAACTCCAGAATAATCAAAGTAATGCAAATTAAAATAAGATACCATATTTACCCTATAAAATCGGCATACCACACTGAACTCTAGATTCCTAACTTCTACAGTAAACTGACATCCACACAATGCAGGAGACCTGGGTTCGATCCCTGGGTTGGGAAGATCCTCTGGAGAAGGAAATGGCAACCCACTCCAGTATTCTCGCCTAGAGAATCCCATGGACAGAGGAGCCTGGTGGGCTACAGTCCACGGGGTCGCAAAGAGTCAGACACGACTGAGCGACTTCACTTCACTTTCCTTCCTATACCAGGTAGTTACCTAGTTTTGTCCACACTGAACTTTATTTTTTTTTTTCAACATATACAACATGGGGTTTTTATTAAAAATATATATATAAGGAATTCTTACAGATCAGTTTGCAAACGATGAATAAACTAATTTTTTAAAGGCAAGGAAAATAGTTTATACTAGAAGAAATACAAATAGGTAATGAATATATTTTAAAAATAGTTTAAACTCCAGAATAATCAAAGTAATGCAAATTAAAATAAGATACCATATTTACCCTATAAAATCGGCATACCACACTGAACTCTAGATTCCTAACTTCTACAGTAAACTGACATCCACACGCACAGGCTCTTCTGCATAATACTATTTGGAGTTTTTCTTTTTTTGATGACTTTAAACAAATGATACAAAGGCTTGCTAAGACTGAGAAGTACATGAAGTTTGTGAGACTGAGCCCACTCTTTGCTACACCATGGATTGTAGCGTGCCAGGCTCCTCTGTCCATGAAATTCTTCAGGCCAGAATACTGGAGTGGATTGCCGTTCCCTTCTTAAGGGAATTTGTCAGCCCAAGGATCAAACCCAAGTCTCCCGCATTGCAGGTGGATTTTTTACCATCTGAGCCACCAGGGAAGCCTGTATACAGTTTGCTGCTGCTGCTAAGTCACTTCAGTCATGTCCGACTCTGTGCGACCCCATAGATGGCAGCCCGCCAGGCTCCCCCGTCCCTGGGATTCTCCAGCAAGAACACTGGAGTGGGTTGCCATTTCCTTCTCCAACATATACAGTTTAGTCCACGTTAAATTAAACTGAAATGTATGCAGCAGCTCTGGCACGTGTACTGGAGTTTCCACGTCAGCTCCGCGTTTCTCTGCGCGACAGTGATGACCAGCAATCACGGTGGCTGGTCTGGTCTGGCCACCTGTCTTGCACTGTCTCAGTCCTACTGATTCTCTTGTGATGTCCCAGAATATTTTGTCCAAGGCTCTTGTCTTTGGATCAGTATCTTATTATTATCTGCAGATAGCACTTTTGTCTTTGTATCTACCAGTGCCCAAAAGGTCATTTCAAATCCAGCCTTATGGAGGCTTTGCTTCCTTAAAATGTGTTCCGTGAAATGCTGGCTACCTGGTTTGTTCACCCCAGGGGTTGGCTGCCTTATTCCTACTGCAGCCCAACATCTCCAAAGCATCTTCCTGTGATGCCTGATCGTTAAATAACTTTCCTTTTGTGCCATCTAGTGGCCAAAGCAGAGACTGCTAAAATAAAGGGAAAAGTTAGCAATGTTAAGCTGGAAAGACTTTTTCATCAGCAGTAGAGGGTGATAGAGCCTCAGTTCAGAACAACCTCTTGGGGCAGTCAGGATCTGGTCATTCTTTCACTCATTTACAAACATGTATTGTGCACTTACCATCTGGCAGGCTGCTTGACGATGTGATGAATGCAGAAGCTGGAGGGAGAATGCTAGTGAGCAGGGAGAGCATCAGCTGCATCTTAGGAATGAAGAAACTGAAGCTCACAGAAGCAATGGAATTCTNAAACATGTATTGTGCACTTACCATCTGGCAGGCTGCTTGACGATGTGATGAATGCAGAAGCTGGAGGGAGAATGCTAGTGAGCAGGGAGAGCATCAGCTGCATCTTAGGAATGAAGAAACTGAAGCTCACAGAAGCAATGGAATTCAAATTAGTTCATTCTTGTTCCCTTTCTCCCTCTCACTCTTCTGCCTCTCTTTTCTCCTGCAGAAATATAAATAAAATATGTACATAGAATAGCTTATGCTGTGTGTTCTAATCAGGTAGATTTTCCCTGGGCTCCCAGTTACGTACACACTTATTCATAATCTAGACCATTTTGTCTGCTGAGCTAGAACATCACCTAATCAGTCAGTTCAGTTCAGTCGCTCAGTTGCGTCTGACTCTTTGTGACCCTATGAATCGCAGCACTCCAGGCCTCTCTGTCCATCACCAGCTCCCGGAGTTCATTCAAACTCAAGTCCATCAAATTGGTGATGCCATCCAGCCATCTCATCCTCTGTCGTCCCCTTCTCCTCCTGCCCTCAATCCCTCCCAGCATCAGAGTCTTTTCCAATGAGTCAACTCTTCGCATGAGGTGGCCAAAGTACTGGAGTCATTCCTTTCAAAGAACACTCAGGAATGATCTCCTTTAAATTGGACTGGTTGGATCTCCTTGCAGTCCAAGGGACTCTCAAGAGTCTTCTCCAACAACACAGTTCAAAAGCATCAATTCTTCGGTGCTCAGCTTTCTTCACAGTCCAACTCTTACATCCATACATGACCACTGGAAAAACCATAGTCTTGACTAGATGGACCTTTGTTGGAAAAGTAATGTCTCTGCTTTTGAAGGTGCTATCTAGGTTGGTCATAACTTTTCTTCCAAGGAGTAAGCGTCTTTTAATTTCATGGCT
>SJYX01020107.1:166821-196181 GCA_006410675.1 Oreotragus oreotragus
TCTCTTCTTGCTGTTCTTTGGAACTCTGCATTCAGATGCTTACATCTTTCCTTTTCTCCTTTGCTTTTTACTTCTCTTTTCACAGCTATTTGTAAGGCCTCCCCAGACAGCCATTTTGCTTTTTTGAATTTCTTTTCCATAGGGATGGTCTTGATCCCTGTCTCCTGTTCAGTGTCACGAACCTCATTCCATAGTTCATCAGGCACTCTATCTATCAGATCTAGTCCTTTAAATCTATTTCTCACTTCCACTATATAATCATAAGGGATTTGATTTAGGTCATACCTGAATGGTCTAGTGGTTTTCCCTACTTTCTTCAATTTAAGTCTGAATTTGGAAATAAGGAGTTCATGATCTGAGCCACAGTCAGCTCCTGGTCTTGTTTTTGTTGACTGTATAGAGCTTCTCCATCTTTTGCTGTAAAGAGTACAGTCAATCTGATTTCGGTGTTGACTATCTAGTGATGTCCATGTGTAGAGTCTTCTCTTGTGTTGTTGGAAGAGGGTGTTTGCTATGACCAGTGCATTCTCTTGGCAAAACTCTATTAGCCTTTGCCCTGCTTCATTCTGTACTTCAAGGCCAAATTTGCCTGTTACTCCAAGTGTTTCTTGACTTCCTACTTTAGCATTCCAGTCCCCTATAATGAAAAGGACATCTTTTTTGGGTGTTAGTTCTAAAGGTCTTGTAGGTCTTCATAGAACCGTTCACCTTCAGTTTCTTCAGTATTACTGGTTGGGGCGTAGAGTTGGATTACTGTGATATTGAATGGTTTGCCTTGGAAAGGAACAGAGATCATTCTGTTCTTTTTGAGATTGCATCCAAGTACTGCATTCTGGACTCTTTTGTTGACCGTGATGCCTACTCCATTTCTTCTGAGGGATTCCTGCCCGCAGTAGTAGATATAATGGTCATCTGAGTTAAATTCACCCATTCCAGTCCATTTTAGTTCGCTGATTTCTAGAATGTCGACGTTCACTCTTGCCATCTCCTGTTTGACCACTTCCAATTTGCCTTGATTTATGGACCTGACATTCCGGGTTCCTATGCAATATTGTTCTTTACAGCATTGGACCTTGCTTTTATCAGCAGTCACATGCACAACTGGGTATTGTTTTTGCTTTGGCTCCATCCCTTCATTCTTTCTGGAGTTATTTGTCCACTGATCTCCAGTAGCATATTAGGCACCTTCTGGCCTGGGGAGTTCCTCTTTCAGTATCCTATCATTTTGCCTTTTCATACTGTTCATGGGGTTCTCAAGGAAAGAATACTGAAGTGGTTTGCCATTCCCTTTTCCAGTGGACCACTTTCTGTCAGCCCTCTCCACCATGATCCGCTCGTCTTGGGTTGCCCCACGGGCATGGCTTAGTTTCATTGAGTTAGACAAGGCTGTGGTCCTAGTGTGATTGGACTGACTAGTTTTCTGTGAGTATGGTTTCATTGTGTCTGCCCTCTGATGCCCTCTTGCAACACCGACCGTCTTACTTGGGTTTCCTTTACCTTGGGCTTGGGGTATCTCTTCATGGCTGCTCAAGCAAGGCGCAGCCGCTGCTCCTTACCTTGGATGAGAGGTATCTCCTCAGCGCCGCCCCTCCCGACCTTGAACATGGAATAGNTTGTGTCTGCCCTCTGATGCCCTCTTGCAACACCGACCGTCTTACTTGGGTTTCCTTTACCTTGGGCTTGGGGTATCTCTTCATGGCTGCTCAAGCAAGGCGCAGCCGCTGCTCCTTACCTTGGATGAGAGGTATCTCCTCAGCGCCGCCCCTCCCGACCTTGAACATGGAATAGCTCCTGTAGGCCCTCCTGCGCCCATGCAGCCACTGCTTCTTGGACGTGGGGTAGCTCCTTTCGGCCGTGATTGTGTGCCATCGCAGCCGCCCATGCACATCGCCTAATAATGCCAGAGAAATATGTTCCATTTAAGTTTGTGGGAGAACGGATATGTGTATATGTATGGTTGAGTCCCTTTGCTGTTCACCTAGAACTATCACAGTATTGCTAATCGGCTATAACCCAATGCAAAATAAAAGTTTTTTAAAAATGTATTCTATGTAAATGCATTTCCAAGCAGCTAGTGTTTATTTCCTTTTTTAAAAAAAATTTATTTTGGCTGTGCTGGGTGTTCGTTGCAGCATAAGAGAGATTTTTAGTTGCGGCCTATGAACTCTCGGTTGCAGCNAACTATCACAGTATTGCTAATCGGCTATAACCCAATGCAAAATAAAAGTTTTTTAAAAATGTATTCTATGTAAATGCATTTCCAAGCAGCTAGTGTTTATTTCCTTTTTTAAAAAAATTTATTTTGGCTGTGCTGGGTCTTCGTTGCAGCATAAGAGAGATTTTTAGTTGCGGCCTATGAACTCTCGGTTGCAGCTTATGGGATTTAGTTCCCTGACTGAGGATTGAATCCAGGTCCCCTACCTTGGGAACATGAAGTCTTAGCCACTGGACCACTAGGGAAGTCCAAGAATTTATTTCTTAAAACTCCAAAATATTTTTGAATTTTAACCGTGTTGGATAGGAGTTTAACTGGTATTCACACAGCCTTGCTTCTTCAATAAAGTACAGGATTCCAAAAGCCTTGCATACAAGCTAAGTTGCTTCAGTCATGTTCGACTCTTTGCGACCTTATGCACTGTAGCCTGTCAGGCCCCTCTGTCCATGGGATTCTCCAGGCAAGAATACTGGAGTGGGTTGCCATGCCCTCCTCCAGGGGATCTTCCTGACAGGGACTGAATCTGTGTCTCATGTTTTCTGCATTGGCAGGTAGGTTCTTTACCACTAGTGACACTTAGGAAGTGTAGTTTCCATTTTTAATAACCTCAGAGGTAAAAAAGTCACAGACTTACAAAAGAGTCATTGGAAGTCTAATTATTTTACATTTGAGGACAGTGAAGCTCATGGAAGTGATTTGCCTTAGAGCCAGTTCAGCGCAGTTCAGTTCAGTCACTCAGTCGTGTCCGACTCTTTGCAACCCCATGGATCGCAGCACGCCAGGCCTCCCTGTCCATCACCATCTCCTGGAGTTCACTCAGACTCACGTCCATTGAGTCGGGGAGCCTAGCAGATGGTAAATGATAGAATCAAGACTTAAAGCCAAGTTTTGAATTGTAAGCTAGTGCTTTTTCACTGGAGTTATTAACTAGGTAGCACACAGAGTCAGACACGACTGAAGTGACTTAGCAGCAGCAGCAGCAGGGAGGAAAATGAAAGAGGTCTAGCTGTATTAGATGCTAGAAGATCAAGAATGGCAATCATCATAAAAGCCAGATGATAGTCATCTGTATTTCCAAAAGACCACTTGACCTAAACATCTTCCCTGAGAGAACATAACTCTACCTCCAACCCATGGCCCCTCTCAACTTTCCAGTCAGATTCTAGTGTGTGGTTCACCTGGGACCTACTGGAAAAACACTGCCACAAATTATCACAGAGCAAATTTAAGATATTTTTCCACCTCAGTTCAGTTCAGATCAGTCGCTCAGTTGTGTCCGACTCTTTGCGACCCCATGGACTGCAGCACACCAGGCTCCCTGCCCATCGCCAACACCCAAAGCTTGTTCAAACTCATGTCCATTGAGTCAGTGATGTCATCCCACCATCTCATCCTCTGTCGTCCCCTTCTCCTCCTGCCTTCAATCTTTCCCAGCATCAGGGTCTTTTCCAATAAGTCAGTTCTTCATATCCGGTGACCAAAGTATTGGAGTTTCAGGTTCAGCATCAGTCCTTCCAATGAATATTCAGGACTGATTTCCTTTAGGATGGACTGATTGGATCTCCTTGCAGTTCAAGGGACTCTCAAGAGTCTGCTCCAACAACACAATACAAAACCATTAATTCTTTAGTGCTCAGCTTTCTTTATAGTCCAACTCTCACATCTATACGTGACTACTGGAAAAGTCATAGTTTTGACTAGATGGACCTCTGTTGGCAAAGTGATGCCTTTCATTTTTAATACACTATCTAGGTTTGTCATAGCTTTTCTTCCAAAGAGCATGCATCTTTTACTTTCATAGCTGCAGTCACCATCTGCAGTGATTTTGGAGCCCGAGAAAATAAAGGCTGCCATTATTTCCATTTTCTCCCCATCTATTTGCCATGAAGTGATGGGACCAGATGCCATGATCTTAGTTTTTTGAATGATGAGTTTTAAGCCAGCTTTTCACTCTCCACTTTCAACTTCATCAAAGGCTCTTTGCTTCTTTTTTGCCTCTGCCATAAGGAAGGTGGTCTTCATATCTGAGGTTATTGATATTTCTCCTGGCCACCTTGATTCCAGCTTGTGATTCAGCATTTCACATGATGTACTCTGCATATAAGTTAAATAGGCAGGGTGATAATAAACAGCCTTGATATACTCCTTTCCTAATTTTGAACTGGTTCATTTTTCCATATCTGGTTCTAACTGTTGCTTCTTGACCTCCAGACAGGTTTCTCAGGAGGCAGGTAAGGTGGTCTGGTATTCCCATCTGTTTAAGAATTTTCCACAGTTTATTGTGATCCACACAGTCAAAGGTTTTAGTGCAGTCAGTGAGGCAGACGTAGATGTTTTTCTGGAACTCTCTTGCTTTTCCTATGATCCAACAAATGTTGGCAATGTCTCCGGTTCCTCTGCCTTTTCTAAATCCAACTTGTGTGTCTGGGATTTCTTGGTTCACGCACTGTTGAAGCCTAGCTTGAAAGATTCTGAGCATCACCTAGAGCCTCTAGAAAGGACCAAACCTGCTGACACTCTGACTTCAGACTTCCAGTCTCCACAATTGAGAGAGAATAAAATTCTGTTGCTTTTCTTGGCTCTGTTTGTGGTATTTTTGTTATAGCAGTACTAAAAAATGAATATACCATCTCTGTAATGCTTAGGGATTGTGGAGTAATCCCAGAGCATGGCGTGGCTTGGAGCAGAATCAAGCTCTCCTGTGGATGTACTCCCTTCTGCTTCCTTTAGACTAGCTCTGGCTGTGGTTCTGCTCCGGTATGGCTCCATTTAGAAAATGCCTGTGATGAAAGAAAACTTCTCTATGTGAAATTTGCTTCCACAAAAATAAACACAAAAATTTCAGTTAAAAACAGCAACTGGGAGAGAACAAGATGGCAGAGGAGAAGGTGGACGTGGAGTATATCTCTCTCCACGGGTACAGCAGGAATACACCTTCAGACACAGAAGTACTTGCAGAACACCAGCTGAGAGTGGACAGGAGTACTTAACCAGTGGGAAAAAATATATAGAACCACGCAAAACTCGATAGGATGAAGGAATCAGGGGGAAATACAGGAGTGTTACTAGGCCTGGACCTGCCCTTGGCTGATGGGGAAACTGAAGCAGGGGTCCGATCCCCCATTGGGGTGATTGAATCAGCAGAGAAACATTTAAGGCTGAAAGTGAAATAGCTGATCTGTGGCAGCCTAAATGGAATGAGAATCAGACCATCCTTGCCGCAGTCAAACTTACCCTGGACAGGGATGTGGGTCCCCTAGAAGGTGCAGTGGCTGGGAGCTGGAGTTTAGGGATTGTGGAGTAATCTCAGAGTGATGGCGGCTGTTCACTGGAGAAAGACAGACCAAGGGGATGTGTAGGAGGAGATTGTGGTGGGAAATGAGGAAAGCCAGGCAGCCGTGGAAGCAAGGCAATACTGCTGAGTCATGCCTAGGAGTTGGAGACATCACCATAGCCTCTCTCTCCCCACAGGCCAGCATCAGCAGCTGAACAATCAATTGCCTGATGCACTGAATTACAGAGTAAGACCCCAGCCAGGGGGGCCCCTCTATGTGCCTGATATGTGGAACAACAGAGAAGGTCCCCAGGCAAGGGAACTCTCTAAGGGCCTGAATGGGTGGGGCTATGGAGAAAGACTAGCAAAGAGGCCTTCTGAATGCCAGCTACCAGAGGCTTGAAAAAAGACTGATAGCACCATAACTCCTGCAGTTGAGGCAATCCATATCCCTGCACACTTGGTACCCCATGACCCAAACAGCTGTGCCACCTTCAAGCTCAACCTTCACTGAGGCAGAGCTGCCACAGTAAAAAAAAAAAAAAAAGAAAAAAAGTTGTCTATGCCTGCGGGGTCACTTTGGTCATGTCCAGCTCTTTGAGACTTTGTGGACCGTGGCCTGCCAGGCTTCTCTGTCAGGAAGTTTCTCCAGGCAAGGATAATGGAGTGTATGGGCCAATATTGGTCGCCCTCCCCTTCTAGAGCTCTGTGTTCCCTTCTGCCCTAGCCGCCAACCCCCCTGAGCACCTGGTGCTGCTGGAACCCCTGCCGCCCAAGCAGCTGCACCTTCTCCACAGCTGGCCCTCAGAGGGGGAGACCCAGGTCCTCCAGGGCAGCCTCAGGAGCAAACCCCAGTGGACGACCCCCGTGCAGAGGCGGAAATAAAACCACCGTTGAAACCCAGGGGCAGTGTGGCTAAGGAAGAAGACCCAAAACCTTCCCACCAGGTGTACAAGCTGCAGATTAAATCCACATGATCAACTAGGCAGACTGTGTCTATGGAACATATCAAAGGACATTGAGAACTGCCACTAGTTCTCATCGCTGTGGACACTGGAGGCCAGAACGTACAGGAGGAGGACCAGATTAGAGTCTGAGCTGCCCCACAACAGGCCCAGAGATCAGCACAGAGCTGGAGGGCATCCCGGGGAGGTGAGGTGGACTATGACTCCCATCAAGGGAAAGGACTCTGAGAGCAGTGGCTCAAGAAAAACATTTATTATTCTTATGTTTTGACTTGTTCTGTAGTTTCTTTTGGATTTTTTTTTCTTTTCTCCCCCTCCCCCACTCCCTGTTGCAGTTGTCAATTTTATTGGCACTATGAAATCTAATTAAGCTTCTGAGTTTTTTCCCCCTTTTTTCAATCACATTTTTTTATTGTTGTTATAAACCTCTGCCTCAACATTGGGCTTTTGCAGTTTTATGGAGTTTTCTTTTTTTTTTTCTTTTCTCTTTTTTAAATTTTAGTTTTTAATTTTTTAAAAACATATTGTTATTTTTTCTTCATTTATTCCTTTGTTTGCTTTTCTTACTTTTTTTTCCCGCTTGCAGTTAATCTTTAATATACATAGGTAGGTAGGTGAAGTCGCTCAGTCGTGTCCGACTCTTCGCGACCCCGTGGACTGTAACCTACTAGGCTTCTCCGTCCATGGGATTCTCCAGGCAAGAATACTGGAGTAGATTGCCATTTCCTTCTCCAGGGGATCTTCCGACCCAGGGATCGAACCCGGGTCTCCCGCATTGGAGGCAGACGCTTATCTACTTCTATTTAACTTTGCATATCTATTCTTTCTTTCTTTTCTTTCTTTCCTTTCCTCTCAACATATTTGTTAGTTTTGTTTTCATTGCTCTATTCCTCACTTGGCACCTTCCTTTAATTTTGTTTTCCAGTTTGTGTTTTAGTTAGTTTTGTTCTTAACTGGTAGATATAATTTTCGGTTTCCTTTGTTTGCTGGGTCAATCTATTGTACTTTATTTTTGTTGGACTGTTTTGATTTTGCTTATGGATATATATGTATATTGCACTATTTTAATTATTATTTGCCTGATTTTGTAACTGCCATTTGTCTGGGGTTCATCTTTGCTTTTTCTCTTTTAGGTATGTGTTTTAATCTTACTTAATGCCATAACGAACTACTTGTGGAATCTTCATTTCTGACCGGAGATCAAGCCCTGAGCCTTTGGAGTGGTAGCACCGACTCCAAGACCCTAGACTCCCAGAGAACTAACCCTAGGGAGCTCTCACCCTAGATAGTGAGAACTCACACAAAGAAAACCGCTTGAATACAAGATCACTGAACCACCAGGAGCACCCTATGCGGGACCTTATCCAAACAACAAACAAAACAAAACCACAAACCCAATCATCAACAGCCAGGCTTAGCACAGCACTCAGCCCTGCCCATCAGAGGAAAAACAAACAGACAAACAAAAAACAAACTCAGCATAAAACTCACCCTGTAGGAAGCTTACACAAACCACTGCACTAACCTTAGGAAGGCAGAAACCAAAAGGAAGAAAGAAGTCAACCTTGAAGCCTGGGAAAAGGAGACTGCAAGCACAATAAGTTAAAAAAATAATAATGAAAAGGCAGAGAAGTACTGCACAAATGAAGGAACAAACTAGAAACATAGAAGTCCAAATAGATGAAGAGGAAATAGGCAAAGTACCTGAAAAAGAATTCTGAATAATGGTTGTAAAGATGATCAGAAACCTTGAAAACAGAATGGAGAAAAGGCAAGAATCAACTAACAAAGACCTAGAAGAATTAAAGAAGAAACATACAGAGACAAACAACACAATTACTGAAATTAAAAATACTCTAGAAGGAATCAATAGCAGAATATCTGAACCAGAAGAACGAATCAGTGAGCTGGAAGATAAAATGGTGGAAATAATTTTGAAGAGCAGAATAAAGTAAAAAGAATGAAAAGAAGGAGGATAGTCTCAGAGACCTCTGGGACAATATCAAATGCACCAACATTTGAATTATAGGAGTCCCAGAGAAAAGAAAGTGTAAGAAGAAATTTTTGAAGAGATTATAGTTGAAAATGTCCCCAACATGGAAAAAGAAATAGTCAATCAAGTCCAACAGGCTCAAAGAGTCCCAAACAGGATAAATCAAAAGAGAAACATGCCAAGACACATACTAATCAAACTAACAAAGATTAAACACAAAGAAAGAATATTAAAAGCAGCAAGGGAAAAGCAACAGGTAACATAATAGGGAAAGCCCATACATTTAACAGCTGATCTTTCAGCAGAAACTGCAGGCCAGAAGGGAATGGCAGGATATATTTAATGTCCTGAAAGGGAAAAATCTACAACCAAGATTAGTCTATCCAGCAAGGATCTCATTCAAAATTGATGGAGAAATAAAATGCTTTTCAGACAAGCAAAAGTTCAGAGAATTCAGTACCACCAAATCAGATTTACAACAAACGTTGAAGGGTCTTATATATCAAGAAATAATCGAGAAATACAAGAGAAGAAAAAGATCTACAAAATCAAACCCTAAACAATTAAGAAAATGGCAAAGGAGCATATATATCAATAACTGTAAATAGATTAAAGGCTCCAACCAAAAGACAGATTGGCTGAATGAATACAAAAACAAGACCCATATATATGCTGTCTAAAAGAAACCCACTTCAGATCTCAAGAAACATATTGACTGAAAGTGAGAGGATGGAAAAATATATTCCATGCAAATGGAAAGCAAAAGAAAGTGAAGTAGCAATCCTCATATCAGACAAAATGGACCTTAAAATAAACACTATTATAAGAGATAAGGAAGGACACTATATAATGATCAAGGGATCAATCCAAGAGGAAGACATAACAATTGTAAATATCTATGCACCCAACACAGGAGCACCTCAATACATAAGACAAACACTAACATACATAAAGGAAGAAATTGACAGTAACCACAATAATAACAGGAGACTTTAACACCCCCCACACACCAATGGACAGATCATCAAACCAGAAAATTACTAAGGAAACACAAGTCTTAAATGATACATTAGATGAGATGGATCTTATTGATATCTTCAGGACATTCCATCCAAATGAAGAAGAATACACCTTCATCTCAAGGACAGATCACATCTTGGGTCACATATCAAACCTTAGGAAATTGGAGAAAATTGAAATCATATCAAGCATCTTGTCTGAACACTATGCTATGAGACTATGTATCAATTACAAGAAAAAAATTGTAAAAAACACAAACACATGGAGATTAAACAATCTGTTTCTAAATAACCAACAGGTTACTGATGAAATCAAGAGGGAAATAAAAAAATTTCTAGAAACAAATGACAATGAAACCATATCTCAAAATGCAGCAAAAGCAGTTCTAAGAGGGACATTTATAGCAATACAATCCTACCTCAAGAAACAAGAAAAACATTGAATGAACAACCTAAATTTACACCTAAAACAACTGGATAAAGAAGAACAAAATTAACAGAAGGGAAGAAATCATGAATATCAGAGCAGAAATAAGTAAAAAAGAAATGAAAGAAACAATAGTAAAGATTAATAAAACTAAAAACTGGTTCTTCGGGAAGATAACAAAATTGACAAACATTTAGCCTTACTCATCAAGAAAAAGAGAAGAATCAAATCAACAAAATTAGAAATGAAAAAGGAGAGGTTACAACTGACAATGCAGAAATACAAAGCGTTATAAGAGACTATTATGAACAACTGTATGCCAATAAAATGGATAACCCGGAAGAAATGGAGAGATTCTTAGAAAAGTTCAATCTCCCAAGACAATCAGGAAGAAACAGAAACTATGAACAACCCAATTACAAGCACTAAAATTGAAGCTATGGTAAAAAATCTCCCAAAACACAAAAGCCCAGGGCCAGAGGGCTTCACAGGAGAATTCTATCAAACATGTAGAGAAGAGCTAATGGCTATCCTTCTAAAACTCTTTCAAAAAATTACAGAGGAAAGAACACTTCCAAACTCATTCTACAAGGCTACCATCACCCTGACACCAAAACCAGACAAATACAACACAAAAAAGGAAAACTACATGCCAATATCACTGATGCACACAGATGCAAAAATCCTCAGCAAAATTTTAGCAAACAGAATTGAGCAATGCATTAAAAAGCTCATACACCATGATTGGTTTAGTTCAGTTGCTCAGTCATGTCTGACTCTCTGCGACCCCACAGACTGCAGCACACCAGCTTCCCTGTCCATCACCAACTTCTGGAGCTTGCTCAAACTCATGTCCATTGAATCGGTGATGCCATTCAAACCATCTCATCTTCTGTCGTCCCCTTCTCCTGCCTTCAACCTTTCCCAGCATCAGAGTCTTTCCCAATGAGTCAGTTCTTCACAGCAGGTGGCCAAAAGTATTGGAGTTTCAGCTTCAGCATCAGTCTTTCCAATGAATATTCAGGACTGATTTCCTTTAGGATGGACTGCTTTGATCTCCTTGCAGTTGAAGGGACTCTCAAGAATCTTCTCCAACACCACAGTTCAAAAGCATCAGTTCTTCAGCACTCAGCTTTCTTTACCATGATCAAGTTGGGTTTATTCCAGGGATGCAAGGATTCTTAAATATATGCAAATCAATCAATGTGATACACCATATTAACAAATTGAAAGATAGAAACAGTATGATAATCTCAATAGATGCAGAAAAAGCCTTTGAAAAAGTTAAGCACCCATTTGTGATTAAAACTCTTCAAAAACTGGGCACAGAGGAACCTATCTTAACATAGTGAAGGCCATATATAACGAGCCTACAGCAAACATTTTGCTCAGTGGTGAAAAACTGAAAGCAGTCTCCCTAAGATCAGGAACAAGAAAAGGGAGCCCACTTCCTTAATACCACTATCATTCAACATAGTTTTGAAAGTCTTAGCTACAGCAATCAGAGAAGAGAAAGAAAGGAATCCAGATCAGAAAAGAAGAAGTAAAGTTCTCACTGTTTGCAGATGACATGATGCTGTAACAAAATATAGACATTAGTACCTAAATATACTTTACTTTAAATAAAAATCTTAAATAAATGATCAGAAAATTACAAGAGTTAATCAGTGAATTTAACAAAGTCATAGGATACAAAATCAATACACAGAAATCACTTGCATTTATATATACTTACAATGAAAAATCAGAAAGATAAATTAAAGAACCAATCCCATTCACCATTGCAACAAAAAGAATTAAATATCTAGGAATAAACTTACCCAAGGAGAGAAAAGAACTGTACACAGAAAATTATAAGACACTGATGAAAGAAATCAAAGATGACATAAATAGATGGAGACATATTCCATGTTCTTGGGTAGGAAGAATCAATATTGTGAAAATGATTATACTATCAAATGCAATCTACAGATTTAAAGTGATCCCTATCAAATTGCCAATGTCATTTTTCACAGAACTAGAACAAAAAATTTCACAATTCATATGGAAACACAACAGATCCTGAATAGCAAAAGCCGTCTTGAGAAATAAGAATGGAGCTGGAGGAACCAACATTCCTGACTTCAAACTATACTACAAAGCTCCAGTCATCAAGACAGTATGGTACTGGCATAAAAACAGAAATATAGACCAATGGAACAAGATAGAAAGCCCAGAAATAAACCCATGCACCTATGGATACCTTGTTTTTTTACAAAGGAGGCAAGAATATGCAATGGGGAAAAGATAGCCTCTTCAATAAATGGTGCTGGGAAAACTGGACAGCGACATGTAAAAGAATGAAATTAGAACACTTCCTAATACTATACACAAAGATAAACTGAAAATGGATTAAAGATATAAATGTAAGACCAGAAAATATAAAACTCTTAGAGGAAAACTTAGGCAGAACACTCAATGACATAAATCAAAGCAAGATCCTCTATGACCCACCTCCTAGACTAATGGAAATAAAAACAAAAGTAAACAAGTGGGACCTGATTAAATGTAAAAGCTTTTGCACAGCAAAGGAAACCATAAGCAAGGTGAAAAGACAGCCCTCAGAAAGGGAGAAAATAATAGCAAATGAAACAACTGACAAAGGATTGATTTCCAAAATATACAAGCAACATATACAACTCAATACCAAAAAAACAAACAACCCAATCAAAAAGTAGAAAAAAGACCTAAACAGACATTTCTCCAAGGAAGACATACAGATGGCTAACAAACACATGAAAAGATGCTCAACATTGTTTACTATTAGAGAAATGCAGATCAAAACTACAATGAGATACCACCTCACATCAGTCAGAATCAGTCAGTTCAGTCACTCAGCTGTGTCCAACTCTTTGCAATCCCATGGACTGCAGCACACCAGGCCTCCCTGTCCATCATCAACTCCTGGAATCCACCCAAACCCATGTCCATCGAGTCGGTGATGCCATCCAGCCATCTCATCCTCTGTCATCCCCTTCTCCTCCTGTCCTCTATCTTTCCCAGCATCAGGGTCTTTTCCAATGAGTTGGTTCTTCTCATCAGATGGCCAAAGTATTGGAGTTTCAGCTTCAGCATCACATAGTGGGGAATGGGAGGGAGGTTCAAAAGGGAGTGGATATATGTATACCTATGGCTGTTTCATGTTGAGGTTTGACAGGAAACAACAAAATTCTGTAAAGCAATTATCCTTCAAAATAAATAAATTAAAAAAAATTAGCAACTGGATGGCAGGCCCTGACATGACCCCCTTTTATATATTGCTAATAAAATACTTGGGAGACACAGAAAATTATGAAGGCTTACAAAAGAAAAAAAAAAAAAGGCAGTGTAGCAGAGGGTAATATTTTAAAGATATTAAGGCATTGTTTCTCCCCTCTTCCCTTCTCAAGAATTATTTGAACCCATTTCTCTTCTCGTACATAATCCAGGATTTCTAAAGGTAGTGACTCTCAAGAGAGATGCATCCTGAAAGAGGCAAATTCATCATTCTTGAGCCTCTTTGTAGACTTCTGTAAATATATGCCACAGTCCATAAGCTTAGGGCCAGCACTGTGGGGAGAGTAAAGACCACTAAAAAAAATTACAACGTATTGGCTTTGTGGATCAGGAGACCAAGAACATAGAATTTACACCACAGGCCAAAAGTAGGAAAGGGAATGTAAACAATGTGAGTGACTTTACTACTCTTAAGGCAATGAGTTGAGAGGGGGAGTCCAGGAGGGAGTAACAAGAGCTTAGATGCTAGTGTGCCCCCGTGAAGGCCCTTCCCTTTCCCCACACCAGAGAGTGTAGGCTGATTCATGCTTTAGCACTCCAAAGCAGAAAGGCTGGAGCTTTGATTCCATAGTATGACTGTGGAAGACTTTCATACTCTTGGGGAAACCCCATGCTCAATGTGACATTGAGCAGCAGAATGCTGGAATAGCAGAGAACAATTTCCAAAACAGGAGATAACTGGACAAGCCGGGGCTACCTTACAATCAAAAGCAAATCAACAAAAATAGCCAAGAGTTTCCAGAACTCCAAAATGGATTAAGATGGAAGAGTTGAGCGATGTCTGATTGAAAAGATTCTACCAAAGGGCAGAGAGTGAGCAGACTGCCAGCGGTAGGATTGGAGGCTTGGAGAGGAGCAGTGATGATGATGAGGAGAGTCTGATGCCCAGGAACAGGGGCGGGGGGTGGGGCAAGCTTCACATCAGTGGGGGACATTGAAGACAAGTGGAAATATATAAACCATATGTTCCTTCCCCAAAGTTGGGACCTAAGACCTCTGGAACTTAGATGACTCCCAGGAAGAAGGTGGGAAGAAGGAGACAAGTGAGAATCCAGAACTTGAATCAGTATATACTTCGTGAAAGACGAGAGGCTTCCCTGGTCATTTAGCTGGTAAAGAATCTGCCTGCAATGCAGGAGACCCCAGTTCAATTCCTGCGTCAGGAAGATCCCCTGGAGAAAAGATAGGCTACCCACCCCAGTATTCTTGGGCTTCCCGCATGGCTCAGATGGTAAGAATCCTCCTGCAATGTGGGAGACCTGTATTCGATCCCTGGGTTGCGAAGATCTCCTCGAGGAGGGCAAGGCAACCCACTTCAGTATTCTTGCCTGGAGGATCCCCATGAACACAGGAGCCTGGTGGGCTACAGTCCATGGGGTCACAAAGAGTTGGACACAACTGAGTGACTAAGCACTATAGCACTCCCCAAATATGAAACTTTAAACAAGAAGTTGTTGAACTTCTTTTTATTGGCAAGATTGGGTTTTCATCATTGGCAGATGAGGAGTCTTCCGAACTTTTATCTTACTAACAGAGAAATGAAGCAAAATAGAAAATGAAGGTTTTGTGTACTTGAGTTATGCCTGTAAGTTATACAGGCATTAAAGTAAGATTGAAAGATAACCTAATTCCAGACAGACTCTTGACTAACCATCAGGTAGACAGAGCTGGATTTATCAGTATTTAAACAGTCTTCACTGCAGGGCATAACCAGGGCATTATGAAACAAAGAATGTTTCAGGATAGTTGGACATTTGTCCAACCAAAACCCTATCTGGCCCTGTACCATAGATCCAGGACACATAGAACTTTATCGCTTTTCCCATCCTTAGCATCTTTGGTGCAAGGGACGTGAGTATGAAAGGAGGGGTGGTGGAGGTGGTCCTGCCTAACACCACGGGCACCCATTCCTCACAAGTTAGAGAGAAAGGAGTACAATGTGATGATCTGATATACGTTATAGATCATGGATATCTGAATAAAGCTGAAAAAAGAAAAAGAAGAATAAAGAGAACAAAAAGATAGCAGGAACCCTGAGAAAAGGCACAATGGGCGGAAGAAAGCTCCATCTCTATAACAAAGCTGGACCAGGTTAATGCAGGTCAGGTCACAGAGGATGTGGTAAGCTCTACTAGAGAATTTGGGTTTTACTCTAATTGCCACAGGAAGCTATCAGAGAGATTTCAATAGGTTGACAGTGATCACTCTTAATCTTGGAGAAACTTGCTCTGGCTGGCCTTCAGAGAATGAGTTATCAAGAAACCAGAGTAGGAGGAGAGGGATGCATAAAGGAGGCTGCTGCAATGCTGCAGGTGAGATGTGGTGAAGGCATGGACTAGAATACTGATGATGCTAAGGAGTCGCTTGGATTGGAGAAATATATGTTGCACTTGCTGAGGGTTGGGTGTAAGTGATGACTGAAAGAGGATTTTGGCCTGAGCAACTGAATTTAGGGTGGTAGCATATGTGGCCTGGTGGGCTGCAGTCCATGGGGTCGCTAACAGTCGGACAGACTGAGCGACTTCACTTTCACTTTTCTCTTTCATGCATTGGAGAAGGAAATGGCAACCCACTCCAGCATTCTTACNCTTGCTGAGGGTTGGGTGTAAGTGATGACTGAAAGAGGATTTTGGCCTGAGCAACTGAATTTAGGGTGGTAGCATATGTGGCCTGGTGGGCTGCAGTCCATGGGGTCGCTAACAGTCGGACAGACTGAGCGACTTCACTTTCACTTTTCTCTTTCATGCATTGGAGAAGGAAATGGCAACCCACTCCAGCATTCTTACCTGGAGAATCCCAGGGATGGGGGAGCCTGGTGGGCTGCTGTCTATGGGGTCACACAGAGTCGGACACGACTGAAGTGACTTAGCAGCAGCAGCAGCAGCAGCATATGTGGGGAGTCAGACAGGACTGAATGACTAAGGACAAGCAAGGTGATATGCACAGAGTGTGTTCGGCTTCCCAAGTGGTGCAGTGGTAAAGAATCTGCCTGCCGATGCAGGAGACACAAGAGATGCACGTTCAATCCTCAGCTGGAAAGGGTCTCTGGATTAGGAAATGGCAACCTTCTCCAGTATTCCTGCCTAAAAAAGTCCATAGACAGAGGATCCTGGTGGGTTATAGTCCACAGAGTGGCAAGGAGTCAGACATAAGTGAGCAACTGAGCCCAGCACAGCACATATATGGGATTACCGCTTAATTACATGTTTGTGGCTGGTGGTTCTCCTTAGGGTTAGTTAAATTTTTGATGTTGAGGAGGTAACTGGATATATGGGTCCGGATCTTAGTGGGAAGACAGTGGTGCGGGTGCGAATTTTGAAGTTAGCAATATGTAGGTAGTATTCATAGTGACGGAACTGGACAAGATGAGATTGGAAGAAAGTGTAGATAGGGAAGAGAAGAAGAAGGCTGAGGTTNGTTGAGGAGGTAACTGGATATATGGGTCCGGATCTTAGTGGGAAGACAGTGGTGCGGGTGCGAATTTTGAAGTTAGCAATATGTAGGTAGTATTCATAGTGACGGAACTGGACAAGATGAGATTGGAAGAAAGTGTAGATAGGGAAGAGAAGAAGAAGGCTGAGGTTAGGACCTAGAGTGTTCCAACATTTAGAGACTCAGCAGAGAAGAAAGAGCTAACAAACGGAATGGAGGAGTGGCCAGTAAGGTAAGAGGAAGTCAGAAGGTGGCCAGATGACTGTGGAAGGAGAGGTATCTGGTGGTCAAGCCTGATGGATAAAGGGGAAAGGGATGTTTAGAAATAGAACTCAGGGTGGCAATTTTCATGGTGTCAGAAAAACCTGGGAAAAAGAGAGTATGAAAAAGCAGTAGGCAACTGGGTTAAAAGCTGCTAAGTGACTGGGTAATACGAGAATAGGGAATGATCATTGATTTTTTGAGACTTCAATAAATACTGTAGGAGTTTTTCATGAACGGGATGGGGTGAGGAATAAAACCCCCAAAAAAGTAGATTGAGAAAAGAAGGTAAGAAACGAGAGATAGTGAGTATACATAAATTTTGAGGAGTTTGGTTGTGAAAGATTGCAGAGAAATGGGAAGTAACTGAACACCAGCGTGGGAGTAAAAAAAAGTATTTGTTTAAAAGAAGTGTTTTAGATGAATGATATCAAGACATGTATGTGAGTCAGTGGGGAAAGTCCAGTTGTGAGAGGGCAGTCAATAATGCAAGAGAAAAGGGAAGACTATAGGGTCAAATTCCTCAGGCAGGGAAGGGACCCAGTGCAAATGTGGAAGAGTGGGTCCCTGCTGGGAGCCAGGATGATTCTTCTGTTGTATCAGTAGAGAAGGAGAAGTGGGCTTTGAGTAGCTTTAGTGGTAGGAAGATGAGGTTAGTTTCATTTGATTCCTGAGTTTTGTTTTGTTTTCCACTCAGGAATGAGTCAACGTCCTCAGCAGAGATTGAGGGAGGGACATGTATGTCTGTTGAAAATGAGAAATTTTAAAATATTTATGTTGGAGAAAGAAAAAAAATATCCTAAGGAAGTGGGATAAGAGTGTTGGGCAGTGTTGAGTTGAGATTAGTCATTGTGAATTTAAAATGAGACACTTAAAATATTGTATATTAATGTGCACACATGGAAACTATAAAAATGGTACTAATGACCCCATCTGCAGGTCAGGAATAGAGACGCAGATGTAGGAAATGGACTTGTGGAGACAGATTGAGAAAGTAGTACTGTCATACACACAGTACTGCGCATAAAGTAGATAGCTAGTGGGAAGCTGCTGTATAACACGGGGAGCCCAGCCTGGCACTCTGAGATGATTCAGGTGGGTGGGATGGGGGAAGGGAGGCTCAAGAGGGAGTGGATATATGTATACTTATGGCAGATCCACGTTGTTATAAGGCAGAAACCAATACAACACTGTAAAGCAATTGCCCTCCACTTAAAAATAAATTGAAAAAGATAAATTAAAAAAAAAAATGAAGTGAGACGTTTAGCTCAAAGTAAGTAAATGGTTTGGATAAGCAGATTGGAGGTTTAATAAGATGAACCAAACAGGGGGTAGGGCCAATAATGGAGTTGAAAAGGAAGTGATTCTCAGATCAAAGCTTCTTAAGCTGGAGGGAAATGGAGGGGGGTGGAGTAGTGATATACAGTAGGGTTGGTGCAATGGCAGCCCCTATGTGGTCAAGAGGGGACTGAGGCAGATAAATGAGTCCTCACCATGAAGGCTGGAGATCGTGGGTGGAGAGGAGCATGACTAGAACTAAAATTTTGGAGGGTGTAAGTTTATTGGTGATGATCTCAAGATTTTGGGAGAATCACGAGAGCGTGCATGCCTGAAGTGGAATGAAGGGCACATCCTCTTAACTGAGTAGTAAAAAGTCTGCAAAAGGGAAAATTGAAATTGCCAAGAAGGCTGAAAGGGTAAGAGCAAAGAGAATGACGCCAGATGAGCACTAAAGCCCGTGATGAGCAGGGAGTGGTTAGGAGGTGGCCAGAGGACAGTTAAAGGGAGAGGAGTTTGGTGGATGGGGGGAAAGATACATGTAGAAGTAACACTCTGGGTAACAAACCATCTGCTTAAACTGTAGCTATCAGGTAGGTGGTATAACAGAGCAATACAGACTTTGTAGTTTGAGACAACAGAAGTCTATTCTCCCACAGTTACAGAGGGCAGAAGTACAGAGTCAGTATTTCTGGGCCAAAGTCAGGGCGCTGTGCTTCCTGCAGAGGTTCTAGGGGAAAGCGTGTCCCTTGTCTCTTCCATACTTTGGAGGCTCCTGGCACTCCTTGGTTCCTGCTTCACATCTTTCCAATCTGCAAAGCCACCACCTTCAAATCTTTCTCTGCTGTATCTTCATATTTCTAGACAGTATAGTAAAAAGCAGAGACATCATTTTGCCAACAAAGGTCCATGTAGTCAAAGCTATGGTTTTTCCAGTAGTCATGTATAGATGGGAGAGCTGGACCGTAAAGAGGCTGAGAGCGAAGAATTGATGCTTTTGAACTGTGGTGTTGGAGAAGACTCTTGAGAGTCCCTTGGACTGCAAGATCAAACCAGTCCATCCCAAAGGAGACCAGTCCTGAATATTCATTGGAAGGACTGATGCTGAAGCTGAAGCTCCAATACTTTGGTCACCTGATGTGATGAACTGACTCATTGGAAAAGATCTTGATGCTGGGAAAGACTGAAGGCAGGAGGAGAAGGGGATGACAGAGGATGAGATGGTTTGAATGGCTTCATCAACTCAACGGACATGAGTTTGAGCAAGCTCTGGGAGTTGGTGATGAACAGGGAAGCCTGGAGTGCTGCAGTCCATGGGGTCACAAGGAATTAGACATGGCTTAGCGATGGACAGAGGAGCCTGGTAGGCTGCAGTCCATGGGGTTGCTAAGAGTCGGACACGACTGAGTGATTTCACTTTGACTTTTCACTTTCATGCATTGGAGAGGGAAATGGCAACCCACTCCAGTGTTCTTGCCTGGAGAATCCCAGGGATGGGGGAGCCTGGTGGGCTGCCGTCTATGGGGTCGCACAGAGTCGGACACGACTGAAGCGATTTAGCAGCAACAGCAGCAGCAGCAGCAGCAAAGATTGCCATACAAAGTAACATTCCAGGATTAGAATGTGGATCTCTTCTTAGAGTTCGTTTTTTTAACCTACCACATGGAGTATGAAAAAAAAAATCAACTTTTGATTGAGAAAGCTGTGGGGAACCAGTATCTTCAGAGGTATTTTTCAATAAAAATGATACTAGTTAATAACAGTAATTGTGATAATTTTTACTTTAAAATATCTGGCTGGAACCTTTCTTATTTCAGAAATAAGCATGTATGTAACTTGTATGTAACTTTTGGCGGTTAGAATTTCTGGATTACTGAAATAAATCTTTTGTCAAAACATCTGTTTTAATAATCATACACTTAATTTCATTCATAAGAAATTTCAAAAGTAATTCTTCTGCATCAAAAATTTACAAATGGCACGAGAGAGTTAAATAATGGTCTATGGAGTAGAGAAGGAAAATTCTGCTAGGGGAAATTAATAAAGCATTTTTCCATTACAGTCATGATTGATATAGTTCATGAAAGAAATCTTGCTTTTCGTTCTGTTTTTTTTTTTTTTTAGTGATTCCTCTGAAAGACAATGCGAAAAACCAGATCTAAGGGGAAAAATTACTTTAATAATTTCAACAAACAGGCTTTTCTGATAAAAAGCTTTAAAGCTTGAAGAGATGAGAAAGGCAAGCATGTATGCCTTTAAACATTGCAATAAAATTTTCAAAAGTATTCAGCAATTATGCATATATTGCTTGTATGCTTAAAAAAGCAACATTTTTCATGCTTTGAGCTTTTTCCTCAAGTGTTTTAAGGATATTTTGTTCTAGAAGTTTCAAAAATAAGAATTATACAAATATAATATATACCTGGTGGCTCAGATAGTAAAGAATCTGCCTGCAATGCAGGAGACCTGGGTTCAATCCCTGGGTTGGGGAGATCCTCTGGAGGAGGGCATGGCTCCAATATTCTTGCCTGGAGAATCCCAAGGGCAAAGGAGCCTGGCAGACTGGGGTCCATGGGGTTGCAAAGAGTTGGACACGACTAAACACAGTCAGTTTAATACAGAACAGGAATTATACATATGATTAGCTTTGTGGGCCACTCTAACAATGCTGAACAATGAGAAGCCAAGCATGATAACATCTGTATTGTGAGGACAACCTGGAGAATCTCCTATGTCTTTGTTTTCTGTTTGGTGCTTCTGCTAAGTTCAGTGGAAGTAAAGTCTTCACTTTCCCCCAGATATCCAGAAGCCCTCACCAACTCACCACAATTATGTTAAGTGCTAAGTGCTAAGTGTTCGAAAAAAGACTGCAGATGACCCTTTACTTCTCTCTGGTCCCTTTACCAAACCCCTGTATCACTTAGGACACTACTCATTAATATTCCACATTCCAAACAAAACAAAATAAAACAAAACAAACAAACGTAGGTACACAAGTTTGCTAAATTTCACTTAACCAAATCAATTTAAAAATAGATAAAATACTTAATTCCTGTCTCATAAACCTTGGTTTTCACATTCATTAGAACACTTCAATGTTGTTGCTCAGTTATTCAGTTGTGTCCAGTTCCTTGCGACCCCATGGACTGCAGCATGCCAGCGTTCCCTGCCCTTCAGAATCTCCTGGAGCTTGCTCAGACTCATGTTTATTGAGTCAGTGATGCCACCCAACCATCCCATTCTCTGTTGTCCCCTTCTCCTGCCTTCAATATTTCCTTGCATCAGTCTTTTTCAATAATTTGGCTCTTCCTTCAGGTGGCCAAAGTATTGGAGCTTCAGTTTCAACATCAGTTCTTCTAATGAATCTTCAGAGTTGATTTCCTTTAGGATTGGCTGGTTGGATCTCCTTGCAGTCCAAGGGACTCTCAAGAGTCTTCTCCAACAACACAGTTCAAAAGCATCAATTCTTCGGCACTCAACTTCTTTACGGTCCAACACTCACATCCATATGCAACGACTGGAAAAACCATAGATTTGACTATACAGACTTTTGTTGGCAAAGTAAAGTTTCTGCTTTTTAATATCTTGTCTAAGCTTGTCATTGCTTTTCTTCCAAGGAGCAAGCATATTTTAATTTCAGGGCTGCGGTCACCATCAGTAGTGATTTTGGAGCCCCAACAAATAAAGCCTGCCACTGTTTCCACTGTTTCTCCATCTATTTGCCATGAAGTGATGGGACTGAATGCCATGATCTTCATTTGTTGAATGTTGACTTTCAAGCCAACTTTTTCACTCTGCCCTTTCATCTTCATTAAGAGGCTCTTTAGTTCCTGGTCACTTTCTGCCATAAGGTGGTCTTATCTGCATACCTGAGGGTATTGATATTTCTCCAAGCAATCTTGATTCCAGCTTGTGATTCATCTAGCTTGGTATTTCACATGATATACTCTGCATGTAAGTTAAATAAGCAGGGTGACAATATTCAAACTTGCTGTACTCCTTTCCCTATTTGGAACCTGTCCATTGTTCCATGTCTGGTTCTAAATGTTGCTTCTTGACCTGCATACAGGTTTCTCAGGAGGCAGGTAAGGTGGTCTGATATTTCCATCTCTTTGAGAATTTTCCACAATTTGTTGTAATCCACACAGTCAAAGGCTTTAGCATAGTCAATGAAGCAGAAGTAGATGTTTTTCTGGGGTTCCCTTGCTTTTTCTATGATGTAATGGATACTGGCAATTGGATCTCTGGTTCCTCTGGCTTTTCTAAATCCAGCTTGTACATCTCGGAGTTCTTGGTTCATGTATGTTGAAAACTCACTTGGAGAATTTTGAGCATGGCCTTGCTTTTGGGTGAAATAAGTGCAATTGTGCCAGAGTTTGAACATTTTTTTGTATTATCTTTCTTTGGGATTGGAATAAAAAACTGACCCTTTCCAGTCCTGTGGCCACTGCTGACAGGTTTTCCAAATATGCTGGCATGTTGAGTGCAGCACTTTAACAGCATCATTTTTTTAGGATTTGAAAAGCTCAGCTGTAATTCCATCACCTCCACTAGCTTCAGTTCAGTTCAGTTCATTTCAGTTGCTCAGTTGTGTCCGACTCTTTGTGACCCCATGGACTGCAGCACACCAGGCCTCCCTGTCCATCACCAACTCCTAGAGTTTATTCAAACTCATGTCCATTGAGTCAGTAGCTTAGTTCACAGCAAAAACAAGACTGGGAGCTGACTGTGGCTCAGAACATGAACTGCTTATTGAAAATTTTAGAGTTAAAAGAAAGTAGAGGAAGGTGGGAGGGGGGTTCAGGATTGGGAACTCATGTACATCCGTGGTGGATTCATGTTCGTGTATGACAAAACCAATACAGTATTGTAAAGTAAATAAAATAAAATAAAATAAAAAAGAAAGAAAGTAGGGAAAATCACTAGACTATTCAGGTATGACCTATATCAAACCCCTTACAATTACACAGTGGAAGTGACAAATAGATTCAAGGGATTAGATCTGGTAAACAGAATGCCTGAAGTGATGTGTTCCTAAGCTTTGTTCCTAGTGATTCTTCCTAAGCCCATTTGACTTTGCACTCCAGGATGTCTGGCTCTAGGTGAGTGATCACACCACTGTGGTTATCTGGATCATGAGCATGTTTTTTGTACAGTTCTTCTGTGTATGCTGGGCTTCCCTGATAGCTCCGTTGGTAAAGAATCTACTTGCAATGCAGGAGACCCCAGTTCAATTCCTGGGTCAGGAAAATCTGCTGGAGAGGGGATAGGCTACCCACTTCATTATTCTTGGGCTTCTTTTGTGGCTCAGCTGATAGAGAATCTGCCTGCAATGCAGGAGACCTGGGTTTGATCCCTGGGTTGGGAAGATTCCTTGGAGAAGACACAGGCTACCCACTCCAGTATTTTGGCCTGGAGAATTTCATGGACTGTATAGTCCATGGGTTTGCAAAGAGTCAGACACTACTTAATGACTTTCAATCTGTGTATTCTTGCCACCTCTTTTTAATATCTTCTGCTTCTGTTTGGTCCATACTGTTTCTGTTCTTATATTGTCCATCTTTGCATGAAATGTTTCCTTGGTATCTCTGATTTTCTTGAAGAGATCTCTAGTCCTTCCCATTATTATTATTTTTTTTCTCTATTTCTTTGCATGGTTCACTTAGGAAAGCTTTCTTATCTCTCCTTGCTGTTCTTCAGAACTCTGCAGATTCAGAACTCTGCATTTCCGTTTCTCCTTTGCCTTTTGCTTCTCTTCTTTTCTCAGCCATTTGTAAGGCCTCCTGAAACAATCATTTTGCCTTTGCGTTTCTTTTTCTTGGGCTGGTTTTGATCACTGCCTCCTGTACAGTGATATAAATCTCCATCCATAGTTGTTCAGGCACTGTTTATCAGATCTAATCCCTTGAATCTATTTGTCACTTCTACTGTGTAATTGTGAAGGGTTTGATTTAGGTTTGTGCTGACTGTATAGAACTTCACCTTTGGTGCTGCAAAGAATATAATCAGTCTGATTTTGGTATTGCCCATCTGGTGACATCCATGTGTGGAGTTGTCTCTTGTGTTGTTGGAAGAGGGTATTTGCTATGATGAGTGTGTTCTCTTGGCAAAACTCTGTTAGACTTTGCCCTGCTTCATTTTGTACTTCAAGGCCAAACTTGCCTGTTACTCCAAGTATCTTTTGACTTCCTGCTTTTGCATTCCAGTCCTCTATGATGAAAAGGACATTTTTTTTTTTTTAATTGGCGTTAGTTTTAGAAGGTGTCTTCATAGAACTGTTCAAATTCACCTTCTTTGGCATTAGTGATTGGGGCATAGACTTTGGATTACTGTGATATTGAATGGGTTTGCCTTGGAAACTAACAGAGATCATTTCTGTCGTTTTTGTGATTGCACCCAAGTACTGCATTTTGCTTTGGCTGACTATGAGGGCTGCTCCATTTCTTCTAAAGGATTCTTGCCCACAGTGGTAGATATAATGGTCATCTGAATTAAATTCTCCCATTCTAGTCCATTTTAGTTCACCAGTTCCTAAAATGTCGATGTTCACTCTTGCCATCTCCTGTTTGACCACTTCCAAGAACATTTTCGAGTTACTCAACACGAGAATTGAAAATGTGTGTGTGCTATTTGGCAGAAAACTACGGAATTTATTTTCTAGAAGAAAAAGCAGACCTGAAGCATTATATTACTGGCACACTTGAAATGTGCTCACAAGTTCTTTTTTTAATTTTAATCAGAGGATTATTACTTTACAATATTGTGATTTATTTTTTTTTTGCCATAGGTATAGATGTGTCCACTCCATCCTGAACCCCCCCTCCTGCCTCTCTCTCTACCCTCTCCCTAAGCCTTTAGGTCCTTGATTCATGCACTGAACTCATACTGATTACCTGTTTTACATATGGCAATGAGTTCTTACCTTCTTTTTTTTCTCTAGATACTTTGAGACTATCCTGTTCCCTGTAATTGGTGGCACTGTTACTCTTTTTAAACATTCATTTTTTATTTATTTATTTTTGGCTGTGCTGAATCTTCGTGGCTGAGTGTAGGTCTCTTGCTGTGTGGCTTCTCTCATTGCAGAGCACAAGGTCTAGGTGCATGGGTTTCAGTAGCTGCAGCTCGTGGGCTTGCTAGCTGCAGTCTGCAGGCTCTGGACAGCAGACTCAGTAGTTGCATCACACGGGGCTTCATCGCCCCATGGCACGTGGAATATCCCCAGACTAGGGGTCAAACCCGTGTCCTCTGCATTGGCAGGAGGATTCTTAGTCACTGGACTACCAGGGAAGTCTCAAATTCTTATCTTCTAAACTTCAACATTTGCTTGCACAAACTATTTAATATCTGCCCCTATTAAACAAGCCAGATATTTGATGTATTAAGAAGTCAGAAGCTGGTCACTTCACTTCTTTCTGTCGCCTCCAGTTGTTAGAATACTGGCAACTCGCATAAACATGTTTACTGGATCCAGGTAGAGTCCAGGCATCAGACCGATGGGATCATATTTTAGAGCTCCATACACCTGTGTGACTTCTGCACGCTTGATTACTTTCTGTTTGTCATACAGAAGAGACATGCTGCAGAGAACTAATCCACCACCAGTTGCCACTGAGTATGGAGTGGCACCAGCTGCAGTGGGAGGTCGAAAAACGTAGATCCCAGTGAGGACACAGACTAGACCCAGGCCCACTCCCTGGGCTCCCATTTTCAGAAACTTCTCCCTGCGCACACACACCTATGGTCACAGGGAAGAGGCCTCCCACGGTGCCAACTGTGTACCACTCAGCTCTGAGAAGAGGCCCCCTTAATATAGTCAGAGGCACCACCACTGAATACATCACACCAGGATATGGTAACCAGGCGAGATGCTTGGGGCCTGGGCTCTAATCGTATGATATCAATGATACCAACACTACAGCTTCAGTCATCGCTGTGTGACAGCAGGTGCTATTGAAAGCTGCACCCACTGTTACTCAAGCCTCTCATCATGAAGTTCATGAGAGTAGTTCTTCTCACTGACAGAAAAGACGAGCTGTGAAACCAATACTTCTGTGAAGTACATATAGGTGGAATGAATTCTATCCTTTACATGAAAGTGAAAATGAAGTCGCTCAGTTGTGTCCAACTCTTTGCAACCCCGTGGACTGTAGCCACCAGGCTCCTCCGTCCATGGGATTCTCCAGGCAAGAATACTGGAGTGGGTTGCCATTGCCTTCTCCAGGGGATCTTCCCAACCCAAGGATTGAACCCGGGTCTCCCGCACGGCAGGCAGATGCTTTAACCTCTGAGCCACCAGGGAAGCCCACCCTTTACATACTGAGGCTAAATTACGGCCATTTTAATAGCTCCAATGCTATTAGACATTCCCAGCCCATAGTAACACAAAGCTCATAGACCAACATCTTCCCATCGGATCTATTTAAAATATTTTTCCAACGACGGTTCCAAAGCTGCCTCCGTGAGTTCTTGGCCAGTTTTCCCACGCTGGATCCCAATTCTTGTCTTTGTGGCATATTCCCTGCTGGGGGTTAGGAGCTACTGATTCTTTGTCATGGAATTCTTTTTATTTTTTTTAAAGATTAGGTTATGTTGTGATTCTTTTTTATTGTTTCCAATTCTTTACATAAAAAGAATAAGTTGGTATAAACAACAAGGACCTACTCTATTGCACAGGGAACTATATTCAATATCCCACAACCCACAGTGGAAAATAATCTGAACAAGAATACATACCTATACCCACACATATATACATACACATAACTGAATCACCTTGCTGTATACTGTAAATCAGCGATACGTCAACAACAACGAAAATAAGTCCATGATTCAAATTTTAAAAAAGCTATATTTAAAAGTGTACTTTGTGAAGTCACTTTACTTCTGTGCTTGTTTAGTCAATCTCTACCCTTATATATATATATTTTTTGCATATGTTTTCAGTATTTCTTATTGCAGGTATTGGCAAATTCGAATGCATAATTATCTCCCCTAATTCTTTACTCAGAAGGTAGCGTACTGTAAGCACTTTTCCATGCTTTCTTTCTGAAATGTATTTGACGGAAGCACAGTTGATCTACAGCTGTATTAGTTTTATGTGTTGTTGTTGTTGCTAATCACTAAGTCATGTCAGACTTTTGCAAACTGATGTAGTTTCTAATATATATGCACATATATTCTTTTTCATGTTATCTTCCATTGATGGTATTCTTCACCATAGGGAAGGTGAAAGCTGGGTGGAAAGCCCTGGAAGGTGGAGTCCGCAGACACACAACTCTTGCAGCCAGCGTGGTGGTGCAGCAGCTTTACCAGGCATTTATCTGAAATGCTCAGTCCCTGGTCCCCTCAGTGCTCAGTTTCTCTTCAGGGCTGGCAAAACACAACCACACACATGCCCTGTGCCCTCCGTTCACCTCTTACTCTATAATTTTCACTTAATAAAAATTATCTTGAGCTAAGATCTCAGACAATGTGGACAAAACTCAGGGAAGGAATAAATGAGTAGAACTATGCTAAAGTCTTCATCCTAAATAAGAAAAATTCCCAAGAATGGTAGTACTAAAGAATGTGATGACTATTGGAGAGTGGCACTCATCTCCCATGCTAGTAAGGTCATGCTTAAAATCTTTCATGCTAGGCTTCAGTGTTAGGTGAACCAAGAACTTCCAGATGTCCAAGCTGGGTTTAGAAAAGGGAGAGGAACCAGAGATCAAATTGCCAACATTCACTGGATTATAGAGAAAGTAAGGAAATTCCAGAAAAACATCTACTTCTGTTTCACCAACTACACTAAAGTCTTTGTGGGGATCATAACAAATTGTGGAAAGCTTTTAGAGGGACGAGACTACCAGACCATCTTGTCTCCTGAAACCTTTATGCGGATCAAGAAGCAATAGTTAGAACCCTGTGTGGAACAACCGATTGCTTCAAGATTGAAAAAGGAGTATGATAGCACTGTCTGCTTTCACCCTGTTTGTTTAACCTATATGCTGAGCACATCATGAGAAATGCCAGGCAGGATGAGTTACAAGCTGGAATCAAGATAGGTGGGAGAAATATCAACAACCTCAGATATGCGAATGATACCACTCTAGTGGCAGAAAGCAAAGAAGGAATTCTTGAGGGTGAAGGAGGAGAGTGAAAGAGTCAGGCTTAAAACTAAATATATTAAAAAAAAAACACACACTAAGATCATGGAAGTGAAAGGCAAAGGAGATAAATAAAGATATACCCATTTGAATGCAGAGTTCCAAAGAATAGCAAGAGATAAGAAAGCCTTTTTCACTGACCAATGCAAAGAAATAGAGGAAAATAATAGAATGGGAAAGACTAAAGATCTCTTCAAGAAAGTTACAGATCCCAAGGGAACATTTCATGCAAAGATGGGCACAATAAAGGACAGAAATGGTGTGGACCTAAAAGAAGCAGAAGATATTAAGAAGAGGTGTCAAGAATACACAGAAGAACTATACAAAAAAAATCTTCATGACCCAGATAACCACGATGGTGTGATCACTCATCTAGAGCCAGACATCCTGGAATGTGAAGTCAAGTGGGCCTTAGGAAGCATCACTATGAACAAAGCTAGTAGAGATGATGGAATTCCAGTTGAGCTATTTCAAATCCTGAAAGATGATGTTGTAAAAGTGCTGCACTCAATATGACAGCAGATTTGGGAAACTTAGCAGTGGCTACAGGACTGGAAAAGGTCAGTTTTCATTCCAATTCCAAAGAAAGGCAATGCCAAAGAATGTTCAAACTACTGCACAATTGCACTCATCTCACACGCTAGTAATGCTTAAAATTCTCCAAGCCAGGCTTCAACAGTATGTGAACTGTGAACTTCCAGATGTTCAGCCTGGATTGAGAAGAGGCAGAGGAACCAGAGACCAGATTGCAAACCTCATCTGGATCATCAAAAAAGCAAGAGAGTTCAAAAAAAAACAACCCACATCTACTTCTGCTTGATTGACTATGCCCACGCCTTTGACTGTGTGGATCACAGTAAACTGTGGAAAAGACATGGGAATACCAGACCACCTACCTGCCTCCTGAGAAATCTGTGTGCAGTTCAAGAAGCAACAGTTAGAACTGGACATGGAACAACAGACTGGTTCCAAATCGGGAGAGGAGTATATCAAGGCTGTACATTGTTACCCTGCTTATTTAACTTATATGCAG